>JBBCBC010000022.1:23404500-23943960 GCA_037126765.1 Stenogyne calaminthoides | reverse complement strand
TATCCCTCCCCACGGCTTTTTATAAGACTTATTTGGCATTCTCAATGCCGATTTTTGCACCGGATGGATTTAACAAGCCGAAGTGGTTTAGCCGCTTCCACCGAATTGCTCCTTTCGCTTTCATGGCAAACTTGGAGACATTGTCTTCTAAGTTTGTAAGAGTCGATCCATACGGGAGTTTGGGCGTTTTCGATTGCCTCCAATCTTGGTTTCCTCCAAATCTAATCTAACCCGCATCGACATCCAAATCCATTTTGTTTGTTCGGGATGAAAATATCTCTCACACTTCCAAATTCTTTGAACCTCTTAAGCAATGATTCAACAGAGAGTGCTCTGGGAAAGTTTTTGAAAAAGAATGTGATACAACCGTTGTTGACGTTCCAAACCTTGATCTAATTAGTCTTTGTCGATCTCAATCTGTTGCTTACTCTGTGGCTAGGTTTCCTATGGCTAAGTATCCGCCTCATCTGAGTTTCTCAAACAAGGGACAACTACCCACCCTCTAAATCTCTCTACCTCTCATCTCCCCAATATGCATTGATTGTTCAAACTTATAATTTTTAAGTTTATTTTCTTAAATTTAAGTTCAAGTCCAATTTCTTTAATTCCCCCCTCCCACACCCACAATTTATTTTGTAAAATTTAAAATTTAAGTTGTAATTACGAATTCGGAACAATTCAATATGTATATTTGTAATAGTTCAATTATTTTGTTTACAATTATTAATTTGTTCATCTACATTCCTTTAAACTTTAGATCCAAAAACCAAGAAACACAAGGAAAAAAAAAACGAAGAACCGGCGGTTCATAATGGGAACCGCCGTTTGGGAACCGAACCAAAATCTTCTTGACCGTAGTTCGGTTCCGATTCCATCTTGAAGAAATTTTGGAACCGACGGTTCTGAAACCGTGAACATCTCTAATTGTGTGGGTGTAAGTTTTGAATATTTTATCATTTTAAAAAATAAACATGTTATTGTGGAACGGATCAAAAAGAAAATTATGCACGTTATTGTGGGAGCGAGGGAGAGAGAGTATTTGTTCGTATATATTTCTTTACCTCACTTTAAAGATAAGCACCAAAACTGCTTTATAATATCAGTATATCGCTATCTCCCAATGTTCTCCCGTCGTCAAACCACAGTCTTCTCTCTCTACTTGTCCGCCTCTTTCTCTCTCTCTCTCTCTTCTTTGCGTTTTTCTCTTTCTGTTGACGGTAGAATTAAAAACACGTAAAATTAACGGAGTTGCAACCAAGAAATGCCGGAATTTGGGGACGAATTCATCATAGAGAGCTACAAAATCCCATGGCTAATTTGGATCCAACTTCTTGTTATGATTCTTCTCATGATTCTCCTTTTTTTCGGTTTCACCATCTTCACTTCAGACGACTCCTCCACCTCCTCCTTTACTCCGGCGTCAACTGGCGGAGGTCCTGCCGCACAGGCTCATCTCAATAATCCGAGTTCTTCCCGGAGAAGTATTAAGGTCGGTTTATTAAATTCTTAAATGTATTTGCCCTTTGAAGATTTTTGTTGAAAGCTAATCGTTTACTGTATCGAGAAATTAGGGGAATTGAAAAAGAAAGACCTAGAATCGTATTATCGATTTAATGAAGTTTATGTTAAGTTTAGTGCTTGGTTCGAGAGGAATGGATGGTAAAATTTACGATTGCATATGAATTGGATGAGAGATTGATGGTGAGATGCAGTTTCTTGAAATTCCTTAAGCAAATAATCCTGAAATTCGTCTAAAATTGATCATCTCCTTAAGTTCCCTTCGATCTCTGCTATGGCTATGGTGGACCATTATTGTCATTGTAAATGTTAGTTAGCTAATATATTATTTTAGATCTATCTTCGTTACCGGTCCAGAATTCAGTGGAATGACTTTAATCTATATACCATTTAAGAAGTTGCAAGCATTTTAGTAAAGAGGGCAAGATGATAGCTTATTACTGTTTTCACCTTTCTTTGTATTTTTGAAGAATTTAAGCAACTGGTTTCTGGTACCTAGCTCATTCAATCCTGATATCATTTCTGCAGCTGTATGCCTACTTAACTGGAAAACTCTACATATTCTTATTGATGATATATAGATGATTAGCAAAATCCTGAAATGTACATAGAAGGATGTAGCTTTTTGGACTAGGAATTTAGTGACCTCTTATCATTTAGACGCTATCCTGCTAGGTTTCATTTGAATTGTGCATATTGATTCTAAGTTCTAGCACTTGTTAAACTAGTAAGTAGTAACCAGCTTCAAGTCCACTTGAATTCTAGGGCATGCAGAGATTGAAATTCTTGATCTGAAATTCTCAGACTAATTGTGAAATTCTTCTGAATTTTTGAGTTATATGTAAACAAAAGGATTTACATGTGCTCGAAATGTTAGGTTTTGTGCTGAAGATACTTAGTTGGTTGTTTCTAATTCCAATCATTCTAAGGGTACACAAAAATCCTTTAAATGGTGAATTACAATGAGAATTATGGTTATATTGTTAGTGTTTTGCTCTAATATTGGTATATGTGGGGACAAAAGAATGGTTGTTGTTTGAGGAGAAATTATTATAGGAGGGCACACTAGTTAGTTAAAATAGGGTAATGATTAACTTATTTTTAGTTTCATTACGTCGTACGTCCTACGATAAAGGTTAATTGATCATCTTTTACGATCATCTTTATTCTCATTACCCACAACAAGTACCCTATATATATATTTCCATTATCATTCCCCATTGAAAAATTCTGAACTAAGTGCCCCCTAAAGTTCATTTGGAACGATTTGGGACTTTACGATCCACTTCACGTTCTAATTGGGGTTTTTTAATTTGGGTTTTGAAATCCCACTGCGATCCACATCTAAAAAATATTTATAACCCTATTATTACTCTCACTAATAAAACAAACTTTATACATACATGTTAATAATATCAATCGCTCTTACACATTGATTTTAACACAAAATATAATCCAACCCTAAAAAATCCCAAAATATTTTTACTATTCCCCAGTACTTTCAAATTCATAGGATTTCTTAATCCAGACTTTCCCCGCACACGATAATCGTAAAACAGACATACACTTAAGCCCTAGAAAAGGAGACTAAGACATGCTAAGGTGTTTGTAAGTCCATGTATGGATTTAAGAATGAATTAGTAAGTAGTATCATTTTTGTTCTCTGAATATATTTTTATCAGCTATATATTTTAAGTAGATATGTAGCTTGGGTGGACCTTAAGATATTGATTGTTCGTTTATTTTTTTTTTTTTTCTCCCATTACAGAGAGAAGAAACCCAGAGAAGTAGGAGGGATGAAGGAGGAGCTACTGCAGATTTAATTAGGGAAGAAGACGAAGTGGGGGAGGAGTCCTCTGAAAAGGATTCGACCTTTTTCAGAATTTTTGGACAACAAAACCACCCCTGCAGCCTTTTTGGGCTAGCAAAACGAGCAGTTTTCAAATGCTTTTGCTTGGATTCCAGCATTGAGCACCATCAACATGATAAACAAGATTAATGCACAGATGAAATGAACTTGGTAGTTCATGTTAGAGAGATTTAGAGAGCTAATGAGGCTTTAAATCTTTTGTAGATAATGACTATATGATATGTGTATATTTGCACCCAGCTCGTTTTTTGTCGTCAAGTGCAACTCAAGCCACTAATGCTATGGGCTCCAATTCTTTTTAGCAAAGTTGAGCATCTCTTTGGTTTTGTTTTCTTATGTTTTTTGCTCTTCTTTTTGTACTAATAGAGATATTATTACTCCATGCTTCTCTTTCCTTTATTTTTTGGTTTTTCTGCCTTTTTACTTTAGTTTTTATTCAATCCTCTGTCCCAACATGGTCACAGCCTTGTCTGTTTAGTATTCTTTTGTTTTGCCTTCGAAGTCACTTATTAATTGATTCATTTGAATTTATTTAGTTATGAAAACGTGACGACTATGATTAAATATGATACTTCCTCTGCGCCATTGCTATTTGAACATTTGTTAAAACACTAGGTCTTATATCTTGTTTCAAGACTTTGATGTCTTTAACAGTGTATTTTATAAATGTGCCAGCTTTGTTATATTGAAACGTGCAATTTATTTACACTAAAGCGTGCAATTATTAATATGAAAAAATAGTTGCACAATTTAGTATAATTAAATAGCAGTTTTCAATATAACAAGTCACACATTTTTAAAATACACTATGAGTGGATGGTGCACCAGAGAGTACATGAGACTCACCCTCCCAAATTTAATTGAACATATCTATAAATAACAATAAAATAATTTTTTACCTTTTATCCATTCAAAAATATCTCAATATTACCATATATTATTACCTTTTTCACATTAAAATCAATTTTATTTTCTTTAATTTACACAAGTATTGTTATTTTACCATTCAATCCTAATATATATATATATATATATATATATATATTATTTTTTAATAATAATAAACAATTCTCACATTAAAATCTATTTTTGTTTAAGAATTTGCTCAGAATTGAAGTTTTGTTTGACCCCACCCACTTAATAACGAGAAAGTTCATGTGAAATATCAAGACACTAATTTAGTGTTATGCAATACAACATAAATAAGGTAAAATTGCTTAAAATTAGGTCCAGGTGACGGGGAACGGGCGCGAAAGGTATGGGCAAATGGGTTCAAGGTCAGCGATGACGATATGTATTTATAGAATGATATTTTTATCAAATATGTGTTGAAATTAGTGGTTGTTTTGTTGCTAATGAATTTGGTTGCAAATTCAATTCCTACTGTACGCATAATTTTTTTTTATTTTTTTTTCTCAAATTTTTATGTGTTACTACATCTATGTATAAGTGTTACTACATTGTTATATTGAAAAAAATTTTTTTGTCAAATTTTTGTGTGTTACTACATTTATGTATAAGTGTTACTACATTATATGGGTCACAAGGTAACACATTATTGTTCATATGGTAACACATGAGTATTCATATAGTATTACGACGATATATGAACAGTGTTACATATTACTAAAAAAACATGTGTTACTACATGAACAAAAAGCGTTATTATATGAAGAAAAATGTGTTACCACATGAACAAAACCAAGATACAAACGAAAAGAAATCACAAGTCGTAATTATGATTTAAAGAACAATTTGATGTGTTACTACATGAACAAAAAGAGTGTTACCATATGAAAAAAAAAAGTGTTACTACATGAACAAAAATCAGTACAAACGCAAAAAAAATCTTCAGTCCAAAATTACAGAACAACGTGAAAAAAAAGTGCAGAAGGATCTGAATTTCATCACACACTTTGTGTTGAGGGGTAATTCAAACATCACACACATATTCTCTCTTCTTCTCGTATAATCCACATCGAAATTCAAATTGAATGACCTGGTTTCATTCAATAATCGGAGCAAAAAAAAAAATTAGGGCACGAACGAGGAAGAAGAAAGCCTATGAGATTCTCCAAAAGAGAAGAGGAATAAGAGGAAATCGATCCGCGCTTAAACAAGGCAAAGGAAGAAGAAGATGAAGAAGTCCATTGACCCACCAACAATCTACCCTAAAACCCAATTCCTCGACCTTGGAAAAAAAAAAGACTAATCAAGACATATTATTTGTATGCAATATTGCATACAAGATTTTGTCCTTAATAACAAAGATAAAATGGTGGGAAATTAATTGAATTGTCTAATGATCCATTAAATAGGTCCACACCCTTTTAAGTTTTAACCACGTCGTTGAAACATTTTAGTATATCACAATTTTAATTTGAGGCACCCTGTTGTGTTGTGGGAATGTCTTACAAAGAGATAATAAAAGTTAGGTAAAATTGCTCTAAGATTTAATATGAAATAATTATTACTTTAAGATATAAATATTTTTTATTATTACTCTTCAAAACAATTAATACTAAAATTACCTTAATTTTTTTTTCATTTATTTATTTATTACTATGTAAAAGCTCCACTCTCTCCTCTCAAATCATTACATTTTACAAAAATTCATAAAACACACATTTTAAATTCAGAATATGCAAAATTATAATGTATGTGCAAATTTACTAGGGTAAATTGCATTAAACCTCCATGTGGTTTGAAAAATTGGCGTCAAACCTCTCTATGCTTTAAAATTGTGTGAAATCTCCTTGTGGTTTTATAATTATTGTGTGAAACCTTTGTTTCTGTTGAGATAATGGAAAATGTATTACATGCTCGTGTCATGCGATTTTTAGTGTTTTATTTCCACCTTTTTTGTTTAAAGATGACATAATTACCCTCCATTGACTATATTAAAGGGGAGTTTGGCACCAAAACCTTCATATTCTTACATTGTTAAGTTTTTATATAGTTATTTAATTGTTATCCTATAAAATACTGTAAAGTTTTGAGGTGAATTTTTTATCCTCTCTGTATCTACTATTATTAGTATATCATTAAGTAAATAATTTATCCTCTCTGTATCTTACATCAGTGGAGGGCCCAGAAATTCGAGTTAGGGGCGCCCAACTGAATAGCTAAAATAAAAAAAAAAATTATATATTTAAAGTTTAATGGAGTAAACAAAAATATTTGTACTACATTAGAATTAATTTACTTAATATACTTACATTACAACATTCAACATGTGTATAAAATTGATCTCGTTATCTAGAAACCTACTCATATATAAGTTGAACCACCAAATAAAAGTATGTAAATTTAGTACATTATTAATTATGGAATGCATTTAAAATAAAATAAATGAAAAAAAGAAGAGATTGGACTACATATATTTAGAAGTGTCCAAAGATATTAGAAAAATGAGAAAAATTTGACAATTATGCACCATTTAGTTAATGTGTTAAAGAGAAAAAAAAGCCGAAACAGTAATTGAATCCTTGTCGATAAAGAAGCAAGGACTGTTTCAAAACAGTAAAACTACTAGATCACAATAATCTTTAGGAATAGTATTCAAAATAAACACATATATACTAGGGATCTTCTACAATCAGGAACGGTTTCGCCCTTCCTAACGTCATAAATCATTTGATTACCGTTGGATCGTTGATCCAACATATAATTTTAATTTTAAATGATTGCATTTTGCACTAATGCGTTTGCGATGTGTATACTGCAATCACACTACATCGTCCTACAAATAAATTAAATTAATATTTATAAAATGACAAAATTATCCCGGACCCCTCCTGACTCGGACCCAAACCAAGAATCGAATCCTGACCCGGATCGCACCGAACCCTGACGCGGATCGGACCCTGACCCTGACTTGGACCGGACCCTGACCGGACCCGCACCGGACCCTGACCCTGACTTAGACAAGACCCTGACCCGGACCCGCACCCTGACCTTGACCCAGACCCTGATCCTGACTCGGACCGGGACCAGACCCTGACCCTGACAGGGACCAGACCCTGACCTGACCTGAACATGACCCGAACCGGACCCGAACCCTGCCCAAATCGGACCTGTTGGAATTTAGAGGCACGTAAACATGTAATAAATGCACAGCGGAAATAAACAGTTCACCAACAATGAACAATTAATTGCATAAACGATTACAATAATCATAACAAGAAATCTTACAGTAACTCGAGAGCAGATTTCTCAACTACGGTATCCACGTAATCCCCAATCACAGACATGCACAAATTTTCCAGTGTTGAATCCCGAGATGAATTTGCTAGGAAAATTCTAACTCTAGATCTTAAGAAGAGAATAATGAATTAACGTTGTTTGTGAATTCCCAAGAGCTCATATATATAGGGAGATACCCAGCTTAAATTTTAAGCTAGCCTGATTAGGAAATAAAACCCCTAATCTTATAAAATAAATCTCTTAGATTTATTTCCCGCATATAAAATCTCTACGGATTTAATTCTCATGTATATCAAATCTCTACGGATTTGATTTCATGTATATTAAATCCTATAATGATATTCCATATATTATTATTGAGAATCCTATTAAATCTAATTTAATTAAACATTAATAATAATTAATTCCAAATTAATCTGTTATTAATTAATTCTCCATAAATTAAATATTAAATCCAATTTAACATTTAATCAACCAACTATAACCCGTAAAAGGAAACTACTTCTTGTGTGACCCATAGGCCATCATATATCGAGCGATTAGTCAAACTAACGGTCTTAATTGAACCCTAGACAATAAAGCAGTCATTCTCAATATATGAGGTACGTTGCGAGAAACGTGCAACTACTTGTAACTGAAACATGGGTTATTACAATTTCCTCATTTCATTCGCGAATATTCGATTAAGTCTTGAACATTATGAAGTGTCTATTCAAATAACTTAATCATATTATCTCTAATCACTAATTGATCATGTATGTCATACTTAGCCACAAAGTCTAAGTTGATGTGCATCGGCTGATGACTTTGATCCAATTATGATGAGAAGATGAGTTTTCTACTAAATCCACTTTGAGGAATGAATCCTATTCTTGGCTCAACTACCACGCACATGCATTTCGTGATGAACCCAATCCAAACCATATCTACCCTGGAAGGGTGCAAGCGTCGGTCATGGTCAAAGTTCATCACTCCACATATATCGTGCGTATTGACCTCAAGTCAAAGGAGTATCGCATCGCTCCCACTAACCGAGATGCCCATAGACACATATAGTGGAACTACATCAAATTGTTTCTCGGATGGGTATACGAATACCCTCTAAGGTATTTGTGCATCCATCATGAGATACCTAGTATCTCGTAGAAAGTGAGATCTTACTACACTCTCTAAGAGTATGATGCAGATCGCACACTAATCTCAATTGCATCATCAATATCCCATTCTTGATGATCTTTGATCGGGGCTATTTGAGAATCATGCTTAAGTCATCTGAGTTCTCACAACCTCAATGAAAGCAATGACTCATGGGAACACTTGTACAAATAAATGCAAACAATCAAACATAATATTCAAATAAGTGTATTGTCATACATTAATATTAAATGAACTATAATATTAAATCAAACTGAATATCATCGAGTATTATGTCCTTACAATAGATTGTCTCTAGGATACTAACATTAACAATCTCTCACTTGGACTAGAGCCAACCACCTACATGTCTAACCTCTAGACCATCAAATGTCTAGTGTGTACATGAACACTCAGTGTTTTGGTGAAAGAATCTGTCAAATTAAATATGTGGGAATACATTTTAATTCTATTTCTCCTATCGTTATGATCTCCCCGATCAAATGATAAGTTTAGGTACATGCTCGTTTATGCTTGTTGATCTCGGTTCATTTGCATGCGCAATCGCATCAGCATTGTCTCAATACAACTTTATTAGACAACTGGCACTTGGAACTACCCCTTGTTCTCTTGAGAACTATAAAATCCAGACAGTCTTCTTGAGGCTTCTGATACATCAATGTACTCAACTTCGGTTGTTGAATCTGCGGTCGCTTGGAACTATTCCAACTGACCGCCTCATCATTGAGAGTTAAACGTAACCTGATTGTGATTTGTAATCGTCACAATCGGATTGGAAACTTTCGTCAGCATAACTAGCCACTACTAGTTCTGACTGTCCACTATAGACAAGGAAACATTCTTTAGTTCGTCTAAGATACTTCAGAATGATCCTGACAGCAATCCAGTGAAACTCGCCCTGATTCTGTTGGTATCTACCACTGATGTTGATAGCGTAGGCCACGTTTGGCCTAGTGCAAGTCATGACGTACATGATTGACCCAATTGCACATGCATATAGGACATCTTTCATGTGCTTGATATCAACTTCAACAGAAGAACAATCCTCCTTTGATAGTTTTATCCCATGATTTGCCGGTAGGGACCCTTTCTTAGAGTTATCTATCGCAAAACGCTTCAACACCTTATCTACATAGGTGGACTGTGACAACCTCAGCATCCTCTTGGATCTATTCTTGTGGATCTTGATCCCTAGGATGTAGCAGTCTTCACAAAGATCCTTCATCACGAAGGTCTTTGACAACCAATCTTTAAGGGACTGGATCAACGGGATATTGATTCCCAAAATCAATATATCATTGACATACTGTTGGGGAATTAATTGCCCGAATCTATTCGGGATGAATATTTAAATACAAATTTAATTCTAACAATTATTACTACCATGAATTAATCATATATTAATTCAAATAATAATTCAACAACAAATCATGCATATAAACAAGCCACATAAATCCTACGCATGCGGAATTGATAGGAGTTTACGTGAACTAACCTCTTGGAGTGACAACCGTTGAGAAGATGGATATCCCGTTCACACGAACAAACCCAAAGAGTCTTCTCAAGTATTCCCTCGTCCTTCTCAACAATCCGGTGGAAGGATGCTCGCGAACAATTAACAGAAGGAAAAATAAAATTATGTTGCACCATCTTTGTGGATTTCTAATTTTCCCAACACATGGAATTGCATTGGGGATGAAAGATTCATCCCCTATTTATAATATATGGGGTGGCCGATTTTTTGCTATGAATTAGGATGGGGAAATATTTTTCTTGATCTCCAAGAAATCTTGAATATATCTCATATATTCTTTTCTTCATAACTAAATATTCCACAAAATCCCACCTCCTTATATGTATGGAATTTTCGAAAAAAAGAAAGGAGTAGGTATCCAAGATTTGGATCTTCTTGAATTTATGAGATATTCTTGTATTCCAAGGATACATATCTTCCATAATATTTTTTTCAAGAAAATCTTTCTTTTCCTTATTTTTCCACAATTTTCGAAAAAATCCCAAATAAATAACCGAGTGGGAGATTTCTTGAATTTAATAAGATAATATTGTATTCCAAGAATACTTATCTTCATTCAATAACAAAGTTCAAAGAAAAACTTTCTCCCCTTTTTATTTATTATTTTCGAAAACAATTAGGAAAATTAGGCAACAATAATTTATTTTATTTTATACACATTTTTTAGTTATTGGACTTTATCTTTGGGCTACTTGAGGGGCCTTTAGGAGAATTAAGATTGGACCTTCCAATGGACCTTGAATTATCAATATTGAGCCACAATATTATTCAAGCCCATAAATATTAATTAATCCCACTACATAATTAATATTACACTATCCATATTAACCCCTCTTACTGTTAATATGGCTCCCGGTTATTATTTCGCGTGTTTTAGATTATCCAGTCCATTAATTACTTTAAGCCACTGAAATAAGCTCCACATTAATTAATACCTTTTTCCTTGGTTCAGGAACGGCTCAGCATTATTATTCATACCGGAAACTAATTCCACTTGCAAGATTTAGTATAATAAAACTTATGAGCCTCCCAAGTGGAAAAATCAAGCAAGACGTACCTACACACGATTCTCCATATTAAATCTTAGCAATCGTCTTTTAACTAATAATATTGTCCATGATACAAAGTATTGAATCACATTGATTCTCTAATCATCATAAGTCAAAGCAATAATTACTAATTCAACACGATCCTATTTAAGGGACGAGGATTAAGAAATAACGAACCACTGAGGTCTAATTCTTCTGTATTCAGTACTGAAGAATTTATCCTCTTGTAGGTCCTATTCAGCGCATCATAAAGCACTAGTGCAATCTCTTGGTCAAGACAAGTCAATTTGAGCCTTACACTTTAACCTTTCACGATGGGTTGTTCATTTCCATATGGGTTGTTCATTTCCATATGGGTTGTGAATTATGTACTTTGGTATGAGAAACTGTTAATTTAATCTTTTGTGATCTGGTATCACTAAATTAACTACAATGTAATACGTACTATTTATTGAACATGTATGCAGTAAATATATGTAACATTCAATCATATTTAAAGAAACAGTGATAAATAATTTATTTCAGCAAATAAGACAGAAATTCAGTTTGATTATATAAAGTAAAAGCATACTTTCTAGTATAACCCCATCAATCTCTCACTTATACTCAAATCTGATTTTAAGTACACTACAGCATATCTCATGTTCTGCGTGACATCTAATGTCACCTACATGAACCTAATAATATCTCTCTCACTTATACTCAAAGTAGATTGACTACACACTTGACAACCATTCCTTCCACGTGTCTCTTGAATGTTTCCAGAGACAGACACTTTGTGAAACGATTAACTAGGTTATCCTCCAATGCGATCTCAACCACCTCTACATCTCCTTTCTTAACGATTTCTCGTCTAAGATTTCTTTCATTCAGTGTGTTTTGTTTAACTCGTGGACTGTGTTTTGTTTGACTCGTGGACTCTTTGGTTCTCTTAAATTTGTAATTGCCTTCAGTGAATATTGTTGGACAAATTCAGAACTACATCCAAGTCCACTAAGAAGTCTCTCGAGCCAAAACACTTCTTTCACTGCTTCACAAGCAGTTACTTACTCGGTTCCCATGGTTGAGTTCATGATCCAATCATGTTTCATACTCCTCCCTGGCTACACTTCCCAATCGAAAACAAACGAACTAAGGCAGATAATTTTTTGGAATTTAGGTCTGATTGAAAATTCGAGTCCGTGTAACCAACGGGAATTAGACTGTCTAATTGATAAACCAACATTCTATCTCGAGTTCTCTTCAGATACTTTAGAATATTTTTAACTACAGTCCAATGTTCTTTCCATGTGTTACTCTGATATCTTGCTACCATGCCAACTGCAAAGCAGATATCTGGACTCGTGCACAACAATGCATACATAAGGCTTCCAACAGCCGAAGCATAGGGAACACCTTTCATGTCATCTATCTTCTTTTGTGTCTTACTACACATTTCTTTGGATAGATGAATTCCATTTCCGAAGGGTACAAAACCTTTCTTGGAATCTTGCATGCTGAATCGCTTCAAGACAGTATCTATATATGAAGCTTGCGGTAAGCCGATCATCATTTTCTTATGATCTCGAGTGAACTTGATCCCAAGGATGTGCTGGCTTCCCCTAAGTCCTTCATATCAAACTGTTTTGACAGTCATGCCCTTATGTCCGACAACACCTTTACATCATCTCCGATGAGCAGAATGTCGTCCACGTATAGTACTAAAAATACCAAGGCAGTTCCAACACGCTTTCTATACACACAACTTTCGAATTTGTTTTGATAAAAACGTAGGACTTTATAACTTGATTAAAACATTGGTTCCAAGCACGGGATGCTTGCTTCAGTCCATAGATGGACTTCTTGAGCTTGCAAACTAGATGTTCTTGACCTTTTTCAACAAAGCCTTCGGGTTGTTGCATATAAATTTCTTCTTCAAGACTTCCGTTGAGGAAAGCTGTCTTGACATCCATTTGTCAGATCTCAAAATCGAGATGTGCAGCTATCTACAAGAGAATACGGATGGACTTAAGCATGGCTACAGGCGAAGGTTTCCTCATAATCGATCCCTTCTTTCTGAGTGTACCCTTTTGCCACAAGTCTAGCCTTTAAGGTCTCTACCTTCCCATCCGATCCTCTCTTCCTCTTGTATACCCACTTGCATCCAATGGGTTTTAACCCCATTAAGTGGTTCGATTAGCTCCCCACGCCTTTATTGTGATCCATAGAACCTATCTCGGCTTCCATTGATGTTTGTCAAGAATGCATTCTTGTCTAGGATCCCCTCGTTGTATGACGGGGTTTGATTCAATATCACTGGGGACCAAGTCCGAGGATTCTCCCATCCCCATGAATCGCTCAGGCTATCTAACAACCCTCCTGCTACGACGATGTTTCGGTTGTGTAAGTGTGTTGCTTGGTATTGTTGTGACCTCGATTTTATATATAGGACAACGAGATTATGAAATGGATCAAACCTATAACAAGTAACAAATATGAAGATGCGCTGTGAGATTGGTTACCCAGTTCGTCTTTTGAATAAGACTACGTCTGGGGGCACCCAAGCCAGGAGTATTTCACTATATTTTCTTCCTAAAGTACTAGAATTTTCGTGTCTTGACAATGAGAGTTACATGTTGTATTTATAGACCTGAAACTAGGGTTTTTCTCCTTCGTGGGCTTCTCTTAGCGGGCTTGCCAAGCTTCCGCCAAATCCAGGGTTTATCGTGAATCCGTGAATTCCATCCGGATGCACTTGTCTTGCTTACCCCGCGATATCCGCTTATTATTCGTATCTTTACCAATTCTACCCGTTGGAAATTAAACTTCGCGACCTTCCTCAAGGTCGATGTCGAGCCTTCTTCTCCTCAAACCGATGTCGCGACCTTCTACGCTTCATGAGGGAAGTTGTTCTACGACCTCCCATTTCCATCAAAGTCACTTTAATGACTACTTCACCAAATGTAGGAATATTTCATGATACAACAATTGCCCCCTCAAGTCGAGGTCGTCGTGCAGACGGGCTCGGACTTGATCACGCAATCTTGAGCGTCTTGTGAAGGATCGACCCTCGGGAAGCATTCCCGAGGCACTTGGGTATCTGTGAGAAGATAGATAGTCGCGCCAATTCATACGAGTTCGATGGATTCGCCATAATGATGCTACGGACGGATGAGGTCATCGCCCGCAGTCTCTCCTTAATCGGGCGGTCCAGTGGCCTTGGCGACTCGTGCGACCTCTTTTCTCCGAAAAGTGCGACTTTTCTTTATTACAATTTGACCCCGCCTCGCTATAACAAGGGGGTAAGGGTTCCTCATTTCGCCACTTCTTCTTTTAGCGCGCCATAACTCTCGTTCTCTCTCCTGCGTTCAGCTTCTCTTCTATAAACGACCCTCAAGCGAGATCCGCTTCGGGTAATCCTCATTTTCTATACTCTTCCATCATGGCCTCCGGTTCTTCTGCACCTACTACCGTGCCGCCCGGTCTCTTCGTCCTACATCCCGAGGACAATATCATGTCTGACTCCAAGCAACTCCGCGCCTCGGTGTTACTTGTAGGCGTGAGGCCGGATCTTTGTCTGCCTTGATCGGCGCCTCAAATGCATTGACAGAAGGGGTGGAAAGCGATTCCTCAAGACACTGGAGGACTTCCTACTCGGACACAGGCACGTTTAAATCATTTATGTTGGAGCGGAGGAGCCAGCTTGCACCTCGGCTCCGACCGGGACTATGGGGCCTATGTGTGGGCCTTTGACTACCAAGCCTACTCGGTCGAGGATCCCTACAAGCGACCTGAGCACTCATATAGAAAATTGGTTCGCAACGACTACATGGCATCTGACTTGCCCCGGTATAGGTCAACTTTAACTGATCGACATGTGCGTTCTCTCTGCCGACTATACAAGGTGCCCCGGGATGTACATTTTTATGGGGCGACCTCCGAGGAAAGTGCCGACCAACCGCCTCCTGGGATGATAACCGTCAATGAGCATTTTATGGAGGCTGGGATTCGCTTTCCTCTTCATCCGACGATTTCCCATCTGCTGGCAGCTTGGAATCAGAGCCTTACCCAAATCACTCTCAACGGCTGGAGTTAATTTTGTTGACGATGACCATCCTCGGTCTGGCTGGGATACATCGGATGCCGACTCCGGGAGAGATCACCTACGTGATGTCGCCGGTCATTCAGGCCGGTGGCTATAATGTCGTGCGACTTCGCAAGGGCAGGGAGCTCGTGAGTGGGATCCCGAACAAAGTCGTGGACTGGCATCGAAATGATGGTTTGTTGGGGGCGCCTGGGAGTCGGCGGACCCCTCTAGCACATTACCCATCCGGGTCCCCACGGACTATGCACCTCGAGTCGAGCATGGTAAATTCTCACTTTCATACTTCTGAGGTCGTACTGATCTAATTCTTATTTTCCTTTTGTAGTGTTCGCGGCTCTTCGGATCCGACTTATTTTGGGACTTCCGTGGAGGCGTTCAAAATCGTTCAACGACCGAAATGGGCCTTCACGATGTCAACGCCTCAACTCCGAAGCTCGACGGTTGAATGCCTACCTCTACACCTATCACTAAGACTTGAGAATCCCGGAGTATTCATCTTCGATTCCCCCCCATTTTTTTTCTTTTTTTGACCTTTTCCACCATGTAGATCCCGACATCCCTGGTTCACCGCCAACCTTTTCGATCGCTGATGGACACCTGTAAGAATCGGGCCCTGGTCGATGAAGGCACGCCCAGTCTGTCGGCCTCCTCCTCCGAGCTTCGACCCCTGTCGGGTCCCCTCACGATCCGACGAGGAAGCAGGCGAGGCCTCGAACCTCCAGAAGAGGCGAGGAGAACCCATTGGCGTCGCTTGAGGTCACACTCCCGCCTCCTTGCCAGCCCACCTCCGTATCGGGGAGATCGACTAGGAGGATTTTTCGTGGTCACTGGGGCGCCCGGTCGATCAGCGAGTAAGTGTCTAACTGTATTACTTTATTTTATCAGACACCTCTCTTTTAATGACCTCGAGATCTTTTTTTTTGCAGCCCGGAGTTAACTCTCATAAGTTGCCCCCGAGGCCTTGAGTTTCGAGGTCGGATACATCGTCCATTAGGGTCCCCCGAGTGGTGCCACCATTCTCAGGAGGACTCTGAGAACGACCCATGGTGGACGCAGGGCACTACAGCAATGCTCACCGCGTAACGTGACGGGCAACCTTTCGACTTGCTTTCATTCTCAAAAGGTCTTCTACCTCGAGAAGACTAGTGCTCAACCGAGGCCGAGTTGGAGGAGCTTTCGAAGTCGCAGCTCGGGTCGTTGATCAGCCAAGATGCTGGTCATCGGGTTGATGCCGGAAGAGGTTGGAGTCCTCAACTCCGGCCTTCTCAAAAAACTCTCTCGGGGGCGCCACGGCCGAGGCGAGGAGGGGAGTGGAGGAGGTGGCCCATCTCGAGGGCGAGCTGGCCGAGGCTGGGAGGACACTAGCTGAGAAAGAAGACGACTTCAAGCGAACTGAGGAGCTCAATGCCAACTTCGCTTATGTGATGGTCTATGCTGGAACCATCCGGGCTTTTCACAAGGCGAATCCTGCGGGCGACCTTACTCCTGTTGTCGCTGAATTGGCGGACTAAGTCCGCGACTATCCTCCCGCCCCCTCGATCTTCCTGGAGATCAAGGACTTAGAGGATATGGGCGTCGACCTCTCCTTCTTTGCTAATCCCTCTCGGATTATCGTCCGATCCCGAGGAGGAGGGAGGAGGTTTTGCCGAGGCGGAGGTCGCTCTGCTGGAGTCGGAGTTGGCTCCTGAGGCCCCTGTGTTGGAGGTTGCGGCCAACGAAGGGAATGTGGAAGGGGGTTCGATGGGACCCTGAGGGGCGGAGCCTTTTGACTTTTCATCTCTTTTTCATTTTTGATGTATCGGCCTGCGGGCCTTTTTTAATGTACTCACCTTCGGGCCCCCTTTTGTTATATTAATGAAGTTCCTTTTCTTTTATCATGTTGTGTCGACCTTTCATTTCTCTTATGCGACTTAAAATTTACTTATCCACATCGTCTTGTTGTAATGCGACTTATTTTTGGGACTTCGTTTATCTGGTCGTCTTACAAAGTTGGGGGAGGTCGCCCCTTGCAGAGTGCCGATTCTCCCCTCGGTGTGTCGAAGGTCGTACCTCGGGTGGTTTATGTTTTCTTTACATAGCCCCTTTGGGTTTCACACAATGATTTTGAGATTAAGGAAAAAAATATTATTAATATTTCCGATAAATAACTGGTTACAAGGGTATAATTTCACTGATAATACTTCCGCAAGTGTGCCGCGTTCCATGGGTATTGAGCTTTGGTTCCATCTGGTAGCTCGAGCTCGTATGCTCCATTAGGTAAGATCTTTGAGACTTTGAATGGGGACTCCCAATTTGGGCCGAGGGTCCCCTTCGATTTGCCGAGTATCTTCTTGAGTACCAAATCGCCTTCTCTGAATCGCCGGAGTCGTACTTTGGAGTTGTAGTACTTTTCCGACCTTTGTTTGTATCTGGCATTCCTCATGTTAGCTTCTAGTCGTTTTTCCTCGAGCAGATCGAGATTTCTGGTTAGGGCCTCATCGTTCTGGCCGAAGGCGACCTGGCTGGTGTGGAGGCTAGGGAAGTCAATTTCCGCGGGGACCACTACTTCAGTCCCGAAGGCTAGTGAGTAGGGGGTTTCTCCGGTTGAATTTCTGCAGGTCATTATATAGGCCCATAGAACGTCTGGGAGCTCATTAGCCCACTTCCTTGGCCCCTAGATCTTGGCTTTGAGAGTGTGCTTTATGATTTTTGTTCGGCCTCGACACATCCATTTGATCTTGGTGGTATGGGGTTGAGAAGAGCCGTGATTTCCCACTTCTTGAAAAAGCCTCGACCTTGAGGCCATTGAAGCTGCTTGCCATTATGCGATATGATGGCTTGTGGTAAACCGAATGCGCATATGATGTTCCGCCATATGAACTTGATGACTTAGTTACGATCTATGTTACTTGATTCTGCCTTACCCACTTTGTAAAGTAATCTCATTGTTATTAGGCGTGTTGACCGAGCTTTGTTGTTGAGAGTGGGCCAATGATGTCTATCCCCACTTTGCAAATGACCGGTGAGGATACTTGTGAGTTCTTAGGTGCTTGTTTGATGGAAGGCGTGGATTTGGCATTTGTGGCATTCGCGGCGAAGATGATGGCATCGCGCCCTTAGCGTGGGCAAAAAGTATCCCTGTCTTGTGGTTTTGTGGGCCAGTGATTCCCCCCCGGTATGGTTTCCGCATGCCCCCTCATGTATTTCACATAGGATTATTTGCCCCTGTTCGGGTATGATGCACACGTTTATGCATTTCGATGCGGACCATAGTGTATCTTCTTTCGTAATTGAAGCTACTAGAGCACGGACCCTAGCTATCGGCAGAAGGCCTATTGTCAGATACTCGATGATGGGTGTCATCCAGCTCGATTTTGGGTCTTCTAGGTTTGCGACCTCCGCGTGTTCAGTGGATGGGTGGGGTAATGTCGTGATGGTGACAACCTTCATTTCTGCTGATCCTTCGGAAGTCGTTAGACATGCTAGGGCATCGTCTCGCGAGTTCTGCTCTCTTGGGATTAACTTGACATGGATTTGGTCGAATTTTTGGCATAATATTTTCACCACCTCCTGGTAGGCTGTCATTTGGTCGTCCCTTGCCTCGTACTCTCCATAAATCTGGTAGGCTACGAGTTGGGAGTCTGTGTGAACTTGGGTCTTCCCGACACCCATTCTTATTGACATTTCTAGGCCGGCGACAAGCGCCATATTCGGCCTCATTGTTGGTTGCGGGGAAATCGGAGGTGATGGCGTTCTGGAACGAGGTCCCCTCTGGGCTTGTTAAAACTATACCGGCCCCCGACTTGTGGGAGGTCGCAGATCCGTCCACGAACAATTCCCAGGGTGGGCCGTTCAAGCATCAGGCTTCGGTTGGGAATGTAAGTTCCACGATGAAGTCGGCTAGGGCTTGGGCTTTGATGGCAGGTCGGGGCGCATAGGTTACCCCGTATTGACCAACCTCAATTGCCCATTTGAGGCATCGCCCCGACGTGTCTGGCCGGTGGAAGATGTTCCTCAGGGGTGTGGAAGTTAATACTTCGACTTGGTGGTCAAAAAAATAAGGCCTTAATTTCCTTACGCTCATAACCAGCGAGTATGCCAGTTTTTCCAGGACCGGATATCGATGTTCGGGTTTAGATTCGGTGTCGACGGAAGTAGATTAGGGAGCTCGTTCATATCCTCCACCCGAACTAATCTTTGCGCTCAAAGTTGTTTTGAGATGTCGCGAGGTATAGGAAAGTTTTTCTCCAAAATTGGTTTTCGACAGAATGCTTACATCCGCCAGGTAAGCTTTGATCTTGCCAAAAGATTCCTGAATTTCGTGTGTCCATTCAAACTTCGATTTTTTCCGGATGGTGTCGAACAACGGCTTGCACTTATCCCCCATTCGGGAGATGAATCGATTTAGGGCGGCCAGGCATCCTTTGAGTTTTTGTACTTCCTTCACGTTTCGGGGTGCCCCATGTCTAGTATGGCTTTGGCTTTGGAGGGGTTAGCCTCGATTCCTCGTTTGCACACCAGGTGTCCTAAAAACTTCCCAGATTCAACTCCAAAATTGCACTTTTTTGGGTTTAGTCGCATGTTGAACTTTCTTAGAATATCAAAAGTTTGGGCCAAGTGGGTTAAGTGGTCCTCCGATTTTAAGCTTTTGATGACTATGTCATCGGCATAGACTTCCACCGACTTCCCTATGAGGTCGGTAAACATGTGGTTGACCACCTACGATATGTTGCCCTGCATTTTCAAGAAAAGGCATCCTCTTCAGCGAAGAGATGTTCTTCTCTGTTAGGAACGAGGTATGTTGCCTGTCAGGTTCATACATGGCTATCTGGTGGTAGCCTGCAAAGGCGTCCATGAAGGACATTATCTCGTGCCCTACTGTGTTATCTATCAGGTGGTCGATGTGGGGCATTGGAAAGAAATCTTTTGGGCATGCGCTATTGAGATCTGTGAAGTCGATGCATAGCCGCCAAGTCCCATTGGATTTTTTTACTAGAACGTTGTTGGCCACCCATTGGGGTTGATCGGCTTGAGTGATCAAGTTATTGTCCAGCAGCTTCTTCACCTCTTCGGCTAGTGCTGCATATTTTTCGGGACCGAATTTTCGCCTCTTCTGAGCTATCGGTTTCTGGGCTGGATCTATGTGTAGCTTATGGCATGCAACTTCTGGATCGATCCCTACCATGTCTTTGTGTGACCAAGCGAAGACGTCTAGATTCTTTTTGAGAAAGGCGATGACTTCCCCCTTCAGGTCGTCAAGCATCTTTGAGTCGATTATTACTTCAAGATCTGGACGTGCTGGGTCCACTTTGACTTTCTCGAGGTCTTCCCCCAGGACGGCCCTTTGGGTATTTTGCCGGGGATCGTCTATTTCTGCTTCGAGTAAAAATTCTTCTGGTTCAGGCCCTAATCTTGGGTCGAAGTCGTCGCGACTTCTTTTCCTGCTCGTTTCATTATTTAAAGATTCACTTTACTTATCGCTATCTATTACAAATATTTATTTGCTAGATATTGGTGCGGAATTTAAATGAGACGAGGGATAAATCAAATAACCTCTTGCATCAACTTGATCACCTTGATGGTGCCGACCAGCCCACTTTTGGTGGGAAACTTTACACAGAAATAAAAAGTTAAGGACGCAGCCTCAAATTCATGTTCAAAAGGCCTCCCGAGGAACCCATTGTAGGAGCTCGGGAGGTCGACAACTAGGAAATCTAAAAGCCTAGTGGCCCTAACTTCTTCATTCAGAGTGGAGACTAATTCTACAACAAGTCAGATCATCCCTGTCGGCTTTACTGTTGCGTCCCCGAATCCTTTCACGACGTGGTCGCATGGGGTGATATATGCATCGTAATCTCCGAGCTGATCCAGGGTCTTCTTGAAGAGTATGTTGCAGAAGGCTCCCCAATCCACTAACAAGCGGAATATGGTGGTGCCCATGATATTAGCTCTGATCACAAGGGGATCGACGTTGGGGTAGACTACTCAGGCATTTTGTCCTTTCAATAAACTTCGATTGTGTTGGACTCCTCTCCTACCATTAAAACAGGTAGCACCATTTTTCTGGCGTTCTCAATCTCCCTTATCTCCGCCTTCAGACGCCTTTTGGATGAGGCGGTTGTAGAAAAATCCCCCATCGTTCCGGAAAGGGGATAGAGTGTGTATCACACGACCTCCCACGTCTTTGGGCATGGGTGGTACTGGCCATTCTCCCTGGCCGACATTCCTCGGAGCATGTTCGGCTTGCGGGTTCGCTTGTTGGCGACCTCTTTGGTCTTGCTCTTGGTTCCTCCGAGGTCATTTGATTTAACTCATCCAATATCCCATCCCCCGCATAACCTCGGTGAGTCGTGGGCAGATCCTTGCACTCACTGGTATAATGTCCGGTTTGCTCATGGAAGGCACAATACTTGTTGGGGTTTGCCTTGCCCTTATTCTTTATTGGTCGAGGCGGGAGGAGTAGCTCCCGGTCCTTGATCTGATTGAACACGTTCCCTGGAGTCATGCCTAAAACTTCCATCAACTTTACTGGAATGCTTTCTTCGAAGGGCTTGAAGTCGCCTTGAGCCTTATAGTGATTACTTTCTTGGAGCTTTTCTTTGTATTGACGACCTCCGCGTCGTCGGAGAGTCTCGCCCAAAGAGCTTCGGAAGCGTGGATTATGTCGCCGCCCATCTCAGGAAGTCGTTATAGCTGATTGGATACTTAGTTGGTCATCAAATCGCCCACAACTTGGTCCCCTTCGAGTCCGGAAATAGCCGAGCACTTTTGCCGCAAATCCGATGGGATCCCTCCAATATGAGCTTGTCGATCCTTTCGATGTAGGATCGTCGGACTCATCATCTGCTGCATGCTGCATGTTAGGTAGTCATTTGGCTTGCGGTCATGGAGCCAAGGCCGTGAAATGGATCAGGAATTACCTAGCGAGCTCGGTGAACGATTCTATAGAGAACGGTGGTAGTGAGGTGAACCATTGGTGGGCCTGGTTGCTCAAGGTTAAGGAAAACAACTCCGCACTTGGTGGCATCGTGGCTCCCATGGAAGCCATGTAGGAGTTATCTTGGCCACGTGGACCTTCAGTGCAGTAGCTTCGGCCCAGAAGCGATCTAGAGGCTGCGTGTTGATTTTCCTTTGGGTAGGAGCCAAAGTGACTGTGGTCCCGAGGGGGGAGTCTGGAATGACAAGGTCGTGGTCCGCCCCTGCCGGGCTGCCACGGTTCTCGGCTTCGCTCAAAAGTCGTCACTGGACCGTTTTGGCCAGCGCATCGATCTTGATGTCGCGATGATCCCTGGGGGGAAAAGTCATCGGTGGGTCGCCTTGATGGATTGCTGACCCTCTCGGTAGCTCGTTGTGGTGCAGATTCAGGGCCATGACTAGGTCTCGTTCCATCCGGGTATGACGAAATTTGAGATTGTGCCTAAATCTGGCCCGGCTATAGGGGCCTTTTGGATCTCTTGTTCCCCAAGTCGCTCGAACACGTTACCCGACCTCGTCGGCCTTTCCAGGAGCCTGCGATTCTGAATGAGGCGTGCTTTGCTGGATCGTATGCCAGTTGGCCGGTGGAACGCCCTTTCTAGATAAGGGCATTCTTTCCCTTAGAGGTCCCCGGATTGGGTGCCGCTTTCTTGGCGGGTGGCCATTCATCCTCCTCGTCGAAGATGAGATACTTTTTGTTGAGGATGGCCAGGACGGACTTTGCATCCTCTGGCGTCTGGACAAGGTTTCACCAGTCGGGGTTGGCCTCTGGGATAACGGGATGAGAGCGTTACGAGCTCATAGAGGCTTCCACACCATCGCGGTTGTCGGTCTCATTTCAGGGATTGTTACCTTGATTGATCGTCATTGGAGATTTTGGGTTTCAGAGATTTTAGTAAATCGTCGTAACTGTTTCCTACAGACGGCGCCAATGTTGTGACCTCGATTTTATATCTAGGACAACGTGATTATGAAATGGATCAAACAGATAACAAGTAACAAATATGAAGATGCGCTATGAGTTTGGTTACCCAGTTCGTCTTTTGAATAAGACTACGTCTGGGGGCGCCCAAGCCAGGTGTATTTCACTATATTTTCTGCCTAAAGTACTAGAATTTTCGTGTCTTTACAATGAGAGTTACATGTTGTATTTATAGACCTGAAACTAGGGTTTTTCTCCTTCGTGGGCTTCTCTTAGCGGGCTTGCCAAGCCGTATAAATCTAGGGTTTCCTAAAATTTGAATCCATGATTTCCGCATCCAGATGCACTTGCCTTGCTTACCCTGCGATATCCGCGCTCAGTTATTCATATCTTTACCAATTACAGCCTCTGGAGGTCGCTTCCGGCTTGCAGCCTTCCTCAAGGTCGATGGCGACCTTCTTCTCCTCAAACCGATGTGTGACCTTCTCTGCTTCATGAGGAAGTCGTTCTACGACCTCCCATTGCCATCAAAGTCGCTTCTATTGACTACTTCACCAGGTAGGAATATTCCATGTTACAACAGGTATATCAACTTGTACAGTTGGCATTGGAATTGGCCCTCTTGGTTTGTCTAAGGTAATCTAACTTTTGGGCTTTTTATCGTTCATATAGTCTTCTTCCAAAATCTAAAGTGCATACTAATTACGACTCTTTGATCTCTAGGACCATAAAACATGCACCATTTCGTTCCCTCGGGATACCCTATAAACAACCTTAATTTTGAACGTGGATCCAACTTATCAATTTCCTTGTCCAACACGTATGCCGGACACCCCCAGATTCTTATGTGTCTTAAACTGGGCTTGCGCCCAGTCCACAACTCTTTTGGGGGTTTTCGGGAACCGATTTGGATGACACCAAGTTTAGAATATAAGCCGTTGTTTTCAAGGCGTGACCCCAAAACGATTTGGGTAGATCCGCATAACTCATCATTGACCTGACCATTTCTAAAAGAGTTTTGTTTCTTCATTCTGCAACCCCATTTTGTTGAGTGGTTCCGGGTGCAGTCAACTTGGATACAATCCCTTCGTCTGACAAGTAGTTCAAAATTCATCGCTGAGGCATTCACCTCCACGATCAGATCATGGAAACTTTATACTCTTTTTTTTCTATGATTCTCAGCTTGAGCCTTAAAATCTTTTAATTTATCAAAGTGTCTCAGATTTATACTTCATAAGGAAAATGTACCCATGTCTTGAGTAATCATCGATAAAAGTAATGAAATACTTATAACCTCCTCTTGCTTTGATTTTCATTTGACTACATATGTCAGTGTGAACGACTTCCTTGGCTCTAGATCCCCTTGGCTCCAAATTCCCCTCTTGGTCATTTTACCCTCCAAACATGATTCCAAAGTCGGAAATGGTTCAAACCGGAGAGATTTCAATAAACCATCTTGAACCAACCTTTGGATCCTTTTTGGATTAACATTACCTAGTCTTAGATACCATAGAAGTGTTTCGTTCACGTCTGCTGAACGTTTCCTTTTATTACTGGAAATAGTCGATGTGTTATAGGATGCATTTTGCGAGTGGTGTGCACAGTTAATAGTGTAGAGATTGTTCGACAATGTTTCATGACAGATAAACTCATCATTTTGAGCAATGGTAACAACGTTAGATGCACTTCTCCCACTGCTTTAAGCACTACTTATGTAGCATTGCAATATTTTCTATTTACGTAGCATTGCAATAACTGCTACTTTCGTAACATTGCCCATGGAGATAATGGTCTCACTCCCACTAAATCATTAGATTATCCAGAATCCTTGAAACATTGAAACAAATATGATTAGTTGTTCCCATATGCACTACCCACAAATGGGAGCATACTCCGCTAAACAAGTTTCAACAATTAGTGTTTGAGAATTACCTATCTTCCCAACCTTTTTAGGTTTGGGACAGGCTGACTTCCGATGTCTTCTTAGACCGCAATTAAGTATTTTCGTTTGTCGATCTTCTTCTTGACGCCTCTTAATGCCATTCTCTACGTGAAAAAATTTGGTATGGCTATCTAACTCGTTTTACGATTCTGGTGAGCGAAGAATTCGTTTAGATTTATCATAATAGCTGCAATGGTTTCCAATTCCTGGTGTCGTGTCGCAACACATCTGACGTTAAAGTTAAGATGATACACTTAGCCATTTCATTGGATCTTAATCACTGCTTATGATATTTCTTATTTTCCTCACATTCGTAGTCTTAACGAGTCTAGGTTTATCAAGGACGGACTTTATGCGATTGTGAGGTCGAGATAATATATAATTTCCAATCGACATAGTTTTCTATACAACTCTATTGACTATATTAAAAAGTGGATTAAAAGGTTGTGACATACTGAGACGGAAAATAAACATACATCTTGTGTCAATATCCAGATTAACACAAGTAAATCACATAATTCGATCACATGAATCATAATAAAATCTCAAAAAAATATGAAAATGTATCAGCCAACTGTTAGTGTTAGTGTCCTAGAGACAATCCTTTGTAAGGACATAATACTCAGATAATATTCAGTATTGGTTTAATATTATTATTTGTTTAATATTAAATGTATGGCGTTACACTCATTAGAATATTATGTTTGATTGTTTGCATTTATTCTTATATGTGTTCCCTTGAATCACTGCTGTCATTGAGTGTGTGAGAACTCAGATGACTTAAGCACGATTCTTAAATAGCCCCAATAGAGGATCATCAAGAAAGGAATATTGATGATGCAATGGAGATTGGTGTGCGATCTGCAGCATACTCTTACAGAGTGTAGTAAGATCTCACTTACTACGAGATACTAGGTATCTCATGATGGATGCACAAATACCTTAGAGGGTATCCGAGAAACTGTTTGATGTAGTTCCACTATATGTGTCTATGGGTGTCTCAGTTAGTGGGAGCGATGCGATACTCCTTTGACTTGAGGTCAATACGCACGACATGTGTGGAGTGATGAACTTTGACCATGAACGACGCTTGCACCCTTCTATGGGTAGATATGGCTTGAATTGGGTTCATCACGAAGTGCATGTGCGTGGTAGTTGAGCCAAGAATATGATTCATTCCTCAATGTGGATTTAGAGAGAATACTCATCTTCTCATCATAATTGGATCTAAGTCATCAGCCGATGCATGTCAACTTAGAGATAATATGCTTAAGTTATTTGAATAGACACTTCATCATGTTCAAGACTTAATCGAGTATTCGCGAATGAAAGAAGGAAATCGTAATAGCCCATGTTTCAGTTACAGGTAGTTGCACATTTCCTCGCAACGTACTTCATATATTGATAAAGGATTCATTCCTCAAAGTGGATTTATAGAGAATATTCATCTTCTCATCATAATTGGATCTAAGTCATTGTCCAATGCACGTAAACTTAGACTCTGTGACTAAGTGTGATACTAATGATCAATTAGTGATTTGAGATAAACTAATTAAGTTATTTGAATAGACACTTCATCATGTTCAAGACTAATCGAGTATTCGTGAATGAAAGGAGGAAGTCACAATTGCCCACGTTTCAGTTACAAGTAGTTGCATGTTTCTCGCAACGTACCTCATATATTGAGAATGTCTGATTTATTGACTAGGGTTCAATTAAGACCGTTAGTTTGACTAATCGCTCGGTATATGAGGGCCTATGGGTCACACAACGAGTAGTTCCCTTTTACGGATTATAGTTGGTTGATTAAATGTTAAATTGGATTTAATATTTAATTTATTGAGAAGTAATTAATAATAGATTAATTTAAAATTAATTATTATTAATGTTTAATTAAATTGGATTTAATTAAATAAGAACTCCCAATAATTATATTTGGAATATAATTGTAGGATTTAATGTATATGGAAATAAATCGTAGAGATTTTCATATAAGGCATTTGAATCCGTAGAGATATATATTTAGGGAATTAAATTAAAAGGAATTAATTTAATTCAAGATTAGGGTTTTTATTTCCCTAATTGGGCTAGCTTAAGATTTAAGCTGGGCCTCCCTATATATACAAGCTCTTGGAAATTCACAAACAACGTTACTTTATATTTTCTCCATAAGATCTAGAGTTTGGATTTTCCTAGCAAATCTGTCTCGGGATTCAACGCTGGCGAATCCGTGCAAGTCTGTAATTGGGGATTACATGGATACCGTAGTAGAGTAATCTGCACTCGAGTTACTGTAAGATTTCTCGTTATGATTATTGTAATTTGTATGCAATTAATTGTTCGTTGTTGGTGAACTTTAATTTCCGTTGTGCATGTGATTACGTGTTTACATGCCTCTATATTCCAACACCAACATCTTAAAACAGTTTAAATAAGCCACGTGGGGTGGGTCATTATTTAAACACATTCAAGCAGGTTACAAACAAGAACAATTACAAACCTTTAATGTCCAAATTAATAGTTGGCTCCAACTTGACCAATATAAAATTGACAGGGACTTAGGGGAAGTATATGCATATCAATTTTATACCCAAGTAATAACCATGATTAAATACATAATCATTATTTCGTTTTGAACGAGCCTAATGGGGAGGGTCATCGTCGCCACTAATAATAAATCACAATCATCCTTTGGAATTTATTCATGTGAAAGCTATCTTTTGGCCGTTCTGTGGGGGGAATATATCCAATTGTCACGGTTAATTTTTGTCATGTCTTGATCTTGAGAAATCGTCTTCATAGCCTTCACGATTCGTCTCGAAAAAAGCTCCCCTTTCGACCGCAATAAATTCTTTAAAACGTCCTCCGTCTTCAGTTGAGGCAGCGTCCAGGAAATGGGTAACTGCGGCCCGGTATCTGCGTCTTGAGGTGCACTGTGCCCGTCGGTAGCCCATCCCATACCATCGCCCCACGCGACACTCGGCGCTTGGATCGAAAGTTACCGCCCGCCCCATGACGAATTTCTCGGCAGACCCGGTCCTTGCATGTCGTGTCCATCGTTCATCCCAAACCTGCCACCTCAGCGCCTCGGACGAAACTTTCGCCTCCTGCGGATCCCGTGTCGTCCAGCCCCAACCTCGCATCTTGGCGCCAGCCCTCACCCGTTCGCGAGATTTGCTGCGCCGCGATCGCCCCTTGCCTTTAGTCTTTGTGCACGCTCATTAATGCGTCCGGGCACTTAGTTCGCCCGTCTTTAATTCTTTGTCTTCATTTTAGATCCGGTTATAATTTATTTACAAAAATAAATAAATCTTGATCTAGATCGATCTATTACATTTAACTAATCAAACAAATATTAATCTACTCGTGGATTTTCTCCGCGAGGCAAAAACAATCCGAGCGAATCAAATTAAAAACCACAATTATATGTATGCATAATTAAAAATTTATCAAATACCATGACAATTGGATACCTGCAAAAAAGATCTAGCAATTCTACTATCCAATTTCAAATTTAATGAAAAACGAATTAAATTTAAAACTCAGAGCCCGAAACCGAGGCTCTAATACCAGTTGTTGGGGAATTAATTGCCCGGATCTATTCTGGATGAATATTTAAATATAAATTTAATACTAACAATTATTACTAGCATGAATTAATCCTATATTAATTCAAATAATAATTCAACAACAAATCATGCATATAAACAAGCTATATATATCCTACGCTTGCGGATTTGCTAGGAGTTTACGTGAACTAACCTCTTGGAGTGACAACCGTTGAGAAGATGGATATCCCGTTCACACGAACAAACAGAAATAGCCTTCTCAAGTATTCCCTCGTCCTTGCTCAACAATCCGGTGGAAGGATGCTCGCGAACAATTAACAAAGGGAAAAATAAAATTATGTTGCACCACTTTTGTGGATTTCTTTTTCCAACACATGAAATTGCATTGGGGATGAAAGATTCATCCCCTATTTATAATATATACGGGGGCCGATTTTTTGCTATGAAATAGGATGGAAAAATCTTTTTCTTGATCTCCAAGAAATCTTGAATATATCTCATATATTCTTTTCTCCATAATTAAATATTCCACAAAATCTCACCTCCTTATATGTATGGAATTTTCGAAAAAAATAAAGGAGTAGGAATCCAAGATTTGGATCTTCTTGAATTTATGAGATACTCTTGTATTCCAAGAATACATATCTCCCATAATATTTTTTCAAGAAAATCAAGAAAATCTTTCATTTCCTTATTTTTCCACAATTTTCGAAGAAATCTCAAATAAATAATTTATTTTATTTTAAACACTTTTTTTTTTTCAGTTATTGGACTTTATCTTTGGGCTACTTGAGGGGCCTTTAGGAGAATTAAGATTGGACCTTCGAATGGACCTTGAATTCTCAATATTGAGCCACAATATTATTCAAGCCCATAAATATTAATTAATCCCACTACATAATTAATATTGCACTATTCATCTTAACTCATATTACTGTTAATATGACTCCCAATTATTATTTTCCGTGTTTAAGATTTTACAGTCCATTAATTAATTTAAGTCACTGAAATAGCTCCACATTAATTAATATTTTTTCCTTGGTTCAGGAACGACTCAACATTATTATCCATACCGGAAACTAATTCCACTTGCAAGATTTAGTATGATAATGTTGGAAAATAGAGGCATGTAAAACACGTAATCACATGCGTAGCGGAAATTAAAGTTCACTAACAACGAACAATTAATTGCATACAAATTACAATAATCATAACGAGAGATCTTATAGTAACTCGAGTGCAGATTTCTCTACTATGGTATCCACGTAATCCCCAATTACAAACTTGCACGGATTTGCCAACGTTGAATCCCGAGACAGATTTGCTAGGAAAATCCAAACTCTGGATCTTATGGAGAAAATATGAAGTAAAGTTTTTTTGTGAATTCCTAAGAGCTTGTATATATAGGAATGCCCAGCTTAAATCTTAAGCTAGCCCAATTAGGGAAATAAAAACCATAATCTTGAATTAAATTAATTCCTTTTAATTTAATTCCCTAAATATAAATCTCTACGGATTTAAATGCCTTATATGAAAATCTCTACGATTTATTTTCATGTACATTAAATCCTACAATTATATTCCAAATATAATTATTGGAAATTCTTATTTAATTAAATCCAATTTAATTAAACATTAATAATAATTAATTCCAAATTAATCTATTATTAATTACTTCTCCATAAATTAAATATTAAATCCAATTTAACATTTAATCAACCAACTATAATCCGTAAAAGGGAACTACTTGTTGTGTGACCCATAGGCCCTCATATACCGAGCGATTAGTCAAACTAACGGTCTTAATTGAATCCTAGTCAATAAATCAGACATTCTCAATATATGAGTTACGTTTCGAGAAACATGCAACTACCTGTAACTATAACGTGGGCTATTACGATTTCCTCCTTTCATTCACGAATACTCGATTAGTCTTGAACATGATGAAGTGTCTATTCAAATAACTTAATCACTTTATCTCAAATCACTAATTGATCACTTATGTCACACTTGGTCACAAAGTCCAAGTTGACGTGCATTGGCCAATGACTTTGATCCAATTATGATGAGAAAGTGAGTATTCTCTCTAAATTCACTTTGAGGAATGAATCCTTATCTTGGCTCAACTACCACGCACATGCACTTCGTGATGAACCCAATCCAAGCCATATCTACCCATGGAAGGGTGCAAGCATCGGTCATGGTCAAAGTTCATCACTCCACACATGTCGTGCGCATTGACCTCAAGCCTAAGGAGTATCGCATTGCTCCCACTAACCGACACACCCGTAGACACATATAGTGGAACTACATCAAACGGTTTCTCGGATGGGTATACCAATACCCTCTAAGATATCTGTGCATTCATCATGAGATACCTAGTATCTCGTAGTAAGTGAGATCTTACTACACTCTCTAAGAGTATGATGCAGATTGCACACCAATCTCCATTGTATCATCAATATCCCTTTCTTGATGATCCTCGATTGGGGCTATTTAAGAATCATGCTTAAGTCATCTGAGTTCTCACTCACTCAATAACATTAGCGACTCAAGGGAACACATATAAGAATAAATGCAAACTATCAAACATAATATTCTAATGAGTGTAACGCCATACATTTAATATTAAACAAATAATAATATTAAACCAATACTGAATATTATCTGATTATTATGTCCTTACAAAGGATTGTGTTTAGGACATTAACACTAACAATCTCCCACTTGGACTAGAGTCAATCACCTACATGCCTAACCCCTAGACCATCAAAATGTCTAGTGTGTACATGAACGCTCAAAGCCTAGGTGAAAGGATCAGCCAAATTATCCTCCATGGGGACACGTTCTAATTCTATCTCTCCTCTAGCGATTATCTCTCTAATCAAGTGATAGCGCCTCGGTACATGCTTGTTTCTATTATTGGATCTCGGTTCCTTAGCTTGCGCAATCGCACCAGTATTGTCACAATACAACTTTATTGGACTACTGGCACTCGAAACTACCCCTAGTTCATTTAAGAACTGTTTTATCCAGACAGCTTCTTTGGCAGCTTCCGCCACAACAATGTACTTAGCTTCAGTTGTTGAATCAGCGGTAGTATCTTGCTTGGAACTATTCTAACTAACCGCCCCACCATTGAGAACGAAGACATAGCCCGACTGTGACTTGTAATCATCACAATCGGATTGGAAACTTGCGTCAGCATAGCCGGTCGCGACTAGCTCTGACTGACCTCCGTAGACCAGAAAGCAATCTTTAGTACGTCTGAGGTACTTAAGAATGTTCTTGACATCAATCCAGTGGGGTTCACCCGGATTCTGTTGGTATCTACCAGTAATGCTGACAACGAAGGCCACATCTGGCCTAGTACAAGTCATGGTGTACATGATGGATCTAATTGCAGATGCATATGGTATATCCTTCATGCACTGGATATCAGCTTCTGTAGAAGGACAATCCTTCTTAGACAGCTTTATCCCATGACATGTCGGTAGAGAACCTCTCTTGGAGTTCTTCATCGCAAATCGCTTCAACACCTTGTCTATGTAGGTGGACTGTGACAACCCCAACATCTTCTTGAATTTATCCTTATGGATCTTGATCCCTAAGATGTAGCAGGCTTCTCCAAGATCCTTCATCATGAAGGTCCTTGATAGTCATTCTTTCACGGACTGTATGAGTGGGATATTGTTTCCCATAATGAGTATGTCATCGACATACACAACTACGAATACAATATTCTTCCCACAACATTTTCGATATACGCACGGATCTTTCGAGTTTCTGACGAAGTCAAATGATTTGACAGCTTCATCAAATCGGATATTCCAACTCCTAGAAGCTTGCTTCAATCCATAAATGGACCGTTTAAGCTTGCACACAAGATTAGATTTTGGTTTTGATATGAAACCTTCAGGTTGAGTCATGAACACTTCCTTATCAATGTTGTCATTGAAGAAAGTTGTTTTGACATCCATCTGCCAAATTTCATAATCTAGGTGTGCTGCTATCGCAAGTAAAATTCGAATGGACTTGATCTTAGCAACTGGTGAGAAAGTTTCGTCATAGTCAATGCCTTCGCGTTGACTGTAACCTTTCGCCACCAACCTAGCTTTGTAGGTTTGTACCTTGCCATTTGCATCGGTCTTCCGTTTGAAGACCCACTTGCAACCTATGTGTCTAACCCCTTTCGGCAATTCAACCAAGTCCCAAACTTGATTGACGTACATCGAGTCCATCTCGGATTTCATGGCTTCATGCCGCTTCTTTGAGTCAACATCTAATGTTGCCTCAATGTAAGTTCTAGGTTCATCCTTATCCGGGATCTCCACGTCATCATGCTCCTCTACGAGGAAACCATAATATCTTGTGGGTGGATTACGAACTCTAGTGGACTTACGGAGTTGTGGTTGCTCAGGCTGCACATTCTGATCGTGAAAATTTTGTGGAGTAGCGATTTCATCATCGACCGGGGAGACCTCAAGAGCGACACTTCCGGATGCCCCTTGAGCACTTCCGGATGCCTCTTGGGCGAGAGTTTGAACTATGTTGTTCTCATTCAGCCCACTTGGAGTTTGTTTCTCGGGCAATGCAACTCCAATTACGCTCCCACTGGCTGAAAGAGGATCACTTAGTGATAAACTTCCACCATGTGAGCTGCTTAATGCTCCCACTGATTCTTTGTCATGTTGCTTTGACAAGACATCAGTCTCCTTGTTAAGTTGTGGTTCTTGAATTTATTCAAGTTCTATCGTCTTACGGCTTTGTTCCTTGAAGACATAGTCTTCTTCAAGGAATTTAGCCTGCCTTGAAACAATCAATGTTTGTTTCTGAGGTAGATAGAAATAATATCCTCTAGTTTCCTTAGGATATCCCACAAAATAACTCTTTTCACCTTTTGATTCCAACTTGTCAATGAGCATTTTCTTCACAAACGTGGGGCAACCCCATGTTCTAATGTGAGAGAAATTTGTCTTCTGGCCATGCCATAGCTCGTATGGCTTATGCTCAACTGATTTAGATGGAATCATATTCAGAATGTAGATTGAGGTTTGGAGTGTGTATCCCCATAAGAATGTCGGAAGGGGGGAGAAACTCATCATGGACCTTACCATGTCTAACAGGGTTCGGTTTCTCTTCTCGGACACTCCATTCATTTGGGGTGTACCGGGAGGAGTCCATTGTGATTGAATTTCATGCAACTTCAGGTAATCAATGAATTAATGGCTAAGATATTCTCCTCCTCGATCTGATCGAAGAGTCTTAATACTCTTACCAAGATGTTTCTCTACTTCAGCTTTGTACTCCTTGAATTTCTCAAACGATTCGAACTTGTGTTTCATTAGATACACACGTACCCGAATCTAGAGAAATCGTCAGTAAAAGTAATGAAGTAGCCGAATTGACCCCTAGCTAGAGTGGGCAGTGGTCCACAAACGTCACTGTGGATCAACTCTAGAACTTCTTTGGCACGAACCCCTTTCCCAGAAAAGGGTTTGTTGATCATCTTGCCCTTGAGATATGATTCACAATTACCATAAGACTCAAAGTCGAATGGGGTTAAGTATTCTAACTTTCTTAACCTTGCTATCCTATTCTCATTTGCATGACCAAGCCTACAATGCCACAAGTAAATTGGGTTTTCATGATTACTAAGTTTGAGTCGTTTGTTTTGTATATTAAGAATGTTATGTCCACAATGCAACAAATATAAACCATTAGATAAAGGAACATTTCCATACACATCACCATTAAGCGAAAAATAACAATTATTATTTGCAAAATGGAAGAAAAAACCTTCAATATCTAACATCGGAATAGAAATAATGTTGCGGGTAATAGAAGGAACAAAATAACTATTATTTAGTTCAAGTCTAAAACCAGAAGGTAAGTCTAAAACATAAACACCAACACGTTCAGCAACAACTCTTGCTCCATTCCCAAAGTGTAGGGCGACTTCACCCAGCCTAACTGCCCTGCTATGTTGAGACCCTGCACATTAGTACAAATGTGTGAGCCACAACCGGTATCCAATACCCAGCAGTTAGTATCATTTTTGGACATGTTTATCTCAATAACAAATATACCTGGAACTTCCAGTGGCTAAGACACCTTGTGTCTTCTTTTCGGCTGCTAGAACATTACAGTCCTTCTTCCAATGCCACTTCTGCTTACAGTGGAGGCATACATCATTGTCCACCCTATCCTTCTTTTGAATTCCACCTTTGAGCTTAAGGAAGCTAGGCTTAGAGCCTTTCTTTGCCTTGCCTCTCCGCTTCTTCTTTCCTTTCGGACCAGAAAAGTAGAGGCACTCACCATGAGTACGGGCTTCTCTTTAGCAGTGGAGGACTCAAAAGTCTTGAGCATGTTATGCAGCTCGGGCATGGTCGATTCCGTCTTATTCATATTAAAGTTTACTACGAAACTCGAATATGAATCGAGAAGTGACTGGAGAATGGCATAAACATCAACATTGGTCTTGAGCTTAATGCCCAGACGACCAAGTTTCTCGATTGGCCCTATCATCTTCAATACATGAGGAGAAACCTTCCCTCTCGCGGACAATCGGCATCTAAACAGATCTCTCATCACTTCATAAATCTCAGAACGAGATTCAGAATCAAAGAAATCCTTCAGATGCTTAATCATCTCGAAGGGAAGCATCTTCTCATGCTGCCTTTGCAGCTCGGGAGTCATTCCGAGTAGCATAACACACTGAGCCTGGGAAGCATCCTCTTGATGCTTCTTTTGGGCTGTAGCATCGAACGCTTCAGCCTCTTCAGTACCAGCCTCAGGGGTAGCAGGGATTGGCTTGTCCAACACGTACTCAATCTTCTCTTGCCTGAGCACCAAACGAACGTTTAAGTGCCAGTCGAGAAAGTTTAGCCCAGCCAACTTGTTTGTTTCCAAAACGCTTCTCAATGACAAGTTATTAATTTCAACAATCCTAGAGAAATAAAATAAAATGGGAATTAAAACACATAATTCCTATGATCAATATTCAGCAATCAAAATAAACATGGCCTTTCAATTTATTTTGTCTCCATTATTTTCACATACTTAACGACCTCATCGAAAAAGTACGAATTTATATCTAATATAAATCATAACGGACTAGGATTCACATTACTACTATCATAATCCTAGCGAGGGCTGATCATTATGACAACATAACTGGTAGGTCTCCAAACCAATTGCCAGATTGTAACTCCTAGTTTGTCGAACCTAGTTCGACTGATGTCACTTACCCTTTGTTCCCCGCAAGGGCTAGCGAAACAAAGTTAAGCTGGTTTACAACCATCAAGCGGTGATATTTTCATGTCCCTATAAAAGTCCCGTTAGATGTAGATCTGAGCAAAAGATGAGGGTCTTTAAGTACTCATTGGAACGAAATCTCCGGTTTACTTTTAATTTCGATGGAAGACATCTTATCAAGTTAATGAGAAAATCATATTTTAGTGAGGAACATTTTTAAAGGCGGGGTATTAATTGCTTAATCGAGATCCATCATGTTAAAATATATCATATTTGAGCAATTATTGGGCGCCGCCTACCCAAACATGATTTTATACGGACTAACACTTATATGGGCGCCGTCTACCCAAACAATAAATACGGTCAGACAGTTATTGGGTGCCGCCTACCCAAACAGTTATAACGCGGACTGTAAAACGGGTTAACTAATTTAAAACGATTAAACAAGTTAACAGTGGGTTTTAATAAAACTTTTAAAATGAATTTTAATTTTCAATTAAAAAAGGGATTAATCCAATTAATCGTTTTGGTCCAACCAATTTTAATTTCAGAATTAAATTGAATAAAATTCCAAAAAAAAAATTTATTAGTTTATTTATTTATCGGGGGCTCAGGTGCAAATTTTAGTATTTTGCACGGGAGGGCCTATCTCAAATCAAATTTGCAAAACAGGCCCCCACATCATCACCCTCCCAAATCGAATCTAATCCGAATTTTCCAAACCCCAAATTAACCAAATTCCAGAATCCCAATCTTATCAAATTAATCAAATCGAAAATAGGAACCAAGAAATAGGATCGATAACAGGTTCACAACTAATCGAATTGGGCAACAAAGACACGACGGGCGGCCACGACCATCGAGGCAACGCGAAGTCGCCAATATCACGCCCGCCCGCGCGGCGACTAAATCTCGCGATGAGCATATCGGAAGGGTTTGGGCGTTGCCACACCCCTTGTTTGAATCTATTTCAAACTAGATCGTAAGCGATGGGGAAAGGGTCGAGTAGGCACCGCCATCGACTCTTCCCAAATCCGGCGATGCGCCGCCCTAACGCGCATCAAAACGGGAACGCCGCCAAGTTCCGAAAGCAAACAAGCGATCACGAGATGAAATCGGAGGGAATCGGTGATGAGCCACCGCGACACGAGCTAGAGCGTAACGAGGTCGCGTTGCAGCGCCGGTGACGAACACCGCGAGCGAGCAGAGCGAATCGCCTCCAAGGCTATATCGCATCGTAGCAGAGAGCGGCGGGCCATCGATCAAATCGAGGTTCTACGGATGGAGGCAGAGGGAATCCCCAAGGGAAACCCTAATCTGGGTAGAGAGGATGAACCGAGCACAACAGACGAAATAAAAGGGTGCGGTATCTAATACCTTGCCCCCAACTAATTTTTTTTTTAAAAAAAAAATCTTTTAATTAAAATCAGTTTTTAATGCAATTAAACAAGAGCCTGGAGCTCTGATACCACTGTTGGAAAATAGAGGCACGTAATCACATGCGCAACGGAAATTAAAGTTCACCAACAACGAACAATTAATTACATACATATTACAATAATCATAACGAGAAATCTTACAGAACTCCAAATGCAGATTTCTCTATTACGGTATCCTGGTAATCCCCAATTACAGACTTGCACGGATTTTCCAGTGTTGAATCCCGAGACAGATTTGCTAGGAAAATCCAAACTCTAGATCTTATGGAGAAAATATGAAGTAACGTTTTTGTGAATTCCCAATAGCTTGTATATATAGGGAGGCCCCGCTTAAATCTTAAGCTAGCCCAATTAGGGAAATAAAAATGTTAATCTTGAATTAAATTAATTCCTTTTAATTTAATTCCCTAAATATAAATCTCTACGGATTTAAATGCCTTATATGAAAATCTCAACGATTTATTTCGATATACATTAAATCCTACAATTATATTCCAAATATAATTATTGGAAATTCTTATTTAATTAAATCTAATTTAATTAAACATTAATAATAATTAATTCCAAATTAATCTATTATTAATTACTTCTCCATAAATTAAATATTAAATTCAATTTAACATTTAATCAACCAACTATAATCCGTAAAAGGGAACTACTTGTTGTGTGACTCATAGACCCTCATATACCGAGCGATTAATCAAACTAACGGTCTTAATTGAACCCTAGTCAATAAACCAAACATTCTCATATATGAGCTACGTTGCGAGAAACATGCAACTACCTGTAACTGTAACGTGTGCTATTACGATTTCCTCCTTTCATTCATGAATACTCGATTAGTCTTGAACATGATAAAGTGTCTATTCAAATAACTTAATCACTTTATCTCAAATCACTAATTGATCACTTATGTCACACTTGGCCACAAAGTCCAAGTTGACGTGCATTGGCCAATGACTTTGATCCAATTATGATGAGAAGGTGAGTATTCTCTCTAAATCCACTTTGAGGAATGAATACTTTTCTTGGCTCAACTACCACGCACATGCACTTCGTGATGAACTCAATCCAAGCCATATCTACCCATGAAAGGGTGCAAGCATCGGTCATGGTCAAAGTTCATCACTCCACACATGTCGTGCGCATTGACCTCAAGTCTAAGGAGTATCGCATTGCTCCCACTAACCGAGACACCCGTAGACACATATAGTGGAACTACATCAAACGGTTTCTCGGATGGGTATACCAATACCCTCTAAGATATCTGTGCATCCATCATGAGATACCTAGTATCTCGTAGTAAGTGAGATCTTACTACACTCTCTAAGAGTATGATGCAGATTGCACACCAATCTCCATTGTATCATCAATATCCATTTCTTGTTGATCCTCGATTGGGGCTATTTAAGAATCATTCTTAAGTCATCTGAGTTCTCACTCACTCAGTGACAACAGTGACTCAAGGGAACACATATAAGAATAAATTCAAACAATCAAACATAATATTCTAATGAGTGTAACGCCATACATTTAATATTAAACAAATAATAATATTAAACCAATACTGAATATTATCTGAGTATTATGTCCTTACAAAGGATTGTCTCTAGGACATGAACACTAACAGATAAAACTTTTGAGCCTCCCAAGGGGACAAATCAAGCAAGACGTACTTGCACACGATTCTCCGTATTAAATATTAGCAACCATCATGTAACTAATAATATTGCCCAAGATATAAAGTATTGAATCACATTGATTCTCTACCCATCATAAGTCAAAGCAATAATTATTAATTCCACACGATCCTATTTAAGGGACGGGGATTAAGAAATAACGAACCATTGAGGTCTAATTCTTCTATATTTAGTACTGAAGAATTTATCCTCATGTAGGTCCTATTCAGTGCATCATATGCACTAGTGCAATCTCTTGGTCAAGACAAGTCAATCTGAGCCGTACACTTCAACCTTTCACGATGGGTTGTTCATTTCCATCTAGGTTGTGAATTTTGTACTTTTGGTACGAGGAACTGTTAATTTAATCTTCTGTGATCTGGTATCACTAAATTAACTACAATGTAACACGTACTATTTATTGAATAGGTGTGCAGTAAATATATGTAACATTCAATCATATTTAAAGCAACAGTGATAAATAATTTATTTCAGCAAATAAGACGGAAATTTAGTTTGGTTATACAAGGTAAAAGCATACTTTCCAGTATAACCCCAACACATATACGATTATTAAAATAATATTCTTCCCGCTACGTTTATAATAAATGCAAGGATCTTCCGAGTTTTTTATGAAGTCAAAAGACTTGATAGCTTCATCAAATCGGATATTCCAACTCCTAGAAGCTTGCTTCAATCCATAGATGGATCTCTTTAGCTTGCATACTAGATTATAATTCGGCTTAGATTTAAAACCTTCCGGTTGAGTCATAAACACTGGTGAGAAGGTCTCGTCACAATCAGTGCTTTCGCATTGACTATTACCCTTCGTTACCAACCTAACTTTGTAGGTTTATACTTTGCCATTTGCATCAGTCTTACGCTTGAAGACCCAATTGCAACTTATGGGTCTAACCCCTTTTGGGCTACTCAACCAAGTCCCAGACTTGATTGGTGTACATCGAGTCCATCTCGGATTTCATGGCTTCATGCCACTTTCCTGAATCAATATCTGAAATTGCTTCAGAATAAGTATTATGATCATCCTTATCCGGTATGTCCATACTATCGAGTTCCCCCAAGAGGTAACCGTATCTAATGGATGGATTATGATTCCTTATTGACTTACGGAGCTGTGGTTGTGCAGGTTATACATTCTGATCGTGAAAATTTTGTGGTGCATCGATTTCATCAATGTCCAGAGAGTCATCAAGAGCCACACTTTCAAATACCTCTTGGGCGGGAGTTTGAACTATCCTGTTCTCATTCAGCCCACTTGGAGGTTCTTGCACTGGCAAGCATACTCCAACTACGCTTCCACTGGCTGAAAGACGATCACCTAGTGAAAGACTCCCACCGTGAAAGTTGTTGAATGCTCCCACTGATCCCTTGTCATGTTGCTTTGACAAGATATCAGTCTCTTTGTTAATTTGTGTTTCTTGAATTTCTTCAAGTTTTATCAGATGATGGTCTTGTTCCTTAAAGACAAAGTCTTCTTCGAGGAACTTGGTCTTCCTAGAAACAATCACTGATTGTTTCTCAGGTGGATAGAAGTAATATCCTTTAGTTTCCTTAGGATATCCCACAAAGTAACCCTTTTCACCTTTGGATTCCAACTTGTCGGTAAGCATCTTTTTCACAATCACAGGGCAACCCCATGTTTGATATGTGTAAAAGTTGGCTTCTTGCCACACCATATTTCATATGGTGTATGCTCAACCGATCTAGATGTAATCCTATTCAGAATGTAAATTGAGATTTGTAACGCGTATCCCCATAAGAATGTCGGAAGAGAGGAGAAGCTCATCATGGCCCTCACCATGTCTAACAGGGTTCGGTTTCTTCTCTCGGACACACCGTTCATCTGAGGTGTTCCGGGAGGAGTCCATTGTGACTGGATTCCATGTAACTTAAAGTAATCAATGAATTCATGCCTAATGTATTCACCTCCTCGATCTGATCGAAGAGTCTTGATACTCTTACCAAGTTACTTCTCTACTTCAGCCTTAAACTCTTTGAATTTCTCAAAAGGTTCGAATTTGTGTTTCATAAGATACACGTATCCGTATCTTGAGAAATCATCAGTAAAATTGATGAAGTATCCAAACTGACCCTTAGCTAGAGTGGACAATGGTCCACAAACATCGTTGTATATCAACTCTAGAACTTCTTTGGCATGCACCCCCTTCCGAGAAAAGGGTTTGTTGATTATCTTGCGCATGAGATAAGATTCACAATCTCCATAAGGCTCACAGACGAATGGGGTTAAGATTCATAATTATTTTCTTGTTTACATGATCAAGTTCTACAATGCAATAAGTAAGTTGGGTTTTCATGATTACCAAGTTTGAGTCTTTCATTTTTTATATTAAGAACATCATATCCATAATGCAACAAATACATGTTGCGAGTAATAGAAAGAACTAGATGATTATCATTAAGTTCTAATCTAAAACCAAATTGTAAGTCTAACACATAAGTCCCCGCACATTCAATTAGCAACTCTTGCTTCATTTCCACGTGTAAGACGACTTCACCCGTCCTAATTGTCCTAAGACACATGAGCCCCTTCACATTCGCATAAATGTGAGAGCCACATCCGGTATCTAATACCTAGCAGTTAGCGCTATTAATGAACATTTTAATCTTAATAACAAACATAGATGTTCTAGTGCCAGAAGCACCTAGTGTCTTCCTTTTAGCAACCAAAACCTTATAGTCCTTCTTTCAGTGCCCTCTTCTACTTATAGTAGAGGCACACATTCTTATCTACCCGCTCCTTCCTTTGAACACCATCTTAGTGATAGTGAATTCAAAAGTTTTGAGCACGTTGTGAAGTTCAGGCATGGTCGCATTCGTCTTATTCATATTGTAATTTACAATGAAGCCAGAATATGAATCCGGAAGCGATTGGAGGATAGCATAAATGAATACATTGATCTTTTAGCTCAATGTCTAAATTACCAAGTTTCTCAACTAGGCCTATCATCATTAGCACATGAGGTGAAATCTTCCCTTCTTTAGCTAAACGGCATCAGAATAGATCTCTCATCACTTCATAAATCTCAGAACAAGATTCAAAATCAAAGAGATCCTTCAGATGCTTGAGCATTTAGAAGGGACCCATTTTCTCATGTAGCTTATGTATATCGGGAGTCATGCCGAGCAACATCACACACTGAGCCTGGGAAGCATCCTTTTGATGCTTCTTCTGAGCTGCTACGTCAAACGTGGCTGCCTCAGAGTACCAATTGCAAGGGTAACCGGGATAGATGTGCCCAACACGTACTCAATCTTTTCTTGCCTTAGCACCAAACACATGTTTCGGTGCCAGTCCAGAAAATTTGGCCTAGCCAATTTATTTTATTTCCAAAACATATCTCAATAACAGTTATAGATTACAACTAACCAAGAGAAAAAAAGGGAATTAAACACATAATTCCTATGATCAATATTCAACAATCAAAATAAACATGGTCTTTCTTTTGTCTTCATTATTTTCGCATACTTAACGACCTCATCGGAAAAGTACGAATTTATATCAAATATAAATTATAATAGACTAGGATCCACATTACTGCTATCATAATCCCAGCGAGGGCTGGTCATTATAATAGCATAACTGGTAAGTCTCCTAACCAATTATTAAATTGCAATTCCTAGTTTGTCGAACCTAGTTCGACTGATGTCCCTCACCCTTTGTTCCCCATGAGGGCTAGCGAAACAAAGTTAAGTTGGTTTAAAACCATCAAGCGGCAACATTACATGTCCCTATAAAAGTCCCGTTATATGTAGATCCAAGTAAAAGACGAGGGTCTTTAAGTACTCATTGGAACGAAATCTCCAGTTTTCTTTTAACTTTGATGGAAGACATCTTATCAAATTAATGAGAAAACCATATTTTAGTAAGGAACGTTTTTAAAGGCAGGGTATTAATTACTTAATCGAGATCCATCATGATGTCTAAGTCACACTTGAGCAATTACGGGCGCCGCCTACCAAAACATGACATATACGGACTAACAAATATTTAGGCGCCGTCTACCCAAGCATTTAATACGGTCCGACAAATATTAGGCACCGCCTACCCAAATAGTTATAAAGTGGACTATAAAACGAGTTAACTAATTTAAACGAGTAAACAAGTTAACAGTGGGTTTTAATAAATCTCTTTTAAGAAATAGAATTTTAAGTCCAATTAAAATTCAATTTTAAGATTATTAAAATTACAATTAATCCAATTAATCGTCTTTGGTCCAACTAATTTTAATTTAAGAATTTAAACATAACAAAATTCTAAAATAAGTTTTGATTTATTTATTTTCGGGGGCTCAGGTGTAATTTATAAAATTGCACGGGAGGGCCTATCTCAAATCGAATTTGCAAAACAGTCCTCCTACATCATCACCCTTTCCAATTCAAATCCAATCCGAAATAGTAGAACACCCAAATTTTCCAAATTCAAGATCAATCGTTTCATCAGTATCGTTTCAGTCAACAAATTAATCTAACTAATCAGTCCCAATTAACCCAACAAGAACCAAAACCAAAACCAGTCTAGATTCAAATAGAGTAATAGGGAAACGAAATATGCGAGACGACGCGGTGAACACGGCCTGGACGAACAGGCGCAAGTTGCCACTGCCACGCCTCACATGCGGGCGACTCGCCGCCGTGAACGAGCGGAGTAGAAGGGGCGCGCGCGGAACCGCCGCCCCTTGGTCGAACTGGTTCGAAACCAAAACAAAAAAATGAGGAGAAGATCGAGTCGGCAGCGCACCGCTACTGATTCGTCTCGATTCGGTGGCGTGCTGCCTTGAAACGCATCGAGATGGACACACCGGTCAAGCCTCAAAAATGCCCAAGTGAGGGAAACTCAAATTGGGACGAATCGGTGGCGCACCGCCACAAAATAAACCGAAAAGAGGGTGGCGCACCACCGTGAAAAGAGGTGGAAACATGGAAGCATCTTGAAGACGATTCGCGTCGGGGCGGTATCGAGACCCACACCGCGGGCTCCCTCACGCGTCGTGAGCGTGGCGCCTAGCGTCGGCCTTCAGCGATGCGACGTAATGTTGTCGGCCGTGGTCTGGAGGAGCAAGCAGCGGTGAATCACAAAGAAGGGGAAACCCTAATTTGGGGTTGAGGACGAAGGGAAACCGAGCGGGCAAAACAAAATAGAAAGTGGGGGTGCTGTTTTATCAAATAAACTGTGCCCCTAGGTGTTAAATTTTTTTTATTTAAAACCAAATATGCAATTAAAAACAAGAGCCTGAAGCTCTGATACCACTGTTGAAATTTAGAGGCACGTAAACACGTAATACATGCGCAGCGGGAATAAACAAATCACCAACAAAGAACAATTAATTGCATAAACGATTACAATAATCATAACAAGAAATCTTACAGTAACTCGAGAGCAAATTTCTCAACTACAGTATCCACATAATCCCCAATCACGGATTTGCCAGCGTTGAATCCCGAGATGAATTTGCTAGGAAAATTCTAACTCTAGATCTTATGGAGAGAATAATGAATTAACGTTGTTTGTGAATTCCCAAGAGCTCATATATATAGGGAGAGGCCCGGTTTAAATCTTAAGTTAACCTGATTAGGAAATAAAATCCCTAATCTTATAAAATAAATCTCTTAGATTTATTTCCCATATATAAAATCTCTAAGGATTTAATTCCCATGTATATCAAATCTCTACGAATTTGATTCCATATATATTAAATCCTATAATAATATTTCATATATTACTATTGGGAATCCTATTAAATCCAATTTAATTAAACATTAATAATAATTAATTCCAAATTAATTTATTATTAATTAATTCTCCATGAATTAAATATTAAATCAAATTTAACATTTAATCAACCAAATATAATCCGTAAAAGGAAACTACTTGTTGTGACCCATAAACCCTCATATATCGAGTGATTAGTCAAACTAACGGTCTTAATTGAACCCTAGACAATAAATCCTACATTCTCAATATATGAGGTACGTTGCGAGAAACGTGCAACTACTTGTAACTGAAACATGGGCTATTACGATTTCCTCCTTTCATTCGCAAATACTCGATTAAGTTTTGAACATGATGAAGTGTCTATTCAAATAACTTAATCATATTATCTCTAATCACTAATTGATCATGTGTGTCATACTTAGCCACAAAATCTAATTTGACGTGCATCGACCGATGACTTTGATCCAATTATGATGAGAAGATGAGTATTCTCTCTAAATCCACTTTGAGGAATGAATCTTATTCTTGGCTCAACTACCATGCACATGCATTTCGTGAAGAACCCAATTCAAGCCATATCTACCCATCAAAGGGTGCAAGCGTCGGTCATGGTCAAAGTTCATCACTCCACATATGTCGTGCGTATTGACCTCAAGTCAAAGGTGTTGGGATATTTTAGTTTTGATGAATTATGCCAAAACAATATCAACTTGTGTTATTCAAGCTATTTTACAGATAACAAGTTAAGGGGGAATGAAAGAACAAATTGAGGGGGAACTCACGAAATCAGAAGAAGATGATCGAGATCAGACGAGACTGATCAAGATCAGATGAGGAAGATGAGTTCAAGAGTTAACTGATGAGCTGTGCAAATCAGATGTGAAGAAAAGCTAAAGCCAACAAATCAGAAGAAAAGGTTGCAGATCAGAAGATGAGCAGATGAGACTGATCAAGATCAGACGTGATCGAGATCAGATATGAAGATGAGCAGATGAGACTGATCGACATCAGACGTGATCGACATCAGATATGATAAACTGATATGCTAACTCGATGTAATCGACTGATGCTATCCCGATATCTTTTCGAAGATATGATGATCTGATCACGAAATTTGATCGGATCAAGCAAGAAGAAATCGATACTTTGAGTCAAGTGACTCGAGGGTCGATGTCCGAATTCGGAAAGAGTGAACTCGATGAAGCGAAAGTGTCGAGTATGCTCGACGTACAAGGTCCGCCAAGAAAAGTCTGCTAAATCAAGAAACCTGAGACTCAGATATAACTGAAGAACCTGAAGGCTCAGATAACCTAAAGGCTCAGATAGCTCAGATAAACTGAAGACTCAGATAAAACTGAAGATCCTGAGACTCAGAAGAACTGAAGAATATAGTCGTTAGATTCAGCTGACGTGGACCAATGAGAGGAAGACGACAAGCCTGAAAAAGCTACAAAAAGCTACAGAATAGTATGGATTTGAATGTGATTCTCTCCAACGGTAACATTCAAATCCACACTATAAATACAAGTTCTTCCTTCATTCTAAAGTGTGGAAAAATGCGTGAAACACCCATCAAGCAAAAACATCTAGCATTTCCACCATAGAACATAGAGCAAAAAATACATGCATATATTCGAAGAGTGTTCTACCCTAGATCTAAGCACAAATGTAATATCCTAAGCTTAGAGAGATTTTCTCAACCTTAGCATTGAGGCTAAACAAATGTAAGGGAAAATCTCAACCTAGTTGGAAACCAAACAAATCTTTACCCAAACCCAAATGTTAGGTTAAGTTTGTTGTTACCGCAAGATTTCAGACTAGGGATTCTAGTTTCTGATTTCTGGGATCGGTTGAGTGTGAACTCGGTAAACATCTAGCAATCCCGAAAGGGAGGGTAGGCAATCCCGTGAGGGTGATAAGTCCCGTTTGAGTGAGAACTCGGTAAACATCTATAGGAAATCCCGTAAGGGAGATAAGTCCCGTCGGTAAAGTCGGTTAAGTAGGTGCCCATGTATTAAGGGAAGAGTGGATGTAGGACGGGTTTCGTCCGAACCACTATAAAATCATGTGTTCTTTACTATTTTATGTTTATACTTGTCATATGCATTTGATTATAAGCAAACCACACACATCGTTCTTAAAAGCGAAAAATTAGGAGTCACTCTGCCCTCACCCCTGTTTTTATATGCATTGCACAAGTCTTCCGCACACGCATGGGTTTTTCTCAAAATTACCGGGACCATCAATTGGTATCAGAGCGGGTTGTTCAAAAGGTCATTGTTTTTTCAATGTGAACATCTGAACTGATACCATCAATTGGTATCAGAGCAGGAGTTCAAAAGTTCACTATTTTCAAAGTGTCCACCTGAACTGATCTATTTTAAAACAAAAACCCGATCTCTGTATAAATGCATATATTTTAAATGTTTTGGCATCATTATCAAAAAGGGGGAAATTGTTGGGATATTTTAGTTTTGATGAATTATGCCAAAACATTATCAACTTGTGTTATTCAAGCTATTTTACAGATATCAAGTTAAGGGGGAACGAAAGAACAAATTGAGGGGGAACTCACGAAATCAGAAGAAGATGATCGAGATCGGGACGAGGTGCGAGATTTAGACCGATCAAGATCGAATGAGAAGATGAGTTCGAGTTAATCGATGAAGTTTGTGCAAATCGGATGTGAAGAAAAGCTAAAGCCAAAGAAATCGGAAGAAAAGGTTGTAGATCGGAAGATGAGCGAGATGAGATCGATCAAGATCAAAGCGGATCGAGATCAGATATGAAGATGAGCAGATGAGATCGACGACATCGACGTGATCGAGATCGATATGATAAATCGATATGCTAACTTCGATGTAATTGACATGATGTTATCCCCGATATGATGCCCGAAGATATGATGATCGATCACCGAGCCGGACGATCAAGCAAGAAGAAACTCGATAGCTCGAGTCAAGTGACTCGAGGGTCGATGTCCGAATTCGTAAGAGTCAACTCAATAAGCCCGAGTGTCAAGATGCTGATCGAATATAAGGTCCGCCAAGAAAAGTCCTTCGAATCAAGAAAACCGAGACTCGGATAGAATCAAGAACTGAAGGCTCGGGATAAACCAAGGCTCGGATAGAATCAAGATCTTGAGACTCGGAAGAAATCAAGAATATAGCCATTAGATTCAAATTTGGGCGTGGACCAATGAGAGGAACACGACAAGCCTGAAAAAGCTGCAAAAAGCTACAGAATAATATGGATTTGAATGTGATTCTCTCCAACGGTAACATTCAAATCCACACTATAAATACAAGTTCTTCCTTCATTCTAAAGTGTGGAAAAATCGTGAAACACCCATCAAGCAAAAAAAACATCTAGCATTTCCACCATAGAACCTGAGCAAGAAATACACGCGATATATTCAAGAGTGTTCTACCCTAGATCTAAGCACAAATGTAATATCCTAAGCTTAGAGAGATTTTCCCAACCTTAGCATTGAATTTAAAACAAATGTAAGGGAAAATCTCAACCTAGTTGGAAACCAAACAAATCTTTACCCAAACCCAAAAGTTAGGTTAAGTTTGTTGTTACCGCAAGATTTCAGACTAGGGATTCTAGTTTCTGATTTCTGGGATCGGTTGAGTGTGAACTCTGTAAACATCTAGCAATCCCGAAAGGGAGAGTAGGCAATCCCGTGAGGGTGATAAGTCTCGTTTGAGTGAGAACTCGGTAAACATCTATAGGCAATCCCGTAAGGGAGATAAGTCCCGTCGGTAAAGTCGGTTAAGTAGGTGCCCCTGTATTAAGGGAAGATGGATGTAGGACGGGTTTCGTCCGAACCACTATAAAATCATGTGTTCTTTACTGTTTTATGTTTATACTTGTCATATGCATTTGATTATAAGCAAAACACACACATCGTTCTTAAAAGCGGAAAAATAGGAGTCACTCTGCCCTCACCCCTGTTTTTATATGCATTGCACAAGTCTTCCGCACACGTATGGGTTTCCTCAAAATTACCGGGACCATCAATTGGTATCAGAGCGGGTTGTTCAAAAGGTCACTGTTTTTTCAATGTGAACATCTGAACTGATACCATCAATTGGTATCAGAGCTGGAGTTCAAAAGTTCACTATTTTCAAAGTGTCCACCTGAACTGATCTATTTTAAAACAAAAACCCGATCTCTGTATAAATGCATATATTTTAAATGTTTTGGCATCATTATCAAAAAGGGGGAAATTGTTGGGATATTTTAGTTTTGATGAATTATGCCAAAACATTATCAACTTGTGTTATTCAAGCTATTTTACAGATAACAAGTTAAGGGGGAACGAAAGAACAAATTGAGGGGGAACTCACGAAATCAGAAGAAGATGATCGAGATCAGAAGAGACTGCAGACGAGACTGATCAAGATCAGATGAGGAAGATGAGTTCTAGAGTTAACTGATGAGTTAACTCCGGGATATCATCGGATCTCAAGAAAACAAAAAGAAATTCATCAATCAAAGTAAATAAATGATAATATTAATAATTAATTATTTTCCAACTTTATGATTCAAAGTAAAAGCAGACTAAATATTTTAAAAGAGCCAGGGGTCAGTGGACCCCTCCACCCTGGCTCTGTCCTTGTCTAAAACTATTTTTTCTTGCAAAAAGAGATTCCACTTGTCAATGGAGTTATAAAAATAACCTCTTAATTGTTAAAACTTAGTGTGTCGTTCAATAATGAAAAACACTTTTAGAATTCAAAACTGTAAGTGGCAGTTTTGAAAATAAGTATTTCTAACCCTCTCATTAGAGTTTGCAAATTACGTGACAATCACGTGTCTGTCAAACGGTTACCAAGCATCCTCAAGGGTTTAGATGTGTAGATACACTTTTGTCCAAAAATGATTTTTTTTCCTAAAGCTTAATTTCTTTTGGAACCCTGAAAATCCATTTTCAAATTCGGAGAAAAATCGCAAAATTGTTGGAGATTTCAAGAAAACCATGTTGCGTAGGAAAATTCTGGTTAAAGAAGGTGTCTCAGATTACGGTTTGTACAGTCCTCTTTATCCTAAATAGAAGTTGTGCGGTGCGCAGAATTATCAATATATTAGTAGTATATCACAAAAAGGAATTTCTAGTGCGTTCATAAGATCTAGATCAATTTACTTGTGTGTCAATTATTTATGTTGGTTACACAAAAAAATCAATTTTTTTGGATAATAGCGAACAAAGATACCACTTTAAACACCACCTATTGCAATTCGATTCGCCGGTCTTAAAGCATGCAGCCGGCATGTAACTCTTGATAGTACATATTGACACTTTTTAGTGTCTGAGCAAGCTTTAAATTGACTAGTGTTTCTAAAGTGATGGTTTTTATTTATTATTCTCCAAAGGTTTGGATGTTTACAATCAAATAAAAATTTGTGATTTTTTTCAACAATTGAGCCATGTGTTAACAAAAAAAAAACTCATATAACAACTAAAATTTGAGTTTTTAGATACTAAAATATTACTAGAAAATATGATTACACTGTGTCAGCAAATACTTGAAAATTAATTTTCCAATATTTAATGAAAATATAAGAATAATTTAAACTGAATATTGACTTTTCTTAATTATTCATATCATATCATTATAATTTATAAGCTTTAAGGTGCGACTGACGTATAACTTGATCATTGGCTGTAATTTTTGCAAACCTCAAAGTTTGTTTAAAAAATTGATTAAATTTCGAGATGAACTCCATCATTTCTATATTTATGCAATAGCTTTTATTTTTTAAATATTGATAGTGCATTGTTGGGTTACGGAGCATGATCGACTACTTCACGTCCCAACTTCTCGATTTTGGAGCCTTTTTTTGTAGTATACGACCAGAATGGGCATTTAGGGTTTTGGCTCAATTTTACTTATAAATTATTGGAATATAGAGGCACGTAAACACGTAATACATGCACAGCGGAATTAAACAGTTCATCAACAATGAACATATAATTGCATAATTAAATACGAGTAAATGTAAAAAATTTACAGTAATTCGTACATGAATTTCTCAACTACGGTATCCACGTAACAGTCGTTTACTAATTCGCACAGATCTTCCAGCGTTGAATCCCCGAGATGAATTTGCTAGGAAAAATCTAACTTAGAGATTTTATGGAGAAATATGAATCCTTATATTATGAATTCTCAAGAACTCATATATATAGGGGAGACTCATCTTAAATCTTAAGCTGATTAGGAAATGAAATTCCTAATCTTATAAATTAAATCTCATAAATTTAATTCCCATATACATAAATCTCTACGGATTTGATTACCATGTACACCAAATCTCTATGGATTTAATTTCCATATATATCAAATCCTACAATATTATTCTATATATTATTATTGGGAATCCTATTTAATTAAATAGTAATAATAATTAATTCTAAATATAATAATTATTATATTCTCCATAAATTAAATATTAATATCTAATATAATATTTAATCAACCAATTATAATCAGTAAACAACCATTACTTGTTGTGTGACCCATAAACCCTCATATATCGAGCGATTAGTCAAACTAACGGTCTTAATTGAACCCTAGACAATAAATCAGACATTTTCAATATATAAGGTACGTTGCGAGAAAATGTGCAACTACCTGTAACTGAAACATGGGCTATTACGATAACTTCCTTTCATTCGTGAATACTCAATTAAATCTTGAACATGATGAAGTGTCTATTTAAATAACTTAATCATTTTATCTCCAATCACTAATTGATCACTTATGTCACACTTGGCCATAAAGTCCAAGTTGATGTGCATCGTCCGATGACTTAGATCCAATTATGATGAGAAGATGAGTATTCTCACTAAATCCACATTGAGGAATGAATCATAATCTTGGCTCAACTACCACGCACAAGCATTTCGTGATGAACCCAATCCAAGACATATCTACCCATGGAAGGGTGCAACCTTCGGTCATGGTCAAAGTTCATCACTCCATACATGCCGTGCGTATTGACCTCAAGTCAAATGAGTATCGCATCGCTCCCACTAACGAGACACCCGTAGACACATATTGTGGAATTACATCAAACGGTGTCTCGGATTGGTATACCAATACCCTCTAAGGTATCTGTGCATCCATCATGAGATACCTAGTATCTCGTAGTATGTGAGATCTTACTACACTCTCTAAGAGTATGATGTAGATCGCACACCAATCTCAATTGCATCATCAATATCTCATTCTTGATGATCCTTGATCGGGGCTATTTGAGAATCATGCTTAAGTCATCTGAGTTCTCACAATCTCAATGACATCAATTACTCATGGGAACAAAAATAAGAATAAATGCAAACAATCAAACATAATATTCAAACAAGTGTAATGCCATACATTTAATATTAAATAAACAATAATATTAAACTAATATTGAATATCATCTTAGTATTATGTCTTTACAATAGGATTGTCTATAGGACACTAACACTAACATAAATACCTCTCTGATTCACTGTATTTGGATAACTGAAATATTAGTAAATCTTCTGGTTTGATAGTGCCCCCAAATGTAGTCATTACTGACGAACTGGGTAATAAAATATGTGTTATTTAGTTTCGTTTTCTCTCAATTTCTCTATAATTTCAGTTTAAGTCCTAACAATTAGTATCTAGAGCATCAGGTTTAGCGGATCTGGTGGAGCAATTATGATGGTTGAAGGGAAATTGCCTATTGAGAAATTTGATGGAATGGGTTTCGCTGAACACCATACCATACTCTCGACATGAATATCATGGATTTTAACATGTAAATCCTGCACTTGATGAACAATAAGTTTAGAATTCACCATTTTATAATCAAGAAATTTACCCACGATAAACTCCTTTGCACCGACATCTTCGATTCTATACTTCTTGTTAAGGGCCTTCCATAACTCTTTCGCGGAAGGTACCCCAATGTACACATTGTACAATTCATCTAAAAGACTATTCATCAAATAGTTCTTGCACAAGAAGTCACAATGTTTACATACATCAAAGCTTGGATATCTTGTTCGTTCGGATCCTTGGGCAAACGAGGAGGATCCTCTTTTAAGAACCTCGCAAGGTTCAATGTTGTTAAATAAAACAACATATTTTGTTGCCATCTTTCAAAATTCAAGCCATTGAATTTCTCGGGTTTGTCATGGTGGTTAATTGGTATCGTAACCTGATAATGAGGAGCAACACCACCAGCCATGGTTGCAGTCACCATGGTTGGATTGAAGCAGAAACAACAGGTGGAATCGATGGAGAAAACGCAGATGGAATCAAGGCAAATGCTACAGTTGATGGAAGAGCAGGAGCAAATTCGGAGGATAAAGTAACGTTGATATCAGCCATCACGATAAATTATTTCATTTTAAGACTGTAGGAACCTGCACAAGAGATAACTGAAAATAATGATAATATTGAGGCTCGTGAAAATCACTATTTCCTTAAAATGAAATACGTCCCTCACTCTCAGTGCTAGTGATTCTTAGATAGTCCGTTTCCCAAGATACAACAATCACAACATAATATTTAGCATGAATATCCTGCTCTAGGGACCTGGAAATCACCTAACTTGCACCACCGAAGGGCCAACGAAAATTCATTATGTGTTTGTAGCAGAATGCTAGAAGTAGTGACTGTATAATCTCTCAAATCGTGGTCTTTCTCAATTCTTGAACTGCTCTATATATAGAGCCTCAAAACTGAAACTAATGGATGATGAGCTTTGATGAGCCATCAACATGGCTGAAAAATTCAAAATTGGATTTGAATTCTTATTATAACATTTTTTGGCAATAAATTCGAAACTACGTACCATGCTTCAGTGAACCATCCACCATCAAATATGTGCGACATTTATGTACGCAGGTCGTGCTTGTACGTATCGGCACCGAAAATGACTGATAAAATAATTAAATGAAAATTAAACGAAATAAAATTGAGTCTCATGCGAGCACGATTTCCTTAAAATAATTATGCCATTCACTCTCGGTGCTAGTGATTTGTAGGACACTTGTCTCCCAGGATAAAACGATTACAAAGCAACGATAATAACACTTTATCTTGCTTACGTCGAACTGAGTAAAGCTCGATTGATCACCGGAGTAAGAACGAAAGCAGAACAAAGTGGATGCACGAAAGGTATAGCAACTGCTGGAAATTATCTGAGTTTATCTCCAAACATGTGAGTGTATTTGTTGTTTCTCATTTTTTCAGATCTCTTACCAACACAATTGGACGTGCTACTTATAGCATCTAAAAATGATTGTTGGTGCATGGCCATAAAGTGCCATCAAACCGAAACCAAAAATACACCATGAATTCAGGTTTTGAAAACCATGTGTAACACCTGAAAACCTGAAACGTTTCACGTTTCAGCATTAAAAATTGGGACAAGTTTCAGGTTGGTTTTAAATAAGAAAATTGTTGCACTTTCAATGGGAAACATTACAAGTTTTCAATTTAAAAAAAGTTAAATAAAACATGTACAAAATCGAGGTAAAAATTTACTTATACGTCCGCCTCCAAGCCGGTGCGACATTCGTGTACGCAGATCGCGCTCGCACACAAGTTCGGGTTTCGAAGGCCAAATCTGATCCCGCGTAAAAGGTGGAGGAGAGTGAACCCACAATAATTTACAAGCAACAAGTGGGTAGCTCTTTATATACCCACTTCCTCTTTTCTCTTTCTCCAATGTGGGATAGAGACTCCTTACTTTTCCCTTTTCCCACTTTCCCATTTGTTGGTTACAACATTTATTGAGAAATAATTCTCATTCACCCCAAAATTGAGCTCCATTTTCCAACAATCCCCACATGAATGGAAATTAACACAAATACCAAAGGTTGTTTGGTGATATAAATCATCGTTAGAAACTTGCATAGGACAGGTAGGTATCAACCTTTGAACCTTCCCTTGTGGAAGTATACTTACTTTACTAGTCAGATAGTAGACGCGATGTCTTTGAACTATCCACTATTTTACGTAAACGGTGGTATACTCCACTCAAGTTCTTCCTAACATTTCTCAGTTCTCATGGTTATGTTCGTTTTGGCCATGAACATCAGCCTGGTTCTGCAAGAGTTTTTAGGAATATGCCTTACACTATTCCCTTCTAAGCGGCCCCATTTCTCTCTTACATAGGTGATTATTTTAAGAGTGTTTCACAAACTCTTCTCAAATCATTAATAGCTTATGCTAATCCTCACAACATACATCATTGTAGCATCTCTTAGGCAATTGACTTTTCTAGGGATTTAATTTTAATAATTTATCGCCCACAAGACAGTGATTTACGAGTTAGACAATTAGGTTGTCCTTTTGAACCTAGTTCTTGGGATCTCCAGTCATATAGGTAAGGTTTTCCTTCGTCTCCACTCGTTTTCTCTAAGGCTTTTAGTCTCATTCCTCGAGATGACGATAAAACTAACTCTCGATTTAACCCTTTGGTTAACGGATCCGCCATGTTATCCTTATACCTTACATAGTCTATTGAGATAACCCCAGTTGAGAGTAGCTGTCTAATGGTATTATGTCTATGACGAATGTGTCTATACTTACCATTGTACAAATTACTCTGTGCTCTTCCAATTGTAGATTGACTATCACAATGAATGCATATTGGTGGCACAGGTTTCGTCCACTTTGGAATATCTTCTAAGAAATTCCTAAGCCACTCGGCTTCTTCACCACACTTGTCAAGAGCTATAAACTCTGACTTCATGGTAGACCTTGCAATAATAGTTTGCTTAGAAGATTTCCAAGATATGGCTGCACAGCCAAGAGTGAAGACGTATCCACTTGTTGACTTAGAGTCCTTCATATCAGATATCCAATTTGCATCACTGTAACCTTCAATTACAACTGGATATTTCATATAGTGCAGTCCATATTCACGTGTATGCCTCAAGTATCTAAGTACTCTCACAATAGCTTTCCAGTGATCATCACCTGGATTGCTAGTGTATCTACTTAGCTTATTCACGGCATAGGCTATGTCTGGTCTTGTACAACTTGTTAAGTACATCAGACTACCTATTACTCTTGAGCATTCCACTTGACTCACACCTTCACCTCTATTTTTGGTTAGGTGTTGACTAGGATCTATAGGAGTTCTAACAAAATCCGAATTGTTTTTGCTAAACTTCTCTAAAATCTTGTAAACATAATGAGTCTGACTCAAGACAATTCCTTCTGATGTTTTATGAATCTTGATTCCAAGTTTAACATCAGCAAGCCCTATATCCTTCATGTCAAATTTCGAATTCGACATGTCCTTTGTGGATTTCACCATTTTATCATTGCTACCAACGATAAGTATATCATCTACATAAAAACACATGATTACGTAACCATCTTCGGTGTCCTTTATGTAAACACATTTGTCACACTATTTATTCGAAATCCATATTCTATCATGGCATTATCGAATTTTACACGCCACTGTTTTGGTGCTTGTTTCAAGCCATATAGTGACTTCACCAATTTACAAACCTTATTTTCTTGCCCGGGGGCAGAAAATCCTTCATGTTGTTCCATGTAAATTTCCTCAACTAAATCACCATTTAGAAAGGCAGTTTTCACATTCATTTGATGTATTTCAAGATTTCTCAAAGCAACTATAGCTACTATTAATCTTATCGACGTAATTCTCGTCACGGGAGAGTACGTATCAAAATAGTCAAGACCTTCTGTTTGTATATAACCTTTAATTACATGTCTCGCCTTGTATTTATTTATAGTCCCATCAGCTTTCATTTTCCTTTTGAAAATCCACTTATAACCTAGTGGTTTACTTCCCGGAGGAAGATCCACTAATTCCCAAGTACGATTTTGCAAATTGGAATCAATCTCACTTTGAATAGCCTCCTTCCATTGAGGACCTTCAGATGAGTTTACAGCTTCCTTGAAGCTTGAGGTTCACTCTCGAGCATGTATGTTAAAAAATCTGGACCAAACGATTTTTCCACCCTACCTCTCTTACTTCTTCCTGGTTCAACCTCAATATTTTCAACCACTTCTTCAAGTGTTGAATCTGCATGTCTCTTTGAGGTACTAGCTTCATTACTAGCCTCTTTGCATGCTTTGCATAGAAACACGTGTTCAAAGAACGAAGCATTTCTTGATTCCATAATTGTGTTTTTGTGTATGTCTTCAATTTGAGACTCATACACAAGAAGCATGTATGCACTACTATTATGTGCATAACCAATGAACACACAATCAACCGTTTTTGGGCCTATTTTCACCTTCTTAGGTGGTGGAATAGCCAATTTAGCAAGACGCCCCCACATTTTTAAGTATTTGTAGGATGGTGCTCGACCAGCCATAACTCATATGGACTTTTATCAATATTTTTCCGGGGCACCTTATTTAAAAGGTAATTGGCAGTTAGCACCGCTTCTCCCCACATATTCTGAGGTAACCCAAAATCTAACAACATTGCATTCATCATTTCTTTCAATGTTCGATTTTTCCGTTCCGCAACAGTATTTTGTTGAGGTGAATAAGGTGCAGTAGTTTCATGCTTAATTTCATGTTGTGCACAAAATTCAGTAAACGGAAACTCATACTTGTCTCCTCCATCACTTCTCAACGTTTTAATCTTTCGATCAAGTTTATTTTCAACTTCATTTTTGTAGAGAACGAACTTATCAAAAGCTTCGTCTTTACTCTTTAGAAGATACACAAAACAATACTTTGTGCTATCATCTACAAACGTGATAAAATATTTATTTCCACCATGTGTTTGCACGGTTTTTAAATCATACACATCCGTGTGAATTAAATCAAGTGGTTCACTATTTCTTTCAATAGTTTGGAAAGATGACTGAGTCATTTTCGCTTCCACACAAATCTCACACATATGATTTGTATCAATTTGGAGTGTTGGAATGCTTTTCATATTCATTAGTTTTTTTAATGAATTAAAATTGACATGTCCTAAACGACCATGCCAAGTAATAGACGACTCAAGCAAATATACATAAGTAGAAGCATTCTTATTCATGTTTTTCTTGATAGTCATTACATTGAGCTTAAAGAGCCCTTCGCACTCATAGCCCTTCCCAACAAATACTCTGTTTTTGGATAAAATAACTTTATCCGACCATATTACCATGCGAAAACCGTGCTTATTCAGCAAAGATCCGGACATAAAATTCTTACGAATTTCCGACACATACAACACATTGTTAAGAGTCAATTCCTTTTCGGAAGTAAATTTCAGCACAACCTTCCCTTTGCCCTTGACATTGGAGGTGGTTGAATTTCCCATGAAGAGCTTCTCTTCATCAACATTTTCATCAAGTGAGCTAAACAACTCCTTAGATGAACAAATGTGTCGGGTAGCACCCGAATCAATCCACCATTCACGTGGATTCGAACCAACCATGTTCACCTCGGACACCATAGCCGAGAAATGTTGTTCATCCGTCATGTTGGCTTCATTCTTTTTCGGTTTTTTGCATTCAGCCTACTTGTGACCGGGTTTGTTACAGTTGTAACAAGTTCCATTGAACTTTCTCTTGAACTCCTCCTTCTTCGACCCAAATGCTGGATTTTGGCATGAGAATGGTCAACTTTCTTCTTGCCTTTATCATTGTAGTTGGTCTTCGAGCTTTAGCCTTGTTCAACAACGTTGGCTTTGGGCTCGAAATCTCCATATTTCTTCTCGGATGTATTGTTGTCTTCTTAAATACGAAGTCGAACAACAAGCTCCTCCACGTTCACCTCCTTTCGTTTGTGTTTCAAATACTTGAAGTCTTTCCAACCGGGTGGCAATTTTTCAATGATAGCCGCCACTTGGAATTTCTCACTAATCACCATTCCTTCGGCATGGATATCGTGGATAATAACCTGTAGATCCTGCACTTGACTAACAACTGGTTTAGTATCCACCATTTTAAAGTTAAGAAACTTACCCACAAGAAACTTTTTGGCTCCGGCATCTTCGGTCTTATATTTCTTGTCAAGAACCTCCCACAACTCTTTTGCCGAGGTCATTCCAATGTACACGTTGTACAATGCATCATCAAGGTTGTTCATCAAATAATTCTTGCATAGGAAATCAGAATGCTTCCATGCATCAAGGGCATTAACAACTTGCATGTTAGGATTATTCTCTAGCTTTGGAGGGTCTTCCTTGAGAAATCTTGCAAGGTTGAGAGTCGTCAAGTAGAAGAACATCTTTTGTTGCCATCTTTTGAAGTTCAGCCCTTTGAATTTTTCCGGCTTGTCATGGTGGCTAACCGGAATAGTGAGTGCATGAGTAGGAGTTGTCAACGACATGGATGAAGATGAACCAGGTTCGACAGTAGAGTTAACCAAAGCAGAATTTGTATCAGCCATTTTGAAAGTAAGCTAATTGTTTTAAGACTGTAAGTATCGGCACCGAAAATGACTGATAAAATAATTAAATGAAAATTAAACGAAATGAAATCGAGTCTCGTGCGAGCACGATTTCCTTAAAACAATTATGTTCTTCACTCTCGGTGCTAGTGATTCGTAGGACACTTGTCTCCCAGGATAAAACGATTACAAAGCAACGATAATAACATTTTATCTTGCTCACGTCGAACTGAGAAATGCTCAATTGATCACCGGAGTAAGAACGAAAGCAGAACACAATAGATGCATGAAAGGTATAGCAACTGCTGGAAATTATCTGAGTTTCTCTCCAATCATGTGTGTGTATTTGTTCTTTCTCGTTTTTTCAGGTCTCTTACCAACACAATTGGATGTGCTACTTATAGCATCCAAAAATGATTGTTGGAACATGGCCATAAAGTGCCATCAAACCAAAATCGAAAATACACCATGAATTCAGGTTTTGAAAATCATGTGTAACACCTGAAAACCTGAAACGTTTCACGTTTCAGCATTAAAAATTGGGACAAGTTTTAGGTCGGGTTTAAGTAAGAAAACTGTTGCACTTTCAATTGAAAACGTTACACGTTTTCAATTTTAAAAAATTAAATAAATGTGTACAAAACCGAGGTAAAAATTTGCATGTACGTCCGCCACCAAGCCGGTGCGACATTCGTGTACGCAGGTCGCGCTCGCACACAAGTTCGGATTTCGAAGGCCAAATCTGATCAAGATTTGAATCCCCCCTGCGCACACGCGTAGAAGGTGGGGGAGAGTGAACCCACAATAATTTACAAGCAACAAGTGATTAGCTCTTTATATACCCACTTCCTCTTTTCTCTTTTTCCAATGTGGGATAGAGACTCCTTGATTTTTCCTTTTTCCACTTTCCCATTTGTTGGTTACAATATTTATTGAGAAATAATTTCTCATTCACCCCAAAATTGAGCTCCATTTTCTAACATTGCTCACACACAAGTTCAAGCCTCGAAGGTCAAGCCATAATTTGCACCCCCCTGCGCGCCCACATGGAGGTTGTAACATAATCATAACAATTATTTTACAACTCACACATAGATCCTTACTTAATACTCATTCTTTTTCTTCCCTTTATCCAATGTGGGTTATAGGGTTTTTCCCTTTCCCATTATAATTTTCCAAGTTACAATAATATTGAGAATATCATTTTTCATTCACCAATTAATTTTCCAATATGAAAAACACTATTCTAAGAGTTGAGAGTTATATGAATACCATGTCATGATAATGGATCCATGATACGATGGATTTAGTTTAGTGGAGACTGGGTCTTACGTTTTTAAAGGGCACATATGTTAATGCATAAAACCTACCGAATGTGATATTATGGGCACTAATAACCCTTACCAAATGAACTCTAAGGGCATGATTGATATGACGGGATGAAATTGCGGCTGAATGGAATGAATTAATGAATGGAATGAAGGTTTGAATGGAATGATATAGGAATGATCATTCTTATGATTGATATGATTTAGGAATGAATTATAAGTATTGATGAATCTCTTTTAAAATTATTATTATTAATTATTAAATATACTTTAATATTAATATTATTATTGATTATTATATATATTTTTACTATATTATTATTTTTAGCTTTTTAATATATATTTTTTAAAATAATATTTTTTATAATTACAAAAATAGTACTTATTATTGTGTTTATTATAATCATATATAATTTTAGTAAACATATATATGTATATTAATATATTTTTAATTATTGTTGAAAGTATGAGTTAATAATAATGTCATATATATTTTTAATATTTTTTTATTAATAATATATTATGAAATAATACTCTCTCCGTCCCAAACTTGACCTACTTGATTACTATGTGCTCGGAGTTTAAGAGAAAATTATTTATTAGTATTGTGATAAAGTGATAAAGTGTTGGGGTAGAAAGAGTTGTTTATTAGTATTTTATGTGATAAAATAATAAAGTGATGTGTAGTTGGGGTGGAAAGTGTTGTTTATTAGTATTTTATGTGATAAAGTGATAAAATATGTATTTTAATTTAAGGAAATGTGTAGTCAAAATTGGGACGCCCAAAACGGAAATAATGTAGTTAAGATTGGGACGGAGGGAGTATTATTTTTATTTTTATTTTCATTAAAATATTATTAAAAATTCGCTATAATTTATATTTTTCGAGATATAGTATTATTATTATATTTAATATGATGATTATAATTATTGAATTTGGTTATTATTTTTATTATTACTAAATAATTTTTTAATAAAATAATATTATAAATAAATTATTATTTGTTTTTGTTGGTAGAAAGTAATATTATGAAATGAATGATAATATTTTTTGTGGAAAAAAAATGTCATTCCTCAAAATGTGGAATACATAAACTCATGGGGTATGTAAAGAATCACAATTCCTTTATTTATGGGAATGACCATTCCTAATGGAATTATGATTCCTTCCAAAAAAACATTTAAATCAATGTACTTGGAATAGATTAAGGAATGATCATTCTATTCTCTATCTATTCCAACATATCAACCACACCCCATCTGGCCACTGGGCTCCTCAATTGAGTGGGAGACCCAGATTCGATTTCCTTTGGGATCGAATTGGAGTATGAGAGTTATAAGGTGGCTTGGTGAATTTGTGGAGTGTTTGGGTGCTTGGTGTACTAACTACTAACAACTAACTTTGTCCGATAAAAAAAAGTAAGTATATAATTAATTAAAGGCAAAGTATAGAGTGAACAAGTTTCACGGTGAAACTGGTTAAGTAGTGTAGCTTATATTACTAAAGAGTGTGACTTTTTACTATAAAGGGTGTGACTTTTTACTATAAATGGTATTACTCATAAAAGTGAAGGATGTGACTTATATTATAGTAGAGGGCATCGTAGTGATAACTGAAGAGTGTGACTTATATTATTAAATGATGTGACTTATATTACTAAATGATATACCTGTAAAAAAAACTAATTTCACAGTGAACAAATTTCTCGGCATACCAACTCTTAATTAAATTGATAATTAACTCGCGGGCGCGCACACATGTAGCTATATGCTTATTAAAATTAATTGATTTATGTCAACAAAAAAAAATTAATACAAGAAAATGGACTTGCGCTTATTTGCTAATTAGAATGCTTGGGATGTATATTTCATCCAAGCCCCATAGAGTGTATGTTTTTTGGGGAAAAAAAAGGGTCTATGCATATGTACATGTAATTAAGTATTTGGTAGTTTGATTCTTTAATTTTTATTATATATAACTGTAATAAGCAAAATTTTATGTGAACTCGAATTCACGATGAACAATAAATGGTCACTATTTTGCACAAAAATTATAATTATTTGATAAATATAATCATTTTTGAATATTAATAAATTAACAATGATAATTTTTATGCAAACAATAATAAAATTTATATGTAATTCTAAGTTACAGTAATATTATATATGCATCGTGACATAACTGTCCCTGTAATTTCATTGACCAAAAAAAATGGCCAATGAAAATTTTAAAATAAGATGAATTTTTTTTCGAAGTTATAGTCTTTTTTTTTAAGATGTGAAACTAATAGCTGCAGTAGATAATTTTAGGGGTGAATTATTTTAAAATGTATTTTTATATTCATTAAATTTAAATTGGTAGGATAGAGGGTGCTCATATAATACTAGGGACTGTCTTCATGTATTTATGTTTTTCATTTGGATTTTTGTCCATCCATATATATCCTTTTCTTATTCTTTTGTGAATGTGTTCATTTACTCCATTCGTCCCGTGATTACTGTAATGCTTGTCTTATTTAGACATCTCAATATTATTGTATCACTCCTAAAATGAAAATAACACACAATACTAACACCCTCATAACATCACTTTATTTTCAAAATTGTCACTCAAATCTCTTCTTTATTTCAACTCAAACTCACTAAAAGTCAATATCCCCACCTTGAAATACCCACAATACTTCTTCTTTATTACACTCAAACCTACTTTTTACTTTTCTCCTTAGTTTGCATGCATTTTTCAGTGTTGCAGTCCTCTTGGGACGGAGTGAGTAATATTTATTTGAATAAAATCAGTAAATCTGAGGGAAGTCATCGCTTGAGAATCTGACACGTGTCAGTCCCTTGGTAAGACTTTCGAGTTTTGCCGAGGGTTATTTTTAGTCCTTGTTAAATGGTTCCCGACTACCATTTTAAAAAGTGATTTTTTTCCTCGTTAAAACTCTCCCTAAACTCTATTATCTTATTAAACCCGGGGTAGTTACTTATAGGTACCATTTATAAAGAACTATTACTCTTAAGTGCTACAGTGTTTAAGTTTTACTCCAAGGTACAAAAAAATGCTTTGAAAGACCTAAATACCCTTAAATATTACAACAATCAAGTTTGGCAATCTATGTGTTATTTTTTAAAATGTAACTGTGATTAATGTTGACCAAAAACTTAACATAGCTCATATGCCAACCTAAATTAACTCTATAAATTCCTCTCAATTCCAAAAACGCTCTTCTCCTTCAAAACCAATTTTTCAACCTCTTTCTGCACGCAAAAATCTTGACCTTCCTAAATCCTATGAAATTCAAAAATTGTGACGGCAAAATCGCCTAGCCGATTGGTCACAAAAATAATCCGTTGAAGTCGATTCTGCACACCAAAACAGCTGCACGCCGAACCGGTGGCGCCGAAAATTGCTGCCTCTCGCCAAATCAGTGGTCGCCTATTCTGCACACTAAAAATCCTGACACCACTGCACACAAAAAATGGATGACCACCAATAAACAGTGATATAGCCGAAATAACTGCACACAAATCCACACTAAAACAAAAAAACGTTGAGACTGCACACCAAAAATGGATGACCACCAAAAATCGATTATGCACACCAAAAATGGTTGAAGTCGATTCTGCACACCAAAAATCCTGATTGCAGAACACCGGAACAATCAAGGAGAAAATTTATCAGAAAAATAGAAAATGGTTCATTGTAGAACCTTGTTAGATATCTATCAGAAATTGATGGAGAAAATTTGTGAAAGCAAATAACAATCGTTCCGAAACGTTTCAGAAATAGAACGGAACTAACGAATCAAAAACGTTTGAAGGAAAATTCTGTCGATTGCAGAACACTGGCTATTTTGTTTGGGAACGTAAATGGGTATTTTTTGTGTGGGTTCATTTGAAAATCATATTGTATATTTCCACTTGCAAAATGATTATGAATTTCAAAAGGGAAAGATGAAATGTTGCTGCGATTTCTGGTGCTTAATTTCAGGGATTATCAATTTGTGTTTCAAGGATTTTTATTTTTAGTAATATTAGATGTTTTGATCGGTTATTTAATTATATTCTACCTAAATTAATATTTTGTTAGCAATAAGGGCATATATGTCAACCATTGCACTTAATAGTACTACTAAAAAATGATAGCACCTAGAAGTAATACCTAATATAAAATAGTACTTTTAAGCAATTTTCTCATTAAACCCCTCTTTAAAACTCTTTTTAAATTGTATGTATTTTTTGTTGTGACAAATCTGAGACCCATGATGATTGATCACATTTTCATAAAAATCATATACTTAAGTTTAATTCAAATTTATTATGAACCACATTTGTGTGAGACGGTCTCACAGTGAAACGGGGTACAATTTGAGCATTGACGCTATAACATTTTAAAAGGGATGGATGTAATTTGTGCTAGTTTGTACTCCGTCTCATATATGAGAGCATTTCATATGAGTTTTATCATTCTTTATATATAATTAATGGGAAATTTACTAATAAATACAATTCGGGGATGCAAACTTACTAATAGGTATAACTAGTTTAGTGCCCGTGTATTACGCGGTTCTTTAATTAAAAAATACAATATTCAAAGTAAATAATATATTTAATACTTAAAAATATAAATATATGCATAAATACACTAAATATGAATTATTTATTATTTAAGGTGTTTATTAGTAAACTTGCTTAAACTTTGGAATGAAATCATTATGTGAAATTCTACTAATCCTTTTTTATATTAAGTCAAAACATGCAAATCAAAATAAAATAATTTGATTAAGAAAAAATTTAAAAAGAGAAAAATAAAACAACATCTAAAAAAGAAGTATCAATATATTAATTAATATATATTAATGAAATAAACTTAAAAGTGAATGACTTATAATATAAATAATTTTATTACATAAAATAAATTAAAATATATATAAGAGCAATTATAAAATAAAACTAATCATTAAAGTATTAATAATTAAATATAATTCACAATAATATAGTTTGATTGAATATTTTAATTATATAAAATTAAGTCGAGTGAAAATTAATTGAACAAAGATAAAATAATAATATAATAAAGTTAAATAAATAAAATATGAATTAATGAATATTAATTGCACATTTTTAACATTTACACATACTTTAAATACATAAATAATTAAAAATTACACATTTTATAACATTCATACATACTTTAAATACATAAATAATTAGAAACTAATTATAAGATTACAAATCTGTAAATAAAATTCATTATTTACTTTTCATATAATTCTTACTTCTTAATTAGACGACGCATCATTGAAATTCACAATAATATGATACATAAGCAGTAGAAAAATCATATTAGAGGGTTTAAGGGTTGTTTAAAAATTCCGTGTATGATAAAATATTAAATATAAAATAAATATTAATAAAAAGAAGCTACTGCTCAATAAAACAAATATTCAATATATTTAAATGTTTATAGATTGACTTAGTTAGTAAGTAAAATAAATATTATTTAAAAGGTGCAAAGTTCAAACCTTAATTATTGCATCAATTATTTTTATTAAATTATATATTAAAATGTCACTTGGATGTCACCTATTAACTACAAACCTATAAAAAAAATAACACATCAACACAATAATATATGGGATCTCATCCAAATGAACCACAAGATGACACATCATAAAAAAAAAACTCTCTATTAGTATATAGGAGGATTTTTGGGTAAATTATGTTAAACTCCCATGTGGTTTGAAAAATTGGTGTCAAACCCCACTGTGCTTTAAAAATGTGTGAAACCCCCTTGTGGTTTTATAAATATGATGTGAAACCCTCATTTTTGTTGATATAATGAAAATTGTATTACACACTCGATTTTTTATTTTTTTTTCCACCATTTTATTGAAAAATGACATAATTACCCTCCATTGACTATATGCCGGGGGTGGTTTGACGTCAAGTCTTCATATTTTTACAATTTAATATTTTTATATAGTTATTTAATTGTAAAAATATGAAGACTTGACACCAAAATCACCTTTAATATAGTCAATGGAGGGTAATTATGTTAGTTTTCAATAAAAAAGTGAAAAAAATAATACTAAAAAGCGAGCGTGTAATACATTTTTAATTATCTCAATAAAAATAGGGGTTTCACGTCATTTTAAAAAACCACAAGGGGATCTCGCGCCATATTTATAAAACCACAAAGGTATTTCACATAATTTTTTAAGTACAAGGTAGTTTGACACCGATTTTGCAAACCACCAGGGAATTTGACGCAATTTACCTATAATTTTTTAAAACCTTATTAATAGATACAAAATGATTGGACATAAGATTATATATGTACAATCAATTTGTATTTATTAATAAATTTTAAAAATGTTTGTACTTATTAATAACTTGATTCAAAATTTGGTACTAAAATAATTATTTTATAATTAATTGACATTTCATAACTAATTGAGATTTTTTTTAAGAAAAAAAGGTAAATGTGGTTCTCTTATTATTTGTCATGTTAAAAGATAAAAATCCTTATGGAAAATCATATATAAACATGAAGTTACCTTTATATACGAATAATTTAATTTCGGATATACATTGCATTTCAGTTAATTAATGTATGACTAGAACGTACGAGATTTTGCAAAAATCGTGCCATTTGGCAGATATCTGTAAATGGGGTTGAGCTACAAATTAATTTTGACTTCTTGATAAAATATGATGTGATGGACTTTAATTGTTGAACTATAAATAACTAGTACGGAATAAGTTCATTAGTCAAATAAAAAACATTTCAATTATTTAGTTTTTTATGTACACCATTCGGCAGCAAAATGTTTCTATATTTATATTCCAAGACAAAGTCAACTAAGATCCGTATATATATGTATTAGAATGTACCTACAGGTAGCTAATTGTGGTTAGTCATTCAGGTGCATTGTGCACTCATAAATTATTTTAGAACTGTGCACCTTGTTATATAGAAAGATGTAAATTATTTATATTGAAACGTATTATTATTTTTTTATATTAATAATTACACGGTTCAGTATAAATAAGATGTAATTTTTTTATAAAGTGAATTAACAACGCACATGACAGACTCACTTTCGTGTATAAATCGCACGAGTGTTGTATTCATTAATTCATGACTATATGTATAAAAAAGGGTATGATTCATAAAATATTATTAAATGATTCATATATTATTAAATGGATCATTAATCATGATAATTAAATGGTATGATTTATTACTATAGAAATGATAGTACTCGTGATATTGAATTATATTAATTATATTTAAATAAAGATATTAATAGTGATAACCTAAAAATATGTCTTACATTACGAATGAGTACGAATATTAGTCGTGATGTGAGTATTAGTCGTGATATGAAGGGTCAAAATCTGAAAATATGAAACCAAGTTTACGTATATTATCTCATGATGTACAAATTTATATTAATTGTGGTATCAAATAAGAAAGTTCCAGATTGTTTAATAATTGACCTAACAAGGATGTTGCTTCAACAACTTGTGTTTTTCGTTTTGGTTATGAGATTTTCATGTTTTTATTTGCCGGGGACCAACCTCTAGACACAGAGATTCCCTTGTTAGCGAACAAAAAAGACAATATTAACAGTTTTCATTGGATAATGTTCATTATTTTTATTGAAAATATTAATTGATCACCATTAATAATTTTGTTACTCAAACACGGGATTTAAATCAAATTCGTCCTATAATTTTTTTTTTTTATTGAAATTGTCTCATAATTATCAACATTAACCCCAAACCGTAAGAGATTGATCAGAAACACCCAAAACGATGTCGTTTTAGCCACGAAAATTAGGGGCGCGTGATAGACAAGCGACTAAAACGACGTCGTTTTGGGTGTTTTTGGTCAATCTCCAACGGTTTGAAACTAAATTGAAACAAATTAAATACATGAGGAACTAAATTAAAAAATAATAATTATGACACTATTTTAATAAATGTGAAAAATTACGTGACGAATTTGGTTTATATCCCCTCAAACGCACTAACATAAAATAAAAAGAAGTGCAAAAATTCAACTTAACAATAACATACATCAAATACTTCCCATTTGTGTCACCATCATGCAAAAAAACCGCCTCTCACTATAAACTATTTCTTTTCCATAAAAACCCCAACACTACCATTCTCCAACAACACCCATCTTCCTTACCTCTCCTCCAAAAAAAAAAGGCAAAAAACATCCCAACATTTCCGAATTAAATCCAATGACAGACAGCAGCAGCTGTAGCAAAGACCAAGAGAGATTCCTCCCAATCGCGAACGTGAGTAGAATAATGAAAAAGTCCCTCCCAGCGAACGCCAAGATTTCGAAAGAGGCAAAAGAAACGGTCCAAGAATGCGTGTCGGAGTTCATAAGCTTCGTAACGGGTGAAGCCTCCGATAAATGTCACAAAGAGAAGAGGAAGACGGTCAACGGGGACGACCTCCTGTGGGCCATGACCACGCTTGGCTTCGACAATTATGTGGGGCCCTTGAAGGATTATCTCACCAAGTATAGAGAGATCAGTGAGGGCGATCAGCTAAAGAACATTCAAGATGATGATTTCGATGACGGTGGGAAATTTACTGCGAGGGCACCTGGTTTTTTACTGGGGTTTGACGGTGGTAATTATCATGATCACGGGGGTCATGTGATAACTGGATATAGCCCAGCTGGTAATTTTGAGTTTGGCAACTAATTTTCATCAAGAGGGGTAAATTTATTATGGAGAAAATTAAAGAAATTTGTTGTAGTTTAATTAATGCAATTTGGTGTTACTTTTGGGATCATCATTTTTTATTTGATGTTGCATATCGCGTTTTACGTATGTCAACGACTCAACGTGTATAGGTGATATATGAAAGTAGATATATATGTGATTATGTGATGTGATATGATCAAATGCATAATAGATACATATGTAATGTGTGTTTGCAACTTTTAAAAACCTGTCGAGAAGCTTTATTTTTTAAATTGTTAGACTCAACTTTTTTTAAAGAATAAGTGTTTTTTCATTTTCAAAGGAGTTTGCAAGCTGATTAATAATACCAATTACCAAATGAGAGGAAAAGGTTCATGTTCAATTTTAATAAATTCTGGTGGAGACTAAGTACAATTTTAAATAATATGTTTACTTATTCAAGAATCTATGATTTTGATTTGGAATCAAGAGTCCTAGTGGTAATATACGCGGAGCTGGTAATATTTAATATATATATATATATATATTATATATATATATATATAAGCAGAAACCGCCCCAAATTTGAAAACCACAAGATTTTCCCACCAAAAATTATTGTCAAATCGAGAAAAAAATATTAGATAATTTTATTGAAAATATATGTTTCTGCAATTGATAGTGTGTCGTATATTATTATTTTATTATTATTATTATTATTATTATTATTATTATTATTATTATTATTATTATAGGTTATTAACAAATTCTTTTTTATTTGTAGAATTTTTTCAAGTGAGTTATCAAAATGTCTAAAAACTTTTCTCTAATAAAAAAAATTGATCCCAAGAAAACGGGATGGTGTATGAAGGTGCGTTGCGTTCAAGCGTACGAGACAGGTGCACATTATCATAATAACAAAACAATGAATCTCGAATGTGTTTTTCATGACAGCGAGGTACATTAAAAGCCCAACATATCATATTTTATAATACTTATATATTTATTTTTCATCTATTGTTAATATTGACCTTCTTTGATTAATATTGACCTTCTTTGATTAAAGGGCGACCAAATTCATGCAACAATAAGACACAAAGAGGTTGAGATCAACAAAAAAATAATATTTGAGGATCAATTATACATCATTCGTAACTTTGTTGTTACAGAAGATAACAATACATATAGGACTACCCCAAACAAAAAAAAGATTATATTTATCTCTAGCACACGCGTAACAGAGTTCTTCGATTCAAATTTCTTGCGTAATATGTACAACTTCAAGAGCTATGTTGACTTGATTTCTGCAACTTTATTGGATGACACCCAATTAATTGGTAATTTTAATGTTACTTTATTATTATTATTTTGGTGTAATTCCTGTGTATATATATTTACAATTTTTTTTAATAGATATTATTGGAACTATTGTTGATACTGGCAAAGTGTCACTTAAATCTGTTAAAGGCAAATTAGCAAAAGTGAGGATGATGGAGATAACTTTGGAGGATACAGAGTAAGTATTATTTATTTATTTATTACTTATTCATAAATTTATATATGAAATGCGTTTATTTTTAGATTTCAAAACATGTATATATAATATGTTTTTTTTCTTTTAAACTGTTGGGGTTATACTGGAAAGTATGCTTTTACTTTGTATAATCAAAACTGAATTTCTGTCTTATTTACTGAAATAAATTATTTATCACTGATGCTTTAAATATCATTGAATGTTACAAATATTTACTGCATAACTGTTCAATAAATAGTACGAGTTACATTGTAGTTAATTTAGTGATACCATATCACAGAAGATTAAATTAACAGTCCCTTGTAACTAAAAGTACGCTATTCACGACCTAGATGGAAATGAGCAATCCATCGTGAAATGTTGAAGTGTAAGGCTCAGATTGACTTGTCTTGACCAAGAGATTACACTAGTGCATGACTGATGTACTGGATAGGACCTACAGGAGGATGAATTCTTCAGCACTGAACTAGGAAGAATTAGTGGTTCGTTATTTCTTAATCTTCGCCCCTTAAATAGGATCGTGTGTGGTTAGTAATTATTGCTTTGACTTATGACGGGTAGAGAATCAATGAGATTCAATACTTTATATCTTGGGCAATATTATTGGTCACATGCTATTGCTAAGATTTAATACGAAGAATCGTGTGCAAGTACGCTTGTTCGATTTGCCCCCTTGGGAGGTTCATAAGATTTATCATACCAAATCTTGCAAGTGGAACTAGTTTCCGGTATGGATAATAATGTTGAACCGTTCCTTGACCAAGGACAAAAAGATATTAATTAATGAAAAGCTATTTCAGTGGCTTGAATTAATTAATGGGCTAGGTAATCTTAAACACGGGAAATAATAACCGGGAGTCATATTAACAGCAATATGGGATAAGATGGATAGTGCAATATTAATTATGTAGTGGGATTAATTAATATTTATGAGCTTGAATAATATTGTGGCTCAATATTGATAATTCAAGATCCAGTGGAAGGTCCAATCTTAATTCTCCTAAAGGCCCCTCAAGTAGCCCAAACATAAAGTCCAATAACTGAAAAAATGTGTTTAAAATAAAATAAATTTTGTTGCCTATTTTTCCCATTTATTCGGAAATAATAAATAAGAGGGGGAGAAAGATTTTCTTTGAATTTTGTTATGGAATGAAGATAAGTATTCTTGGAATACAAGATTATCTCATTAAATTCAAGAAATCCTCCACTTGGTTATTTATTGTGAGATTTTCGAAAATTTTGAATAAATAAGGGAAAGAAAGATTTTCTTGATTTTCTTGAAAAGATATTATGGAAGATATGTATTCTTGCAATATAAGTATATCTCATAAATTCAAGAAGATCCAAATCTTGGTTTCTTTTCCCTTAAAATTTCAAAATATCCCATAACAAGAGGAGTTGGGATTTTTGTGGAATATTTTAATTATGGAGAAAAGAATATATGAGAAATATTCAAGATTTCTTGGAGATCAAGAAAAAGATTTTCCCACATTATTTTTTCCCCAAAATTTCGACCAACCCCTCATCTATAAATAGGGGATGATTCTTTCATCTCCAAGTGCAATTCCATGTGTTGAAAAAAATTAAAAATCCACAAAGGTGGTGCAACATAATTTTATTTTCCCTTTTGTTAATTGTTCGCGAGTTTCCTTCCACCGGATTGATGAGCAAGGGCTAGGGAATACTTGGGAAGGCTTTTTGGTGTGTTCGTGTCAACGGAGTCCATTGCCATTCCAAACAGGCTAGTTCACGTAAACCCGTAGCAATTCCGCATGCGTAGGATTTATGTGAATTGTTTATATGCATGATTTGTTGTTGAATTATTATTTGAATTAATATAGGATTAATTCATGCTAGTAATAATTGTTAGAATTAAATTTGTATTTAAATATTCATCCCGAATATATCCGGGCAATTAATTCCCCAACAACTGGTATCAGAGCCTCGATTTCGGGCTCTAAGTTTTAAATTGTAATTTAATTCGTTTTCATTAAATTTAAAATTGGATAGTAGAATTGCTAGATCTTTTTTGCAGGTATCTAATTGCCATGGTATTTGATGAATGTTTATATTTATGCATGCATATAAATTGTGGTTTTTAATTCGATTCGTTCGAATTCGTTTTGCCTCGTGAGAAAATCCACGAGTAGATTAGGATTTGTTTGATTCGTTCAATGTAATAGACTAGTCTAGATCTAGGTTTATTTATTTTTTGTAAATAAATTGCAACCGGATCGTGAGCCAAGACGAAGACGATAGATTAAAGACGGATGGATCCGGAACAGGGCGCGCGCAAGCGCGCACGGGCGTGGGGTGAGGCCAAGGGCCGAGCACGCCATGATCGGATCGACCGCGACACGGGCGCGAAGTGACACCGCAGGCGCGATCGGCGGGCATAGGCGGGCGCGAGCGAGGAGGCATGGGCGGGTGGGAGCGCATACTGAATGCGCGACGCTTGTCGAGATCCGCCGAGGGTGCCGTGCCCGGGACATGCTCGCTAGGCGACGTCGGCGCCGCACTTGCCAAGACGCAAGGGCGCCACTCGACACGGCCGGGGGAGTGCTAGGCGGGTACTCCGACCCGCGAGCTGGTCGATGACGTTGCTTGACGTGGCAAACTTTTCGAGGAGAACGATGAAGGCAAAGAAGACGATTTCTCGAGATCAAGACATGAAAAAAAAAAAAAAAACTAAACCGTGATAATTGGATATATGTGCCCAATGTGTTTAATTTTGTTTTGATATTTATGCATTATTTTATGCTTATTTAAATTGTGTTTAAATTTGCGATGCATGAGAAAATATTTTGAAAAATCTCACTTTCGAAAATTACTAAGTATGCTTAAACAATTAATTGACAATTTTATTCCGGATAATAAAATTGAATTAATTTTGACCTCCATGATTTATTTATTTGTGAATTCTTTTGGAGAAATTACCCCCACGGGACGGTCAAAAGATAGCTTTCACATGAATAAATTCCAAACGGATGATTGTGGATTATTACTAGTGGCGACGATGACCCTCCCCACGAGGCTCGTTCAAAGCTTAAATAATAATTTCAGATTTAATCATGGTTATTACTTAGGTATAAAATTGATATGCATATACTTCCCCGAAGTCCCTGTCAATTTTATATTGGTCAAGTGGGAGCCAACTATTAATATGGATATTAAAGGTTTGTAATTGTTTTCTTGTTTGTAACCTGCTTGAATGTGTTTAAATAATGACCCACCCCACGTGGCTTATTTAAACTGTTTTGAGATGTTGGCTGATGCATGTTCATATTTTTTTGAAATGTTAATATGATGCATGTGATCGAACCTTGTGATATATTTGTGCTTATGCATATTATTATTTATTTCAGTTCATCATGTCGCAACATTTTAATCCACTGTTCAATATACTTAAAGACAATTTACTTACTGGTGAAAACTTCGTTGATTGGAGTCGTAAACTTACTATTGTCCTCACTGCACAAAGCCATGATTGGGTTCTCACTACACCTAAACCAGAAAAGCCAAATGATGAGTCAACTAAAGCGGTTAAGAAAGAGTATGTTGACTGGGAGCGTTCCAACGAAATGGCAAAGTGTACCATCTTGGCTTCAATGTCAGATGTGTTGCAACACCAACACCAGAACGTTGAGACCGCTGCAGACATCATGACTAGTCTTAAAGCGATGTTTCAACATCAGAACCGTGTGGCTCGTCAGATCACCATGAGGGACTTGCTCTCTATGAAAATGGTGGAGGGAACGCCCGTAAGGGAGCACGTTCTTCAGATGATGGCTCACCTTAACAAACTTGAGGTACTTGGCGCTGAATACAACATCGAGACCCAAATCGATTTCGTGCTCCACTCTCTGCCGAAAAGTTTTGAACAGTTCAGACTAAACTACCAGATGAACAATCAGAAGTTCTGGATGCCTGATCTGTTGCAAGCTTTAGTCTCGGCAGAGGCGATATTGGGGCATAATAGCCAAGCCTTGGTGGCAAATGGACCTTCTTCTTCTTCTAGGCCAAAGAGTGGTAAGAACAAGAAAATGGATAAAAGCCGCAAGCAAGTGAACTCAAGTGTTGCCAAGGGCAAAGAAAAGGTGAAGGGAGGTGGAGGAGTGAGCAAGCCAGCTAAGGGGAAGTGCTCCAACTGCGGTAAAAAGGGACATTGGAGGTCAGCCTGTTCCAAACCAAAAGGAATGGAAAGAAAGGTAATTCTCACGCACTAGTTGTTGAAACGTGCTTAGCGGCGTATGCCTCCCATTTATGGGTGGTGGATGTGGGGTCCACTGATCATACTTGTTTCACTTTACAGGGTTCAAGCGGACCCGACAACTTAGTGGGAGTGAGATCCTCATCACACTGGGCGATGCTACGAGAGTGGCAGCTGAAGCAGTAGGAGAAGTGCACCTGTCCTTTGAAGACAGAGTTTTAATTTTAAGAGATGTTCTTTACGTTCCTAGTTTTAGAAAGAATTTAATTTCGGTTTCTAAACTTTACCTTGATGGATATTCGGTTACTTTTGATAAAGTTGTTACCATTTCTCTTTATGATAAATTTATCTGTCATGGAACGTTGTCGAATAATCTCTATACAATTAACTGTGCACACCACTCACGAATGCATCCTATAACACATCAACTGTTTCCGATAAACGAAAACATTCATCAGACGTGAACGAGACACTTCTATGGCATCTAAGATTGGGACATATTAATCCAAAGAGGATCCAAAGGTTGGTAGAAGACGGTTCACTGGAGTCTCTCCAAGTTGAACCAATCCAAACCTGCGAATCATGTTTGGAGGGTAAAATGACCAAGAGGGCATTCGGAGCCAAGGGGAATAGAGCCAAAGAAGTGTTAGAAATCGTTCACACAGACGTATGTGGTCCAATGTCAATCAAAGCAAGAGGAGGTTATGAGTATTTTGTCACTTTTATTGATAATTACTCAAGGTACGGCTATATTTTCCTTATGAAGCATAAATCTGAGACCTTTGAGAAATTCAAAGAATTTAAGGCTCAAGCAGAGAATCATAGGGAAAAACGTATTAAGTCTCTATAATCTGATCGTGGAGGTGAGTACCTCAGCGATGAGTTTTTGAACTACTTGTCAGATGAAGGGATTGTATCCCAGCTAACTTCACCCGGAACCCCTCAATAAAATGGGATTGCAGAGCGAAGAAACATAACTCTTTTAGAAATGGTTAGATCAATGATGAGTTATGCGGATCTACCCAAGTCGTTCTGGGGTCATGCCTTGGAAACAGCGGCTTATATTCTGAACTTGGTGCCATCCAAATCGGTTCCCAAAACTCCCAAAGAATTGTGGACCCAGAGCAAGCCCAGACTGAGACACATGAGAATTTGGGGGTGTCCGACCTACGTGTTGGACAAGGAAGCCAGAAAATTGGATCCTCGATCAGAATTAAGGTTGTTTATAGGATACCCAGAGGGAACAAAAGGGTGTATGTTCTATGGTCCCGAAGATCAAAAGGTGGTAATAAGCACCCACTTTAGATTTTTGGAATAAGACTATATGAACGAAAGAAAGCCCAGAAGTGAGATTACCTTAAATGAGCTAAGGGGGCTAACCTCAGTGCCAACTGTACAAGATGACATACCAAACGACACACTTATACAACCGGAACCTCGTCGTAGAGGGAGGGTTGTAAGACAGCCCGAGAGATTCATGGGGATAGGAGAGTCCTCGGACTTGATCCCCGGACAAGATGAATCAGACCCATGGACATATGACGAGGCAATCCAAGACAAGGATGTGGTTTCTTGGCAAACAATAATGAAAGCCGAAATGGGTTCTATGGATCATAACAGAGTGTGGGAGATAGTGGACGGGAAGGTGGAAACCTTCAAGGCAAGGCTTGTGGCGAAAGGTTATACTCAGAAAGAAGGGATCGACTATGAGGAAACCTTTTCGCCTGTAGCAATACTCAAGTCCATCCGAATTCTCTTGTCGATTGCTGAGCATCTCTATTTTAAAATCTGGCAAATGGATGTCAAGACGGCTTTCCTTAACGGAAGTATTGAAGAGGAAATCTATATGCAACAACCCCAAGGCTTCATTGAAAAAAGCCAAGAACACCTAGTTTGTAAGCTCAAGAAGTCCATCTACGGACTCAAACAAGCATCCAGAGCTTGAAACTATTGTTTTGATCAAGTAATAAAGTCTTATGGGTTTGATCAAAACGAGTACGAAAGTTGTGTGTACAAAAAGCGTGTCGGAACTGCATTGGTATTCTTAGTACTATACGTAGACGACATTCTGCTCATCGGGAATGATGTAAAGGTGTTGTCAGACGTAAGGGCATGGCTTTAAAAACAGTTTGATATGAAGGACTTAGGGAAAGCCGGACACATCCTTGGGATCAAGATCACTCGAGATCGCAAGAAAAGGATGATAGACTTATCGCAAGCTTCATATATAGACACTGTCTTGAAGCGATTCAGCATGCAGGATTCTAAGAAAGGCTTCGTACCTTTCAGACATGGAATCCATCTATCCAAGGAATGTGCCCTAAGACACAAAAGAAGATAGATGACATGAAAGACATTCCTTATGCTTCGGCTGTTGGAAGCCTTATGTATGCAATGCTATGCACGAGACCGGATGTCTGCTTTGCCGTTGGCATGGTGGCAAGATACCAAAGTAACCCGGGGAAAGAGCATTGGACGACAGTTAAAAACATTCTGAAGTATCTGAAAAGAACTCGAGATAGAATGTTGGTTTATCAGTCAGATAGTCTAATCCTCATCGGTTACACGGACTCGGATTTCCAATCAGACTTAGATTCCAGAAAATCTACCTCCGGTAGTATGTTTTGCATGGGGGGAGGAGCCATGACATGGAGAAGCGTTAAGCAGAAATGCATCGCTAATTCTACCATGGAAGCCGAATATGTAGCTGCTTGCGAGGCAGCGAAAGAAGCGGTTTGACTCAAGAACTTCCTAGTGGAATTGGATGTAGTTCCAAATTTGTCCAGCACAATCACTATTTATTGTGATAATGCCGGAGCAGTTGCAATTTCAAGGGAACCAAGAGCCCACAAGGCCAGCAAACACATAGAAAGGAAATACCATCTTATACGAGAAATCGTTAAGAGATGAGATATAGAGGTGGCAAAGATCTCGTCAGAAGACAACCTAGCAGATCCATTCACAAAGGGTCTGCCTCAGAATACATTCGAGAGACATGTGGAAGGAAAAGGTGTCAAGACCGTTGCCAATCTGCTTTGAGTATAAGTGGAAGATATTATTAGGTTCGTGTAGGTGACGTAGGTGACATTAGATGTCACGTATTAGGAACTACACGAGACATGCTGTAGTATACTTAAAAGCAGACTTTGAGTATAAGTGGGAGATTGTTGGGGTTATACTGGAAAGTATGCTTTTACTTTGTATAACCAAAACTGAATTTCTGTCTTATTTACTGAAATAAATTATTTATCACTAATGCTTTAAATATCATTGAATGTTACATATATTTACTGCATAACTGTTCAATAAATAGTACGTGATACATTGTAGTTAATTTAGTGATACCAGATCACAGAAGATTTAATTAACAGTCCCTTGTAACTAAAAGTACGCTATTCACGACCTAGATGGAAATGAACAATCCATCGTGAAAGGTTGAAGTGTAAGGCTCAGATTGACTTGTCTTGACCAAGAGATTACACTAGTGCATGACTGATGTACTGAATAGGACCTACAGGAGGATGAATTCTTCAGCACTGAACTAGGAACAATTGGACCTCAGTGGTTCGTTATTTCTTAATCTTCGTCCCTCAAATAGGATCATGTGTGGTTAGTAATTATTGCTTTGACTTATGACGGGTAGAGAATCAATGAAATTCAATACTTTATATCTTGGGCAATATTATTGGTCACATGCGATTGCTAAGATTTAATACGAAGAATCGTGTGCAAGTACGATTGTTCGATTTGCCCCCTTGGGAGGTTCATAAGATTTATCATACCAAATCTTGCAAGTGGAACTAGTTTCCGGTATGGATAATAATGTTGAACCGTTCCTTGACCAAGGACAAAAAGATATTAATTAATGGAAAGGTATTTCAGTGGCTTGAATTAATTAATAGGCTAGATAATCTTAAACACGGGAAATAATAACCGGGAGTCATATTAACAGTAATATGAGTTAAGATGGATAGTGCAATATTAATTATGTAGTGGGATTAATTAATATTTATGGGCTTGAATAATATTGTGGCTCAATATTGATAATTCAAGATCCATTGGAAGGTCCAATCTTAATTCTCCTAAAGGCTCCTCAAGTAGCCCAAACATAAAGTCCAATAACTGAAAAAGGTGTTTAAAAATAAAATAAATTTTGTTGCCTATTTTTCCTATTTATTAGAAAATAATAAATAAGAGGGGGAGAAAGATTTTCTTTGAATTTTGTTATGGAATGAAGATAAGTATTCTTGGAATACAAGATTATCTCATTAAATTCAAGAAATCTCCCACTTGGTTATTAATTGTGAGATTTTCGAAAATTTTGAATAAATAAGGGAAAGAAAGATTTTCTTGATTTTCTTGAAAAGATATTATGGAAGATATGTATTCTTGCAATACAAGTATATCTCATAAATTCAAGAAGATCCAAATCTTGGTTTCTTTTCCCTTAAAATTTCGAAAAATCCCATAACAAGAGGAGTTGAGATTTTTGTGGAATATTTTAATTATGGAGAAAAGAATATATGAGATATATTCAAGATTTCTTGGAGATCAAGAAAAAGATTTTCCCACATTATTTTTTCCCCAAAATTTCGACCAACCCCTCATCTATAAATAGGGGATGATTCTTTCATCCCCAAGTGCAATTCCATGAGTTGGAAAAATTAGAAATCCACAAAGGTGGTGCAACATAATTTTATTTTCCCTTTTGTTAATTGTTCGCGAGTTTCCTTCCACCGGATTGACGAGCAAGGGCTAGGAAATACTTGTGAAGACTTTTTGGTGTGTTCGTGTCAACGGAGTCCATTGCCATTCCAAACAGGTTAGTTCACGTAAACTCGTAGTAATTCCGCATGCATAGGATTTATGTGAACTGTATGCATGATTTGTTGTTGAATTATTATTTGAATTAATATAAGATTAATTCATGCTAGTAATAATTGTTAGAATTAAATTTGTATTTAAATATTTCATCCCGAATAAATCCGGGCAATTAATTCCCCAACATAAACATGTAGGAGTAATAGTATAACAGCTACATTATGGGAGGAATTCATTGATGAAATATTCAAAGTGAAGAGAGAAAGAGGTGAAAAGGCTCCAGTCATAATTTTACAATTGTTTCGCCCGAAGCTTTTTGGTGGTATAATTCATATATTATGCTTTCATTTAAATTTATTCATCTAAATAATTATATTAGTACGTATAAATATATGTGTTTCTAATTCGAACATCTATTGTGAAGATACCATATCAGTCAATAGTGCATTTAATCCCTCAAAAATCATTCATTCTTTGGACGTAAAGGAAATACAAGATTTTAAAGCAAGGTAAGTCACTTAAATACTTTCGTTATTTTTATAATATCATTTATTTTCTTATAAACTATATATGACCTTTATTAATATTTGTGTATTTAATTAGATTGAGTACAGATTTCACATATGAAAATCCATGGACTAATATATCAGAGTCTATATTAACATATATGATGAAGATGATTGCGAGAGTGAAAATTTCAAAATAAAAACTATACTTGAATTAATAGAGACCCCAGAGGTAATTCAACCTTCATTAAATATTTTATTAATAAGTATTCTATATAAAATTATTAACTTTGTTATTATAATTTTAATTTATTTCATTCCATAATTTATGTATTATACATGAACAGGTGGGTAATTTCTGGATATGTGGAAAAATAATTGATTTGAATAGTTATTTTAACTGGTGCTATCCAGCATGCAAACGTTGCACGAAGATAGTGAACAAAAATGGTAATAGATTTGATTGTAAAAACTGCAATAAGAGTGATGTTTTGGCAAACTTGAGGTATAGAGTTAAAGTGCTTGTGATGGATGGTACAAGCAATATTTCTTTGACTTTATGGGATGCTGCATGTTTAGAACTCTTTGGTAAGAGTGCAAATGATATGATGATCAACTCTTCAGAGGTAAGATGTTTTTAGTAAAATATATTATTCTTAATTGATTTACATGTTATTTACTAAATTTAAAAATATAATCTAAATTATTATACAGATTAAAGGGGGATGGTATAGCGAAGAACTACAAGATATTATTGAAAAGGAGATGATGTTCAAAATTGGCGTTAAACATGAGCATATACGTAATTCTAATGACACTTACATTGTTATTAAAATTAATACGGATGAGAAAATCGTCTCTAAGTATTCTATAAATTTTCGTAGTACTCAAGTAAGTCTTTCTATTGTTACAAAATTTTTATTCTAAAGTTCTTGAATAGCTTGAAGTGTTCCGGCGTACCCAATCATGAACTGATTTTGAAAGTTGGGACTCCGGTTATGTTGCTCAGAAATATAGATCATTCGAGGGGACTGTGTAACGGGACTAGATTGATCCTGACAAGACTGGGTGATCGTGTACTGGAAGGCAAGGTCATAACCGGAAGCAATTCGGGTGAGATGGTGTTGATCCCTAGACTTTCCTTGACTCCGTCAGACCCGAGACTGCCGTTCAAGTTTCAGAGGAGACAGTTCCCGATAATTGTCTCATATGCAATGTCGATAAACAAGAGCCAAGGACAATCGCTTGCAAATGTTGGCATATTTTTGAAGAAACCGGTTTTCAGTCACGGACAGTTCTAAGTGACAGTTTCGAGAGTCACCAATCGCAAGGGCTTGAAGATTTTGGTGTGCGGCGATGATGGAAAAACAACCAAACAAACAAAAAATGTGGTTTTTAGAGAGGTTTTTCGGAATTTGTAGTCATTTAAAACTTCAGTTATTTTCACACTATGTTTTATTCATGAACTCATAGCTATTATCTCCTTTCATTTTGTTTTCAATGAATTTCGACATTTCCATTACTTAAAAAATGGATTTAATCTAACTTTACATAATAAATAAAAAACTAACTAAACCTTTATTCTTAAACATTTCTGCACAAATCATATTACTCCCTATAAAACTCATTTCAACTACAGCCGTGCATCGCACGAGTTCGATTACTAGTTAGATTAAGTGTTAAGTGCACCGTGCACTACATATTGAATCATGCAAATTATTATACTGAAATATTTAATTTAATTATACTAAATCGTACAAATATTATTATGAAAAACAAGTTGCATGGGTTAATGTAAATAAATTGTATCTTTAATTGCAACAAATTGCATAATTCTAATATACACTATAGAATGCACGGTGCATCCAGTGTATATGAGATCCAATCATTTAATTATAGTTATCTTATGATTGGATATCGAGTATAAATAATTTAATTTGGCTTCCATTATATATCATTAAAAATCACGAGACTGTGTGCTTGCATTGCCCACAACGTTCTTTACTACCTTAAGTCAAGAATTTAATTGTTTCATTGTTTGTAATTAATTTAATAATTGTTTCTATCCTTGTGTATATTAAGTTGTCGTTATTAATAGTTTATATTTAAAAAAATCACTATTAAAGTATGAAGTCTTTTCCTTTTATTGGATGCAAATTATTAATGATAATAACGTTCATAATACCACTTATAGCGTAATATTCAATCTTATTATTGCTAGTATCTTAAAAAAAAATCGGTCTTATTTATTGTTTTGATCGACGTGATATTTTTTTTTCAGCCAAAATAATAAAAAAATGCCCAATGCAAGGTCTACTAAACTTTTACAAAATAATTTTTGCAAAGTTGGCCAAAATAGTTGGTTTAATTATTTTATTATTAATATTTTTTTTTGGTTTGAGTTAAAAAAAAATTTTTTTTTTTGAAAAAATAAATTGAAATTTCATTTGACTTGGCCCTAGTCGAGCACAAATAGATTTTGTTAAATCCAAATTCAAAGTACCAAATCAAAAATTAAAATTAATATTCGAAAATTTGAAAAATATTGCCCAATCATTGTCAAAATCTCAGGTATAATTATAACCTATTTTCAAATCTCAAACCCCTCTCAAAAATTTCACCATGGATGCCGCACTCCACCGCCACCCGAATTGCAGCGCCGCCGCTCCTCCGGTGGATGAGATCCCGGCTGACCCGTCAAGCTCCGCCACAATTGAGCGCCCGCATTCCGCACACAAAATCGCTAAAAGAAAGAAAAAAAAGACGAAACAAACCTTAGTTTCAGATTCCGCATCATCAGCTTCGTCGAATAATTGCAGCTGTTCGACGTCGAATTCGAAAAAAGGTGTCAAGATTTGCAAAAGCCCTAAACGAATTCGGGTCGGGTCTTTGACCCGGAGGAGTAGCCGCTTAAGTGATGTTGACGCCCTTGGTCTTCCTCTGGGAATGTCAATTGCCGCTGTAGTTGCTCAGGTATTTATGTTTAATTCGTGTTTTTCGTTTGGAATTAAATACATGAATTATTTTGTAATTGGAAAATTCAAGTTTCTTTGTTTTTCATGTAGTCATTCTTGAATCTTTAGGCAAAGATTAAGTCTTTCATTTGGAATTTTGTTTTAATCGGGCAAAATGTTACTTATGTTCCTAAAATATACTTTTCCATTTCCTTTTCTGGTGCAAAGTTAGTCCACATTGGTGTTTTAGTTTTTGAAGTGTAAAATTCTTGCTTTAGTTGGCATACTATGGAGCTACTTATTTATTATGATGGGAGCTTAGATTCTGTTGTTTTGATATGGCTTGATGATTTTGTGGAACAACATTTGGTCTTTAGGGGAAAAAAATTCAGAACTGCATAGTTGAATGAATTTTATGTACTATTTGGGATAGGGTATTATCAACACAATTGTGTTGTTTCTCTTTTGAATTGTTAATTTGTTGGTTGATGGAAAAAAGATTCGATCGTTAGTAAGAAGCCTTCTCATTCCTTTTGCGAGTAATGGTTTAAATGAATTTAGTAATTTACTGTTTGACAGTTTATGATTCTCGCGATAAGTTCAATATATACCATATATAAGACATTATAATTATTCTGTGGAATGTGGATATGCAATCTAAATATATTATTGAAGTATGGTTTCCTATAATTTCATTAACAACTTAGCATTGACACTGCTGTTATACTTGTACTATATAATCATGTCCTGAATTTCCATTTTCACAATATTTTGGTTGGGATTTTTTCATTGCCCAAAGGAACATTTGCTTTGGGAAATTCAACATTGGGAAAAAGATGATTGCATATAGACTATGGTAAATATTTGATACACCTCTTGTGGTGTATAAGAGGCGTACGTCGAAGACTGGGAAGAAGAATGGGCCTTAGGCCTTAATTATTATATATTACTTTGAGTTTATTATTTATTACGTGGGTTTAGTCTTATTTACCGTCTGTTTATTTCTTATTTGAGTAGTGTCGGCCCGTGGGCCTGGGATATTATAAATACTTGTTATTAGAGTATTTTGGATTACTACTGAATTATATTATCAACCGTTTTGGCGTGGGCGGAAGTAATTCCGAGTGTTTTCTGTGTTCATCCCTTTACTTCCAACAATTTGGTCCGACCTGCCCTGCCATGCCGAGTACTCGTTCAATGTCAGAAAAGGAGCGCATTGAAACGTTGGAGAAGGGTATGGACGAGTTGAAAGTGGAGGTGGAATCTATCAAGAGCTCCTTGACGAAAGGATTCGATGATACGCAGTCCTACTCACGCAAAAATCATGCCGAAAAGGCATTGCAGATGATGGTTCTTCCTACGCAAGACAGCCACCTTCCCTCGCCGCCTCCCGGCCGCACCATCATTAACCAAGTTAGAGCTACCTGGGTTTAATGGTGAAAACCCTTATGCATGGATTGCATAGTTATTAAAGGCGCGCCCGAGGCGCGCTAATAGGCCGGGCGCCGGGCCTTCGCCCGCCATAGGCCCGGCGGTTGGGATTTCTGGCGGCTTTGGGGAGGCGCCTTCGGCGCCTCGACTTTGGCAAAAAGGGCACCTAAAGAGACCTTGAGGACATCTATCTATTTAAGTGTTAATATTTAAGTGAATTAGGGTTTCAAGATTCATTTTTAAAAAAACAAGGCCTCCCACTCTTCCTCCTTTTTTTCCTCCCAAACACGCCCAAGGTCAGTAGTCCAACCCACCCACCACCATCCGTGCGCCTGCCTCCACCAAAGGCGTCCATCCACCTGACCGGCGTTCCCGCCCCCGTGGCCGTCCGGACTCAGCCGGTCCCAATCCAATCCGGGTTAGTTTTTTTTTTTTTTTTTCTCTTTTTTCGCTTTTATGATTTCGCCATCGCTACGTCTATCCTTTTTTTTTTTGTTTATTTTCTTGATAACTTGTAGTTTCGGTGACCGGTGGTTGATTTATTGATATACGGCTATGCTTTTTTTTTTTTTTTTTTAATTATATATTACTGGTTTGATATACAATTTTTAAATTATATGCAATGGTTGATATATTAGACTCATTCTGATTTGTTTTGTTTTGTTTTTTCGGTTTTGTTGGTACTTGTTTATATGTAGTTTTGTCTTGTTTTTTCAATTTGTTACTTTGTTAAATGTTAATTATATGCAATGGTTCTTGTTTTGTTTTGTCGGTTTGTTGGTTGTTCATTGAGAATTTGAGATGGAGAGTGGTGCTAGTAGTGTTCTCTGCTGGTGATCCAACTCCAATTGCCTATCCGCCCAAAGGTGAAAATGAAGATGAAAATGAAGATGAAATTGAATTTAACTTAGAAGGTGAAGATGTGGAGGAAGAAGAATTTCGTGAGGGACGATCCACGTTATGATGATGATAATGAGGAGGAGGAGGAGGAGTTTGCTTTTGATGAATTCGTTGATGGAGATGATTAGTTTGCTATATTATTATTTTCTTGTTTTTGTTATTACTTATTATCGCATTTCTATGGTTTGAAGTTTATGTCTTTACTCTTTTATTTTGTGTGATTTATATGTTTTTAACCTTCAACTTGTTAGTTAATCATATGTTAGTATGATTAACTTAGGTTTACTTCATGGTTAGGTTTACTAAGAAATTTTCTAGGTGAACTTATATTGTTTTTTTTTGAGGGACGCAAGGCGCCGCTTAAGGCGCGCCAGCGCGCTTAAGGCGCTAGCACCTGCATCGCTGCCTCGTGGGCTTTGCGCGCCATTAATAACTATGATGGATTGCTCGTGCGGAGCAATTCTTTCGCGTCGACAACACTCCGGATGATATGAAATTGGAGTATGCTCTGATTGCGATGGAGGGTAACGCCCTTCATTGGTTGCAATGGTTGTCAACAGATTCGCCTTAATTTAAGTTGGCGGAAATTCACAGTTGAACTACTCGCCGTTATGGGGATAATCCGCGTGCCAATCCTTGTGAGTCATTAGCCCTGACGCGTCAATCAGTGTCTGTCGACGAATATGTCGACCACTTTATCTCTCGTCTGGCTGCCGTACCTTCACAAACCTGATGCGTTGGGGTTGTTTCTCAGTGGCCTTCGGGAGGAAATCAGGGTCCGAATTCGCTCCCGAGATGCCGAGGACATCAGCGCTGCAATGCACGCTGCCCGCGAAATTGAGTGTGAGTTAGCTGCGACTCACCACATTCAGACATCACGTCCACATAATCAGTCATTCCGGAATTTTACGGGTGGGGGAAGTGCACCTACGATGCAAGGATATACCCGTTCTTCTGGTGTTTTTGGGTCAAGGCAGCCTTTTCCATCACTAGCGCGCTCTTCGGACACGTCGTGAGTCTCAACCAACATTGGGCAACCTAATCTGCCGGCGGATTCCTCAGGGTCTTCAATTAATCAACCTTTTCGACCATCACGTCAGATGTCGCAATCGGAATACAGGGATTTGCGTTCTAAGGGTTTGTGCTATCGTTGCAAGGAGCCATACTCCCCCTTGCATGTGTGTAACAACCGTTCACTCAGGGTTATGGTTGTAATGGACGATGAAGATGATACTGATTTAGGTGACATGTCCGAATTTCCATCCCAGGATGATGTGAGCCCTGTTCTCCAGGATTTGCGCCTATCTGCCGCTTCAGCATGTGGTTTGATGGACCCCAAACGATGAAACTAATGGGGTCAATCCTTAACAAGCAGATTGTGGTTATGGTTGATATTGGTGCGACCCATTGTTTCATATCACCCCGAATCACAGCTGCACTGAATCTTCCCGTGGACCCATCTGCTGAGTTACCTGTTCGTTTGGGTGATGGAAAGCAGACGACTACATCAGGTGTAGTTCCTTCGGTTCCTGTGATATTAGATTCTGCCCAGTTTAATGTCACAGCATATGTTTTTCCAGTGGGGGGCGTTGACCTTATTTTGGGCGTTTCTTGGTTGGCAACCTTGGGAGAGGTCCGAGCAAACTGGTGTGCTATGACTATGACCTTCGCTTGGGAGGGGCGACAATTGTGTTTGCGCGGCGTTCCTGGTCTGATGTGCAAGCAGATTTCAGCACCTACATCGCTCAAGTTGGCTGAAATTAGCTCTTGTTGGATGCTTTGGAATGCGGAGTTGCAGCAGCCTACTGCTACTAATGACACGACACTTTCCCCGGAAATTCAGCAGCTTGACGAATTTCCACAAGTTTTGGCCCCTCTACCAGGACTGCCCCCATCCCGGGAGAGTGACCACCAAATTCCCTTGCTACCTGGGGCTCCTCCAGTGTCCTTCCGGCCATATCGCTATAGTGTCACGCAGAAGACAGAAATCAAGCGTTTAGTATCTGAAATGCTGTCGGTGGGTTTGATTCAGCCAAGTACAGGTCCTTACTCCAGCCCAGTCTTGCTGGTCCATAAAAAGGATGGGAGTTGGAGGTTTTGCATCGATTATCGGGAGTTAAACAAGATTAATGTTCCAGACAAGTACCTGATTCCCATAATTCAGGAGTTACTTGATGAGCTACACGGGGCTGCTTGGTTTACTAGACTCGACTTGAGAGCTGGGTATCATCAGATTAGGCTAGCACCAGAGGATATTGCCAAGACTGGATTTCGAACTCACTCGAGACATTATGAGTGGTTAGTGATGCCCTTTGGCCTTCGAAATGCCCCCTCAACTTTTCAAGCAGTGATGAATGACTTATTTCGCCCTTTACTTCGGAGGTTCGTCCTAGTATTTTTTGATGATATTTTAATTTACAGTTGTGATTGGACTTCTCATGTTATGCATTTGCGTGAGGTTTTGGGTAAATTAGCAGGGTCTTCGTTTGTGGTAAATCCCAAGAAATGCTCTTGGGCACAAACTTCCATTGATTACTTGGGTCATGTTGTTTCGTCGGATGGGGTTCAGATGGATCCTACTAAGGTCCTTGTTGCCCTTCAATGGCCTACACCAAGTCCTTGAAGGGTGTTCGGGGATTTCTCGGGTTGACTGGTTATTATTGACGTTTCATACAGGATTATGGGAAAATAGCCTTGACACTTACGAATTTGCTTCGTAAGGACGCGGACAGTCGTTTTCAGTGGGGTTCCGAGGCCCAAACTGCCTTTGAGACCCTTCAGCGTGCCATCACCTCAGCACCGGTCTTGGCTGTTCCGGATTTTTCAGCTCCCTTCTGCATCGAGTGTGATGCTTCCGGCAGGGGTTTGGGGGCTGTGTTGATGCAGGCCCGTCGCCCGATTGCTTACTTTAGCAAGGCACTGTCAGAACGCAATTCGCTGAAGTCAACTTATGAGAAGGAGTTGATGGCCTTGGTCCTGGCAGTCTTACATTGGCGTCAATATCTTTTGGGTCGTTAGTTCATCGTACATACGGATCACCACAGTTTGAAGCATTTACTGCAGCAAGCACTCCTGTCTCCTGCTCAACAATATTGGGTTGCTAAGTTGATTGGTTTTGATTTTGATATTGAGTATAAATCGGGTAGCTCGAATGTCGCAGCCGACGCCTTGTCCAGGCGCGATTCAGATATTGGGTATTCAGCTATTTCGATACCACGTTGGGTGGAATGGGGCAAGTTACGTAAGGCGGTGTTTGAAGACTCGGTTTTTGGTCCGATTGTTCGGCCTTTGGAGAAAGGTGAGCAGGTTACACAACCTTATACGCTTGCTAATGGGGTGTTATACTTTAAGAACTGCCTCGCTGTTCCGGCTTCTTCACCTTGGGTTCAGCGATTTCTTAGTGAGTTTCATTCCACCCCTATTGGGGACCACGCTGGAGCTTACCGAACATATCGTCGGTTGGCTGCCAATGTGTATTGGCCCGGTATGATGAAGACAGTGACGCGGTTTGTGTCTGAATGTTTGGTGTGTCAGCGTAGCAAGGCGGATACTCGTACGCCTGCGGGTTTATTGCAGCCTCTGCCAATTCCTGATCGTGTTTGGGAGGATGTGAGTATGGATTTTATTACGGGGTTGCCTAATTCTCATAGGTTGGATGTGATCTTGGTGGTAGTTGATCGGCTTTCGAAGGCAACTCATTTCATGGGGCTCAACCACCCATTTACTGCTCGTAGTGTGGCTTCGGTATTCGCTCGGGAGGTTGTACGTTTGCACGGGATTCCTCGTTCCATTGTCTTGGACCGAGACCCAGTTGGTTTTAGGATGGAACCTCACTAGGGGTGTGGCTAGTCTCCTCCGCTATTGGATGCGTGTGTGGGACCGCACCCGGCGCCCCCGATTTCTACATGGTATCAGAGCGGGCCCCATGCTCGCGGCAGGTGGGTGTTTAATTCATGAGGGGTCTGGAGGTCATTGAATTGATGAGTGGCGATGAATTCAGCGTAGTCGAGAAATTCATTGAATCGATGGAGCATGGGTGATCTGTTTCGTTTAGAGAATTGACGAAGGACTCACATGTGAGGGGGCGTGTTGAATATATGATAAAGGATTTCACATGTGAGATCGGAATATTAGAAGAAATGAGACTAGCTTATAAACCTAGTGGACTACTCCTCCTATCACCAATTGGTTTTAGGATGGAACCTCACTAGGGGCGTGGCTAGTCTCCTCCGCTATTGGATGCGTGTGTGGGACCGCACCCGGCGCCCCCGATTTCTACAGAAGGAATTGTTTGGGGCAATGGGTACGCAGTTGCGGATGAGTTCCGCTTACCATCCCGAGACGGATGGTCAATCAGAGGTGATGAATCGGTGTTTGGAGACATATCTTCGATGTTTTGTTGCTGAACATCCGAAACATTGAGCAAGGTGGTTGCATTGGGCTGAATTTTGCTTTAATACGAGTTTCCATTCCGCGACAGGTTGCACACCTTTTGAAGCTGTTTATGGGCGTAAACCACCGACTCTTTCTCAATTTCTTCCGGGGGAGATTCGGGTTAAGGCTGTTAGTGATGATTTGGTTGAGCGGGATCAGATTTTGGGGCAGTTGCGTTTCCATTTGCAGCGTGCTCAGCAGCGGATGAGTTATGAGTCGAATAAACATCGTCGGGATGTCTCTTTTGCAGTGGGTGATAGAGTTTTTGTCAAGTTTCGGCCCTACCGTCAGTTGTCCCTGTTCAAGAGACTCAACGTGAAGCTGGCACCAAAGTTTTTTGGACCTTTTGAAGTGTTGCAGCGTGTGGGGGCTGTTGCTTATTGACTGAAGTTACCCGAGGGCTCCCGTCTTCACCCGGTCTTTCATGTATCCCAACTTAAGGCGAGTATTGGCGACCACGTTGCTGCTTCCTTGTTGCCTGAAGACTGTTTTGATGATACTGCTGACTTTGTGCCCGATCGCGTGTTGCGTTCTCGGTTGGTTTGGCGGGGAACTAACCGATCTCCTCAGGTGTTGATCGTGGGCTGGCCATAGGTGGATTTGGACAGTTTTAGGGCGCAATTTCCTGATTTCCGCCTTGAGGACAAGGCGATTTTTGAGAGGGAGGGAATTGATACGCCTCTTGTGGTGTATAAGAGGCGTACGTCGAAGACTGGGAAGAAGAATGGGCCTTAGGCCTTAATTATTATATATTACTTTGGGTTTATTATTTATTACGTGGGTTTAGTCTTATGTACCGGCTGTTTATTTCTTATTTGAGTAGTGTCGGCCCGTGGGCCTGGGATATTATAAATACTTGTTATTAGGGTATTTTGGATTACTACTGAATTATATTATCAGCCGTTTTGGCGTGGGCGAAAGTAATTCTGAGTGTTTTCTGTGTTCATCCCTTTACTTCCAACAATATTATACTTCAAGAACAATATGGTTACTTCCTATTTATTTTTCATGATTGCATTAGATAATTTCTAGATACATTTTGGCAGGAGCCCACGATTCTTCAACCATCTGATGTTACCTTTATTATAATTGTGAAAACTTTTCCATTGGTTTCATTGTATGTTTATATGTATCTATCTATTTAAATAAACCATTCAGTCATTTAATGTAGCATGTGATTATTATTTTCAGGTTTTGGAGAGAAAAAGTGCAGCCACAGGGAAAATGTCGGTGGATTATCTGTCCGGGGTACTTTCTTGATCCTTCTTAATGGCATATTAGTTTCTTATTTTATGATTCTATTTTTATCCGAAACTCAGTTTAATGTATCTGACATCTATACTAACTTCTAAGTCAATCAAGTCTTGCCTTTGTTGAACTAACACCAAACAATTAATGTTCATTCCATGGATTAAGAAGATTGCTTAAATTTATGTAATTATTGTATATCTTAGTGTCTATTTTTCTGTATAGAGAATTTTATAACATTTCTTATTGCCTCATTTGCAGATCTGCATTTTGGCCGTGAGAGAATCTCTAGGACATGTAAGTCTTATTATAACTTTGTACTTAATCTGGTTGTTTGTCTTGTACTCCCTTCGTTCCTTGATTATTTGCACACTTGCCTTACTGGGATTCCCCACAACAATTTGCACACTCCAAAAATAGTAAACCCTCCACAAACTCAGCCCTCGCAATATCCGCAGTTTTACACAAAATGCCATTGAAATGGGCTGACACATAAACCCAATCCAACTCATTCTTCACTTAATACATAAAGGTGGACTAAGTTGCCCCTCTAAAGCAACCCAATAAAGCACAAAGTGCACTTTTCTTAATTTGTGTTCACAACTTAAAGTGCAAATAATAGTGAGAATGAAGGAGTACTTTACTTTACCTTCCAATATGAGCAATGTTGGTTATGTCTTGTTTTGTTCCTTATATTGCTTGTTCTTAAGCAGGTTTTCGGGGATAGATTTGATAATTTTGTGATGAATTTTGAGACGTCATTTCGGAGTACATTAAAGACTTTGAGATTAATCAGTAATTCATCTCAAATCGAAAACGAACTATCCCAAAAAGCTAGATCTGGAGGATGTTCTTGCTCAGAGGCTACAGAGGGAGAATCACTTCCACATAGAAATATTACCGAACAACATAAAAGAGCTGGACATCAGGATAGTTCTTTTGATAGAACGGAAGATTCTAGATGCCTTTCTGGTGATAGTCAATCACAAATGGAGGAGAATATGAAAATGAAACTGTTGAGTCAACAGATTGTTCTTCATAGTGAACAAATAGAGCAGCAATTGGTCCGTGCTTCTCCAAGCCCAAGTTCTTCTATGACAAGCATTATAGAGAAATCTGTTGTGGAGCAAACTCGTTCGAATGACCTACAGACAGTTATGATCAATCTCACCAAGGAAAAGTTGAGGCTTAAGGAAATAGAATTGGAGTTGAGTACCAATCAGAATTTTCTGGATAGAATGAAATTATCAATGGGTTTCTCAAAGGCATCTTTCAGAGAAGAAAAATTCAAAACTCAGTTACAAGAAACAAGACAAGTGGAGCTACTTAAGAACTGTCTGGACCTACTTGTTACTGGTTTAATCTCGATGCTGTTTGCCCTTGCATATGGAGCTTATGTTTATTCTCACCGAAAACTCGTTGAAGCCACCGAAGCTTGCTCTCCCTATACGGTACAAATTATATTCTAATTGTATATCTGAATGTTTATATGGACTGCCATAAACTTTCAAGTTACTTCAACATATAGTTTCTGATTGCCTTTATTACATACCGCGAAAGTATTGGTTTTACATCTGCGCAGTTGTTAATTTAGGATCTGAAAGTTACTAAAACTATCAACTTAGGGCCTTAAAAGATTTTTCATATTGATTTAGGACCTGAATTATAAGAAACTATCAATGCGGAGTCTGAAAGATAAAAAACTATAATTCAGGACTCTGAAATATTAAGACCATGTTTGGCATCTTATAGTTTATATTCTTATGTATTACTACCTCTGTCCCAACTCTTTGTCCATAGTTACTGCTTTCTCGTGTTTTAGCGAGCGAGTTTTTTATTAGAGATAGATCTATCATACCCCTTCTTAAAAGTCATTTTATCATTTTAAATACTAATAAACAACTCGTTCGCTAAAACACGAGAAAAAAAGTGGTGTGAAGAAAGAGTTGGGACGGAGAGAGTAATACATAATTATTTTTGCCTTCTAACTTTTTTTTTCCTTATTTTTTGAAATTAATATATCTTTTTTTTTTAAAAGAAAATTGTGATTTATAAATATAATTAGAATCTATGCAATGCCAAGCATGATCTTAAAATGTGGGAGTCCTAAATTGATTGTTTCTGTCTTTCAAATCCCAGATTGATAGTTTTCTATTTTTCAGATACTAAATCGATAGGAAAAATCTTTCAGCCTCTAATTAATAATTGTACTATTTTTAAACCCTAAATTGATAAAACTCCTTTATTTTATTAGTATTGATGCTTTTCTCTTATCTGATACTTTCTTGTTTATTTTAATTAAACCCGAGAAGTGAGTCCTGGCATTAACGGCAATGGTTAGGCTATAGATTGTACTTGCCATGGCTTTACAGAGTTGCAATAAAACTTTCTACGTAGTGTTACGTGATTCTTTTCTAGGATGGCAGGATCAACGTGCATTGATACTTGTGTTCATTTCAACTCCTTAGAAAGTTTTGTGTCATATGGAGGGATTTACTGAATCTACCGAAAGACCACCTTTTGTGTGTCTGCAGTAACTTTATGTTATCCATTTCTAACTGGAAACTGCATTTATTTAATTCAGCATCGTTTTATCAACTGGAAAGATCATTCATCTCTGTTTCATTTTCAGGGATCAAAGCCGTCTTGGTGGATGCCGAATGCAATGACATCTTTCAACTCAGGCTTCCAATTACTGAAATGCCAAATCCAAGTTTTCAGTCGTATGCTATTTGGCGGTCTATTAATCGGGGCAGTTGCCTTTCTAATATTTCAGCGATCAGCTTCTTCACACCAGCCCGTCACTTTCATGCTATTACTGTTAGCATTCCTATGTGGTTACGCAGGAAAGTTTTGCATCGACACATTGGGTGGCAACGGAAATCACTGGCTCGTCTACTGGGAGCCCCTATGCCTGATTCATTTCTTCGCCAATACATTTTATCCAACTTTATTTACTCTTCTTAACGGACCTATCGCGGTTGCTGAAAAGGTGAAACGCAATCCCATCTTTCCATATTGGACGAGAAAGTTGCTGTTCTACTCGACGCTGTTGATTCTGCCGTTGCTGTGTGGTTTTATGCCTTTTGCAGACCCCAAGGAGTGGTTTGATCATTTTTCAGATATCTTAACTTATGTAGATGATTGAATTAAGTTGGAAGCAGCCTTTGTTGTAGATTACCTCTATCCTTTCCTAATCTCTCACATCTTTGTATCTTATTTTGTAAAAGCAGGTTTTATATATTAATCTATTGTTTATTTAACTCTTTTGTGTTGAACCATTCTATACTCTTGATTTCTTTTTTTTGGGTCTTATTGACACCGATGTAATTATGAGTAGCACTATTTGGAGATATATTTAAATGTTGTACATAAGTTGGTGTTAATAGTTGCACCCTTATTTATTTTATGGTTCCAACTTTGAAGAAACAAATTTTTTTTTGTCAAGTCATAATGTTTAATTTAGCCCGTGGTGCAGCCGCTTTGCTTTGGGGGTGTTTTAAAATTCATTTTACATTCCAGAAGCATTTTTTTTTTTTGAAAAAAGTTGGATCTCATTAATTTTTTAAAAATTGTTTCTAACTATTGAAATGGTGTTCTAAAACAGGCACTTCGTTTTGTTTGAGTGTTAGCTTGTTTTGTTCAGTTTGTTAAATCTTGTTTATGAACAACATACAAATATTTCGTTCATGAATATCTAAATAACATTGTTCACTAAAATTAAACAAATTAGCTAAAATAAATTCAATATCGTATAATAATTACTAAATGAGCTCTTAACGAACTTATTTCTGAACACACATAATGCACACTAAATGCACTTGTTCACTGTGATTTAACAAATGAGGGGTTACTTTCTTGTGAAATATTGCATAAAGATTATATATGTAATATAACATATTTTAAGCAAATTTATGGAAATCTCGTGAGTCTGGGCAAGAGGTGGGTCGGGTCATGCGTGCAGGATGGGCAGAGGCTGTGGGCTGCGGGCTGTGGGTTGGACGGATTTCTGGAATGGATGTACACGTTTAATGGAATATTTTTATCAATTCTATAGTGTAGTCTTATGGTCAGCTTTTACTTGTTTAGGCAAAAGATCTCATTTGAATCCATTTGAAAACAAATATTTTTACTGTTTTTTAATTTAATTATTTTGTTATTACTATATGAACAAAAATGTATTACTGCATGAACAAAAGTGTGGTTTTTATTAAATATTTTTACTGTTATTTTTTACTTATTGTTTTTTTTAATATTTAATATTTTCACTGCTTTTTTGTTGTTATTATATGAACAAAAGTGTATTACTACATGTTACTACATGCCGTACTGAAAAAACTTCATATCTTACGTAACATGTATTAAAACATAACTTAAGTACGTAATACATGAATGTTCACAAGGTAACACATTGATATTCATATGATAACACGTTAAGTATTCACATAGTATTATGCAATGTTACATATTACTAAAAAAACATGTGTTACTACATGAACAAATAAGTGTTACCCTATGAAAAAAATATTATCACATGAATAAAAATCAGTACAAGCGCGAAAAAAAAATCGCAGTCCAAAATTACAGATTTAAAAGAACAATGTGATTTGTTACTACATGAACAAAAAAGTGTTACACTATGAAGAATAATGTGTTACCACATGAACAAAACCAGTACAAGCGAAAAAAAAAATCATCAATCCAAAATTATAGATTTAAAGAACAACGTGAGAAGAGTGCAGAAAGATCTGAAAAATTACTTCAGAAAATCAAGAGGAAAAGAAACGGAAGAACCTATAAATTTGCAAGGATGGAAAAATTGAAGAAAGTGAGAAGAATATGTTAGAATCTGAATAAGGAACAGAAAAAAATAAAAATAAGAGCAACAAAAGAAAAAAACCTAAAGACGCGCCGTTGTGAGATCTTATTGATCGCAAGGAAGAATAACCCTAGCAGATTGGTCGCGATGAAAAAGAATCCTGAAACACAGGATTTGAAGCGGGCATGGGCCCTGACCCGCGAAAAAATTAAAAAAAAATCAATTTGAACTTGTTGTGTTCGATATAATAACTCAGGATTAATCGAACACGTAAGAGCGACACGTGTAATATTCTTTAAAATAATCATACCCGGTGGACAAATGTGCTCGCCGTCCGTTGACCAAACAAGTTTGTTCGGCCAGTTCGCCTCATGACGCCTAAAACAAACATACTCACCACTCAGATCAGGAAAGACGGAATCAAATGAGCTAAGTCAAGAAGGCCACGAACAAATCTGAGGACTCAGGCGGCCAAAAATACTCAGATATCTGAAAAGATATCCCAAAATGCTCGCAACTCGAGATATCGAAAGGCTCGAGATATCCCGAGGGTCAAGATGCTCACTCGAGATATCTGAAAGGCTCGAGATATCCCGAGGTATATCTGAAAGGCGAGGATATCCTGAGGGTCAGTATGCTCGCAACTCAGATATCCTGAAAGGCTCAGATATCCTGAGGGTCAGTATGCTCGCAACTCAGATATCCTGAAAGGCTCAGATATCCTGAGGGTCAGTATGCTCGCAACTCAGATATCCTGAAAAGCCCAGATATCCTGAAAATCAGTATGCTCGCAGCACAACTTTCTGAAGACTCAGGCATCCTGAAGGGTCAGAGTGCTTGCCGCTCAGATATCCCGAAGACCCAGACATCCTGAGGGCTCAGTATGCTCGAGGAGGACAGTATTCCAGCATGAAACTGACATGGTTAAAGGGGCGAACAAAGCATCCAACCGAGCAAAAGATTAATTTGGACGACCAAAAGAGTGCCTTACAGACAAGCAAGCTCCAAGATCAATCTAGAAGACGAAGTTGGGAACGTGGCAATATCATCTGGATTCTTGCATGACCCGAAGTCTCCAGCTCATGCTTGCCAACCCAGCTCATGCTTGTCGGAGTGCTATAAAAGGAAGAAAAAAGAAAAAGAAAAAGGTTCAGAAAAATTTCCCAGAAAAAGTCATACCCACACAAGAAATTCCAGAGAGAGGTGAGGAGCAGAAAAATTCAAGTGATCATTTATGCATACTAGAAACCCTAGCACTCAGAGGCTAACTCTCCAAATTATCTTCATCTGTAGTGATTCATCTTCATAAGGTGTATCAAATATTGTACGTGTAAAGCTTGTAATACCACATCCTGGCTTGGTATGCCCCCAGAGTAGTCATTTCCTGACGAACTGGGTCAACAAATTCATCTTATTTACAGTTTATCTTACACGTGCATGTTTTGTTTGTGAGTTGTTATCGAATTAGCCACATCATATTCCTCAAATAAAATGATTTCATGACAATTGGTATTTAGAAGGAGGGTAACTTCACCAAAAAACCAACCCATACACGAACCCTTAGTTAGCCGAGGCAGAAAAAAGAAATAAAATGCCTCAATCTAGGAACACACAAACGGAGAGGTCGGGACAAAGCCGACCACATGACCGGAAAGAGGCTCTCGCCCAAATTTTTTACAAAGATCAGGTAGGGGAGACCATCAATCTTGAGGATATTGCTAATGATCCGGCGGCCACAACAAAGGCCATCACTTTCTTGTTGCGAGCACAGAAAGAGAGGGCCGAAAAAGAGTTGGCTAAGCTAAAAACTCAAGAAGATGAAGAACGATGCTCGCGTACACCTGATAGCGAGCAAGTTAAAAAGAAAACTGCGAAGCGGGCGAATAAAAAAGCCAATGATACGTCTGATGAACGAACAACCTCAGGGGTCTAGAGGCTCTCCGCCAAAGACCGAATCGGCAATAATAGGCGACAGGATCCAGGAAAGGAACAACCAGTAAACATGCCCGCACACTCAGGTCTTCATGATCGTCTGCATGCCAAACAAAAATCGGCAGGAACAAAATTGTCTATCCATCATCGATTGGGTAGTCAAGAACAAGCTTATAAAGGGGGACTGCCCCATCACGAGCATGACCCACTGGGTCCTCATGATGGGAAACATCCCCGATCCAAGTCTGTTAGTTCCACAAAATTTGCGGAGATGCAGAAAGCCATCGAGGGATTACAGGCCGACCTGGCCGCGACCAAAGGTCACCCTCGGGCGAGCACAATACCCTGCTTGCCACTATCACCGGCGATCATGGTGGCCGAAATACAAGAGAAAGTAGCGAAGACTCGACCACTAGTCCCCATGTTCGATGCTGAGTCTGACCCTCATGTCCATCTCAGCAAATACTCAGACTTTATGATCGCGATGGGGGCCACAGACGCAACGCAGTGTCGATCATTCCCCATGACTTTGGGTGATCGGGCACATAGATGATTCTCTACGTTGCCCGCTGCGTCTATCACATCTTTCGCTCAATTGGGACAACAATTTATGTCCCACTTTTCATCCATGTGTGCTCGCCCAGCCCTAAATCAAAGGTTGGCGCATTTTTCCCAACTAAAAGGTGAGTCTGATCGAGCATACATCGAAAGATTTGATAAATGTTTGTATGATGGGGCCCCAGTTGAAGAGGATGCCAAGATCCTCGCGGTGGTCGGGGGCCTGACTCTAAATACTGACATGTGGAAGGCCATGCATCAAGCCTGGCCGAACACATATTCAGAGTTCCGAGAGCGAGCGGCCAAAATCATAGCCATGCAAGATTTGCTCGCCCAATCACGATTCGGTCAGGAACCTACAACTAGGAAAGTTTTCGGGAAGAAAGTGATGAATGAAGGGGGGTACAAACCCCCAGGCTCTTTCAAGCCATTCGAAGAAAGAGCAGAAGCAAACGTCCTACGAAGTCTTCTGGGCGTTTCAGCGGAAACAATTTTTAACCAAATTAGAGATCGGGACATGTTGGATAGGCCGAGAAGAATTATAATGGACAAACATCGGCTCAATGTTTCCAAATATTGTAATTACCACGAGTACATCGGGCACAATACAGAAGATTGTCGCGATTTACTCCATCAACTTTGGAAGCTATACGAAGATAATCGTCTTACCCAATTCTTAAAAAAGTCGGCGAGCAGAGACTCCCGAACATAAAAAATAGAAGATCGAAGGGGTAAATGTAAAGCCGAACAAACATCTGACAGTGATCCCGAAGAATCACGTAAAAGGTCTGAAATACCCAAAAGAGGGCCTCCTACTGTGGGAAGAGGTCGAGAAAGTCAAGAGATTCACATGATACGTCCTGAATATGGTCCAGTGGGTGGATGTTACCAGGCACCATCATTATCGAACAGACGTAAGAAGATGGAGATGCGTGCCATGCAAAGCATTCATCAGGTAAAGGTGGCGAGCACATCAGCTAGCACGCCACCCTCACACCAAATCATGTTTTCAGACGACGATCTCGACGGTATAATAACTCCCCACAACAACTCCTTAACCATTAGTGCTCGTCTCCTCGAGTTGAAGGTGCACCGCCTCCTGGTTGATACCGGAGCTTATGCGAACATTTTGTTCGTCAACACCCTTCACCAGATGGAAAAGCAAGTTGGGGACTTGAGCAGTTATATTGAACCGTGTGATCATACCATAATGGGTTTTGGGGAATCTGTAACCCGACCCTATGGTATGATTAGGTTAGGAGTCGAGTTAGAATCAACTCTGAATCCGGACATCCGACGAACTAGAATGCTAGATTTTGTAATCGTCGATGCTCCGTCTACTTATAACGGGTTCCTAGGTCGCCCGTTTATTCAGGAATTTAAAGCGGCCTGTTCTACGTATTACTACTGTGTTAAATTTCCAACACAAGATGGAACAGGTAGCGTAAAAGGAGATCAGAAGAAAGCTCGAGATTGTTTTCTATCATGTGCACCAGGAAAACAAAATATTGTTAACATGATGGAGCGAACATGGGAGATCGGTGAGTCAAGCCAACAGGCAAATATGTTACCAACATGTTCGAACATATCTTTGGAGAACACAAATTTGACGAGCACAGCTCCCCACGCGAACACAGAATGCGCGAACACACAATCCGGGAAGGCAATTCATGTCCCAGATCTCCCAGATCTAATGAATATTGATCCGCTAAGCGAGCCAACGGACCTAGAACCTCGCATAGGTTTCGAACCCATGGAGGTTGATGACGAACACCGGGGGTCCATTCAAGATCCTCGGTGGAAACAAAAAAGAAAACGAGCAACACCTGTCGAACAACTGGAGCCTATAAACATCGACCCGAACAAACCTGAGTTAGAAGTGTTCATTGGTTCAGAATTACCTGAGCCAATTCGAACAGAAACGATTGCTTATCTTCAAGCAAACTTGGATGTGTTCGCATGGTCGCACGAGGACATGGTTGGAATTGATCCAAAACATGCATGTTATTCCCTCAACCTTGATCCAATACAAACTCAGTTATCCGAAGCCTTGAGAAAGTTTAGTCAGGAAAAGTATGCGGCAATGAATAGTGAAATCAAAAAAGTTGCTCGACAACAAACCGATTCGAGAGGTGAAATGCCCAAGATGGCTTGCGAACCCTACAAATCCACAAGTCTAATGGATCTTGGAGACTATGTATTGATTTCATGGATTTAAACAAAGGCGTGTCCGAAAGATAACTTCCCAATGCCAAGATATCGATTATTTGGTCGATAATGTCAAAGAAAGCCATGAACTCATGACTTTCATGGATGCATTTCTTTGGTTATCACCAAATACCCATGCATCCGGGACGATCAAAAGAATACGGCGATTCGCAGTTGAAAAGAATATATCTTTATTGGCAACGCATGCCATTCGGATTAAAGAATGGGTGCAACATATCAACGTTTGGTAAACAAAATGTTCGGCGAACACATCGGCCCGAACAATTGAGGTATATATTGATGATATTGTGGTAAAGAAGCGAACATAAGGAAGACCACATCACCCACTCTCGACAAACGTTTGATATACTCGGGGAGTATAACATGAAGCTAAATCCAGAAGAAATGCGACTTTGGGGTTCACTCAGAAAATTCCTCGGACATATGGTGGTCGGCGGGGATCGGGCGAACCCATCAAAGATTCAAGCCATGCTCGATATGCAGGCCCCGGGGAGTTTGAAAAGAGGTCCAAAAAGTTAACCGGACGTTTAGCTTCCGTAAAGCCGTTTTATATCGTTTATGGCGGGGACAAATGCAAACCTTTCTTTGATGCATTAAAGAAGGGAAATTTCGATGGACGAGCATTGCCAAAATGCATTCGAATCATTGAAGCGATTACCTTGCAGATACTCGAGACCTTTATCTAAGCTCCGCCCCAGGCGAACAACTCTATCTCTACCTTCTTGTCGCATCCGAACATGCAATCGGTGTTGTGCTCATGCGAGCATAAGGGACCACACATTTGCGGATTTACTATGTAAGCCAAGTGCTTAAAAAGCCGAGCTCGGTACCCTCCCTTTGGAAAAATTAACATATGCTCGTGAATAATGAGTGTTCGAAAATTGCGACCATACTTTTTCGATCACTCGATCGAGGTAATCGACCACCTTCCATTGCGCCAAGTCCTCCATCGACCGAATGACATCGCAGTAGATTACTCAAATGGGCGGTGGAGTTAGGACAATCGTCATTACGTTCGCTCATGAACAATGATAAAAAGGCCAAGCTATGGCCGATTTTATGGTTGAGTTGACATATCCACAAATGCCCGAAAAAGTTGTCGATCAACCATGGCATATGTATGTTGATGGCTCATCAACAAGCACAAGAGCCGGAGCAGGCGTAGTTCTCATCAGCCCAACCAGACAAACATTTACAACAACCATCCATTTCGACTTCCCAGCTACAAATAACGAAGCCGAGTACGAAGCTTTGATCGCTGGACTATAGATGGCTATGACAATGGGAATTCAGAGGGTGATGATTTACAGCGATTCCCAGATAATCGTTTATCAAGTAACAGGCGAGTACGAGGCCCAAGGCGAATAAATGGCACAGTATCAGCAACTAGCAAAAGAGTTGCTCGAGCATTTCGAACAAGTTTTCATAGAACAATTACCACGATTGGGTAATTCATTCGCTGATGCTTTGGCACGCCTGGCAACAGCGGAAAAAGTGACGAACACAACAGACATTGTGGTCGTCACAACTTGTTCGCCATTAGTTCCCAGAGTTATGATCGCCCAAGTAACAGGCGAACAAGAAACTTGGATGACTCCAATCCTGAATTATTTACAAAAGGGATTTCTCCCTGAAAATAAGGCACAAGCTACTCGCTTCAGATTACAATCTGCTCGTTATACTATCATAGACGAACATTTGTACAAAAGAAGCTTCTCACTTCCACTTTTGAAGTGTATTACTCCTGCAGAGGGTCGTATACTTCTGGAACAAATCCACGATGGAGTATGCGGAAATCATACAGGTGGGCTCGTCCTGGCACATAAAATAATCAGACAAGGTTATTACTGGCCAACCCTCAAAATGATTCTTCACAGATGCTCGCGCTTTGCCACAAGTGCCAGGTACATGCCCCACTTATTCATAGCCCACCTGAAGAATTAGTGTCAGTCTATAGCCCATGGCCATTTGCTAAATGGGGGATCGATTTGATCGGCCCATTTCCTACTGGCACGTCGGGAGTAAAATTTGTTGTGGTTGTCGTTGATTACTATACTAAATGGGCAGAAGCCGAGGCCATTGTCAAAATCACCGAACAAAGAATGTGGAACTTTGTTTGGAAAAATATCATTTGTCGATTTGGGCTTCCCCAATCATTAGTAACTGATAACGGCAAACAATTCGATGGAAGTGAATTGCATGAAATTGTGCTCATTTGGGGCATAAAAAGCATTACTCAACTCAGATATTATCGATCAAACGGACAAGTTGAAGCCGTTAATAAAATTATCAAGCATACCCTCAAGGCTAGACTTGATAATTCAAGGAGGATAAATTTGAAGAGTTGCCTGAAATATTATGGGCTTATTGAACAACTTTCAGAACATCAACTGCAGAGACCCTGTTTGCCTTGGCATTTGGTGCGGAAGCTGTTATACCCGCAGAAATCAAGATTCCAAATCATCGAACAATGACTTTTGGATAGCACATTAATGACCGGCGCGCTCATACGAGTGTGGAACTGTTGGAAGAAAGAAGGGCGAGGTTTGGTTTCAAGAATGCCATGTACAAAAAGAGATCGGAGAAGTTCTACAACTCAAAGTCCGAACACGCAGGTTCAATGTGCGATTTTTTTGGTTTAAAAAGGCAAGCAACGGGGGTATCAAGTGGTGTGTTCGGCCGAAGCATGGGAAGGTCCGTTCAGAGTTTTCTGAGCGTTTGCTAAGCAGGGGCATATGATTTGGAAGACTGAATGGAGTCCCATTGTCCTACTCGTGGAATCGTCAAATTTGAAAAAAATATTATCAATAATTGCTAAGATAGTTGGCGAACAAAAGTGTCCACACACAAAAAAGCATAGTCGGCCGAACAAAAAAATCCACACAATTTGAAGCGAGCATAGTCGGCCGAACAAAGCTGTCCACACAGCTGAAGCGAGCATAGTCGGCCGAACAAAGATGTCCAATTTAAGCGGCGAGCATAGTCGGCCGAACAAAGCTGTCCACACAGCTGAAGCGAGCATAGACGGCCGAACAAAGCTGTCCACACAGCTGAGACAAGCATAGTTGGTCGAACATAATTGCTGATGTAGTTGAAACGAACACAATTGGCCGAACATAATCAGCCATTCAGTTAAAACGAGTAGGACAATCCTGAATGAAGAAAACATTATGTTCGATACATATCTTCAGGAAAGAAATGCCGCCAAGACTATCGATGAAACCGGAAGATACGTAATTTAACGAGTTGTCAGCGGAAGATCGTGTCGAGCGAGTTGACAAGTGGTGGCAACCAAGCAGGGATGAGTCAATCTTTGAGCAAGAGCTGTCAAAAAGCTGAACAGATGTCAAAAGGGGGAGCAAAAGTAAGAGAGCTAGCACCAGCTAGCTATGCCAGCACTAGCTTGGGATAGTTCTATAAATAGAGGCATACTGATAGCTGAGAAAAGCAGAGGAAAAAAAGATGAAGAAGAAAAAAGGAAAAATATTACAAGTCTCAGAAGGAGGTTGGTTTAGTATGCCCCCAGACGTAGAAGAATCCAGCTCTCAATTCAGCAATCATTCAGCTGAATCGAGCATATGGCCCGGTATGAGATTTATACCCCATATGACATTACGAGCACAGATTGAAGCTCGTTGTCGGACTCAAGGTGCTCGGCAGAGTTATGGTTGCCACTCCACGTTACTCACTGCTTATGCAGTAGTAAATCACTAGTCCCCTATGCATCCCCAAAATCTCCTCCGAAGGGGAGGGATGTCATAGTGTCCGCTCAAAGCAATATGCGGACGCTGATGCTTAGGCATCTCTTGAAGGGGGATGAATGGTGCGAGTAAAAAAAATTTTGCTACGCTGCTTTTAAGAAAGCGAGAATGCGCGCCACATGCTCATGCCTTGCCGCCCTCATAATCACGGCTTGTCGGGGAGGGATGAAAGATTTGCTTATCTTTTCTTTGCTTGAGCATGTTACTAAAAAAAAGAAGGGTAACGCGGGATGATGTGCCACATCCTTGTCAACATCAATTCCGCGGACAAGGTGAGGCCAGTTCGTGTCTACTCAAGACAAGGTTAAAATTCAAAACCTTAGTTGATATCTATAGTTGTGTAATAGATAGTCTTCTTCAGATGTGAAAGTTGTAATAGAATACAAAGTGTTGCAAAAAGAAAAAAAATATATGTACTTTTGTTCGCTAAGATTTACTAGTTCAAGCCTATTTGAGGTCGTGACTCTGCCCAGGACGGCCCGAACAAAGACGAACGAGCCCAAGTCTATGTTCACCGATTTAATGAGTTCAGTACTCTGATTCCCCGCAAGAACAAAAAGCGAGTAATGGGTACACGATTAAAAAAAGACGACTTCGTACTTACAGATACCAGTAAGCTTAAGCGGGTTGATGAGTCTTGGGTCGCAGCTAAATAAGATGGCCCTAGTACGAAGTGATCGCACCTAAATAAGACGATCGCGAACCAAGAAAGGGGGGGTTCATAAAGTAACCCATCTGGTCGCACCTAAATAAGACGATCAACCGATTGCAACGTCAATAAGACAATCAAAACCGAAAAAAGTCAGGAGCGGGCATAGGCAAACCCAATGTTCGAATTCATTCAGAAGAAAAGGGGCAAAAACTAGAAGGCAACAAAGCGAACACAAAGCAATAAAGCAAACATCAAGTAACACAAGTATCAATCATTTATCAACAACCGCATTCATCCTCAACAACAATCAGGTTAGAGGAGATAGTTCAATATGTAATTCATCCATTCAGTTGTAAAAGTGTTCGAACAAAAAGAAGAAGTCAGCAAAAAAATACAAGTATTGAAGACATTGTTCGAACAAAAGGTGAAGAAGACAAAAAATTACAAAAGATATGTTTGACAAAACAAAAATAACATCAAGGAGCGAATTCATAATTGGGGGTGGACGGAAGAGAGATGTCGAACAAATCATGCTCAACCCCCTCAGCAATAACTCCTTCAGTATGGCCAGGTACCAAATGCTCGCTAGAAGGTACATTCTGCTCGGTCACAGGAGGTCCCCTTTGCTCGGCCTGCGTCTGATCGGTCCCGAACTCGGTTTGGAGATTTTGGCCAAGAAAGCACCACCAAAGTATTCACGTCAAAGCCATCTTTCCGCCATCGGAATAGGATCATCAACTTTGATCCTTCGGGAAGAATGGAGAAAATCACCTGATCGTTCAAATCGACATTGGAAGGTTGCGAAATATGGGTTGTCGATGTTCTTATGGAAACTTGATATAAAGGGGCAATTTGTTCGTTATTAAGTGTATGGCGAACAAATCGGATAAGATCGTAACTAAGGCACAAATATAGGAGAAGTTGGACATGGAATCAACATACTCTTCATTATGCGACTTTGAATTTTGAGACCAGCGGGTGTTGGTCTCCTCAAAGAATGATGAGTTGTTGGCGAAAGGAAGAATTAGACCCCTCTCACTTTCCATGGCCTTAACCTTAACTTCGGAGTTCTGGCGTGGGAACATTCATCTCTTCTTTGAGCTCTATCATGGGTTGACCACCTCCTTATCCGAGAGTGATTCAATGCCTTTTATCTTGGTGAGCATATTATTGGTCACATGCGAGCATTTTTCTTAAGAACCGCAAACATTTTCTTGAGCCTTGCGGGCATCATAAGTTTTATCAGCCCAAATCTTGCAAGAGGAATTAGTTTCGATATGGATAATAATGTTCATCCGAGTCCTGTTAAATTTCGACAAAAGATTTTAATTAACGGAAAGTTCTGATCAAAGCCAATTAGTTAATGGGGTTGGCGGAAATAATGAGCATAGGCCATTCTCAAGAACGACCATAGATTAAGATGGATGAAGAACTGGACCCGGGATTAATTAATATTTTGGGCTTGAATGGAACCCGCTCAATGGACTTATTCAATTTCATTAGTCCATGCTCGAGCGGGATTACGGCAAGCTTTAGTAGCCCAAACATGCAATCGGGGAATGATCGGAAAATAAATATTGTTGCTTAATAGTTTTTCCTATTGGGCAAAATTATGAATAATTGCTCAACCTAAACATACACTTTGAATTTTGCAAACAAAATGAAAAAAATGAACAGGATTAATCAAAATAGAAGATTATCTTAACAAAATGTACCTATTCACACTTGCCGAATCCCATCCCAAGAACGATCTATCCTTGGGGGACGAAGGAAAAGATTTTTCTTGAGTCCATGAGATATTTATGGAAGATATGTAGGTGGAGAAGACAAGAATACCTCCATTTCAACAATTTCCAAATCTCGATTGACCCTTGCACTAATATTTGCGAAAATTCCATATTGTAGTAGGGGTGGATTTTTGTGAATATTTTACCCTGAGAAAAAAGGCTTGGGTATATTCAAGATTTGAGCTTGTTAAAGGGCGCTTTTCCGTCAATTGAAAGTTTGTTCGAATTCGGCCCCTGTTTCACCGATTTCCATCCTTGGCCTCTTCGGCGGCCAGCTTGCTCGCTATTCCCCCTTTCGGCCGACGGGTACTCCTATGCGGTCGGCTTGACTCCCCGGGGCCGGATGCGGGTGCACGACTAGCCGCCGATATTTCGCCTCTCCTCTGTTTGTTATTTGAGCCTCATTTCGGCTGAATCAGAAGCAAGCTCACGTGGCCTTTTTCTCCGAGCCATCTCGGTATGTTAAATGCGTACTCACAAAGAATAGTCACAAATGAGGAAAGTTATAAACAAAATAATTTGAAATATTTTAAAGGATAACAAATGAGCAAAATGGCACAAAACTTATACAAAATACAAGAGGCAATCCTTACGGGCAGGATTATCGATGGACAACAAGATGATGAGGAGGCACGAACAAACCTCATTTCTTCCTCTGATCGGCGGTTTTCAGAGTTCTCACAGATCGCTTTCGGCGAGACTCGAGATCAATTTTGCCAAATTTGCTAAAATAGCCGTCGTTTGTCTCCTTGTCCGTCGCAGCTAGAACCCCTGAAATAAAGAGCAAGTTAAAATCAGTTCAAATTGAAGGACAAAAGACACAAAATTACTTACTTCGGTACACCCCGAAGTCAGTAGGGATGTCTAATCGAGCATCTGGTTCGCTCCCAGAAGCCGGGCTCTTCCAATCACCCCCAATGAACCAGAACTTCTCTTTCCAATCACTAATTTTGTTCGGCACGTCCTCAATAATTTTGCATTTGGCATTAGCTTGCATGAACAGCCACCCATGTTCACCCTCCGGACGGGTCAGGTGCACCAATCGAGCAAGTTCATTTGCGGAGAGGATAGTATATGGGCTTCATTTTTCCCGAACAAAGTCGGGAAGCTCATGATCATATGCCACCCATTCGGCTTTATTTTGCGTGATGGTGATGTTCCATTCCACGAGCAAGCGGGTGATGGCGGATGGAGGGGAATCGAAGGCCGAACTTCCATGGTGTCCAAATTCCGGCGACCACAACCTTGGGGGTTGGTCGGCCCCTCATCGGGACCGGTGCCCGAAAAAGACATCCTTGGGGTTTTTAATTCCTATGCAGCCGAGTGAGCATATTTGCATCAATTATGCTCGCTATCTTGCTCGTTGGGTACTCATTCTCAACCCTAATCCTATGAGGTTGCTCGGGCCAATCGAAACTATCTTGAGCATTATACTCGTTATATGTTGGACTATGAGGACACCAACAGTATATCAAGCTCGAATTTTGCTCACCACCTACCCCTATATTCGATCAGGTTACATTTCACGACCATCAAAATTTCCCCCCCTCAACATCGTCATTCCTATCTACATCAGCGTTATCAATGCCCGAGACCTAATTTGAATTTGGGGCAAAAATTATCACTCGAATCGTCCAGAAAAATCATTACGGACCAAATCCTATCAATTCATTTAGGGCTTCGTCGGAATTGGAGGAAAAAAAAGGCAAACGCGAACGAACTTGCCACGAAATCTCGAATCCGAGACATTCGTCTCCGGCGCATTAGCGTCGCTTCTACGGGGATTCTACTAACGGAGGAAGAAAAGAACTATGGTGGTCCGATTATAGGGGAAACGAAGGGTTTGAGCAAGAGGCCATAATCATGATAATAAGAAAGAATCAGCGGTTACCCGAGAAAGATTCTTCGTAGGAATGATGAAGCCCTCTCAGGAAAATTTTTCAACTCAAGACAGGGAAAAAATTGAAAGACAGAGGCAAAAAAAAACAAGGAAGGAGAAAAGGGTTTAAGGCGGTGGAATGTGGTATATATATAGATATCTAGGAATCAATTTTGAAAATCCGCACGAGAATACTTAAACGACATCGACCATGGCCCAATAAGATTATAATGATGGGCCCCATGTTGAATACAAAGCGACGTTATTTGGGGGTATTGTTGTGTTCGATATAATAACTTCGGGATTAATCGAACACGTAAGAGCGACACGTGTAATATTCTTTAAAATAATCATACCCGGTGGACAAATGTGCTCGCCGTCAGATTGACCAAACAAGTTTGTTCGCCGATTAAGCCTCATGCGCGCCTAAAACAAACATACTCACCACTCGGATCGGAAAAAGCGGAATCAAATGAGGCTAAGTCAAGAAGGCCACGAACAAATCGAGGACTCGGTTGGCCAAAAATACTCGAGATATCCCTAAAAGGCTCGATATATCAGGGTCAAGATATGCTTCAAGAACTTTCGGATATCACGAAGGCTCGGGATATCACGAGGGTGATATGCTCGCAACTTTCGGATATCTGAAAAGGCTCGGATATCCGAGGGTTCAATATGCTTTCAGGCTTTTCGGATATCACGAAAGGCTCGGATATCCCGAGGGTCAAGGTATGCTCGAAAACTTTCGGATATCCGAGGATCAAGATGCTATCTATCAGATATCATCTGAAAAGCCCAGATATCACGAAAATCGGTATCTTCGCAGAGACAACTTTCGAAGACTTCGGGCATCTGAAGGGTCGAGGTTTGCGCTCAGATATATCGAAGACCCAGACATCCCGAGGGCTCATTATGCTTAGAGGAGGACAATATTCAAAGATGAAACCGACATGGTTAAAGGGGCGAACAAAGCATCGAACCGAGCAAATGATTAATTTGGACGACCAAAAGAGTGTCTTCTGAACAAGCAAGCTCCAAGATCAATCTAGAAGACGAAGTTGGGAATGTGGAAATATCATATGGATTCTTGCATGACCAAGTCTCATTTCATGCTTACAACCCAAAATTTCACGCTTGTTTGAGTGCTATAAAAAGGAAAAAAAAAGAAAAAGGTTCAGAAAAAATTCCCAGAAAAAGTCATACCCACACAAGAAATTCCAGAGAGAGGTGAGGAGCAGAAAAATTCAAGTGATCATTTATGCATACTAGAAACCCTAGCACTCAGAGGCTAACTCTCCAAATTATCTTCATCTATAATGATTCATCTTCATAAGGTGTATCAAATATTGTACGTGTAAAGCTCGCAATACCACATCTTGGCTTGGTATGCCCCCAGAGTAGTCATTTCCTGACGAACTGGGTCAACAAATTCATCTTATTTACAGTTTATCTTACACGTGCATGTTTTGTTTGTGAGTTGTTATCGAATTAACCACATCATATTCCTCAAATAAAACGACTAGCGACAGAACTATAATTGCACATAATCATAGTGTGCAATATTGCATAAAAGTTATTTGAATATTAAAAAGGTAATAAAGTAATCTCTTTTTTTATCAGAGAAAAAATATTTTATTAAAGCACCAGCTGGGGTTTTGAATATAAGATATATTCCATCCCCTTTGAAACTCCCATTACATATGTTTGAACTAAAGAAATAAACTCCCAACTAGAAAAACTCCCATTATATATGTTTGAACTAAAGAAATAAACTCCCAACTCAAAATATACTACGAATCGAAAAAGCTAAGGTGCACCAGCAGAAACTTCCGTGCCTCTAGGGTTGTTCGACTAGTGAGTAAAAGAGATTTATCGTACCGTACTATCTCTAGCAGAAATCCATGATCATGTCCTTGCTTTAATTTCTTCCCAGACTTGTGCAGCTACTGGTGTGTCGCTGTTGAAAACCAGAATGTTCTCGACGTTTTATAGTGCTCATGTCACCGCCACCCACAAAATGTCTGCGATTTTCGAGTCCTTGCCGAGGTCGATAAGATGATCATTTCGAAGGAAGTTTCTGATGGGATCGCAGTGGGGAGCAGTAATAACTTGGAGTCATTGGTAGTATCTCATCCAAATATTTTGAGAAAAAGAACATTTGAAGAAAATGTGTGATATGTCCTCATCGTCCGTCGAGCAAAGGCTACAAGCGGGGTTGCCGACGAGTTGGGCCAAACCTCATTTTATGAGGTTGTCATTCGTTACGAGGCGACCCCTAAACAATTTTCAAATGATAGTCTGTGTTCGTCTCAGCGCGTAACATATTCAGATTTTCTTGAAAGCTTTCTTCGACTCAATACCATCTCCATTCGCCTGCGATCGCTGGTTGAGATGAGAGTATGCTGACTTGGTTTTATAGAAGCGGTTTCTTGTAGATTGCCATTCCCACCTGTCATTTTAACCCTGTTGAAGACGTACCATGTCAATGTAAATCATTAATTGATCGAATAAAGATAACTCCCTCGGAAGCAATGGCCTAGACCATTTAAAGTCCCAACTCCAGCCGTCCACTCACCATTCCCCCATCTCCCCTATCACATACTCTTTTTGCTCACTCAATCTAAATAATCTTTTGAATTTTACACTCCATCTCACATTTTCCATCCACACATCCCTCCAAAAAAGAGTATCCTTCTCATTGTTGGGGTATCAAACAATATCCCACATCGAAATAATATGGGAGGATCATTGGGTTTATTAGGATGGACACTATCTCAATTGGTATGAGGTCTTTTGGGAGATACCCAAAAACAAAACCGTGCGGGCTCGGCCCAAAGCGGATAATATCATACCAATACGGGGATCTGGGTCCCTAATAGTGGTATTAGAGCCATGGTCCCAGACGAAACGAAGTGGAGTAGTCCCCGATGGTGAACGAATAAGACGGAAAATGACAGTCTTTGTGGAGTCGTTTGCGGTGAGCCTTGATGAAAGAAACAGGGGTCTCTATGGACTAGGCGGCGTTGACCTAGATAGAGCGGGTCGTTTGAGGGAGGCTCGGTGGGCTTTTTTTTAGGGAAGGAATGTTGGGGTATCAAACAATATCCCTCATTGAAATAATATGAGAGAATCATGGGGTTTATTAGGATGTACACTATCTCAATTGGTATGAGACCTTTTGGGAGATGCCCAAAAATAAATTCTTTCGGGCTTGGCCCAAAGCGGACAATATTATACCAATTCGGGGATTTGGGTCATCCAGAGTCCTAAGACTCATCTCCCACAATTCTTTTTAACTCTCACTCCCTTGTCCCTAGCTCGCCATATCCCAATAAACCTCACCAATATTCTCCCACCAAGTAGAACTACCTCGCCTCACTCTACTCCCCATTTCCGCATTTCTCTCACCGCGTCTCCCTCAATAAGACCCCTCAACCTCCATATTTCGACTTAATAACTCTTGCTCATAATCACTTCGGCTCATTTAGAAATTTCCATACCCACTTCCCCAATAAGGCCCGATTGAAAATCCCTAAATTTTTTATCCCAAGACCCCCCTTGCTTTTTTCATTACGCACATCCTCCTAGCTTACTCAAGCAATTTTGTTATTTTTTTCACTTCCCCCCCCCCAAAAAAAAGGAAATTTCTTTGAAGACTAATTAATTCTCTAAGGATTTTCTTTGAAACTTGATATAAGGATAGGCAATAGATTGGTATCGCCGATAACACAACTTGGATTAATGTAATTCTACCCCAAATGATAAATTTTTATCATCCCATTTTGCTAACCTTTTCCGGACCTTGCTTACCAAATATGCCCATGAAGCCGTTTTTTATGGTTAATTTCAACATTTATCCCTAGGTATGCCAACGGACCCTTGCCGATTTCACAACCCAGCAAATCTGCTCCCTTGTTCAGCAACAATTGGTTCGTATTAAGCCCCCACAAACTACTCTTGTTAAAATTTACCCCGAGGCAGATAGCGCTTCAAAGTAACGGAGTATATACTTGATCGCCCTAAATGGGCACATAAAGATAGTGTCATCGGCGTACTGTAGATGTGATATCTTTAGCTTATTGTTGCCTACTTCCACCGTCTCAAGTAGCTCGAGATGGACGGCTCGTTTGACATGAAGATTAAGTCCTTCTGCAACGATGAGGTAGAGAAAGGATGAAAGGGGGTCTCCTTGTCTAAGAACCCTTTCAAGCTTGAATTCTTTCGTCGAACTCCAATTAACAAGTACAGATGCCGAGGCCGTCGAGACACATTCCATTATCCATGCTGTCCATTTTTTGCTAAAGTTCATTTCAGTCATCATTTCGTTTAAGAAATCCCAACAAACTGAGTTGTACGCCTTGGCGAAATCCACCTTGAGAATGACACATTTCTTTCTTTTCTTCTTAGCTTCATCCATTATTTTATTCATCACCACGATGCCATCAGCAATTTGTCTCCCCCCCAACAAACGCCGATTGGTTTTCTGAAATGATCAAATCTAAGACTTTGCTAAGTCTCAAAGCCAGCACTTTAGTAATGATCTTATCGAGGCATCCAATCAAAGAGATAGGCCGGTAACCGTTAAGTGAGGAGCCCCTATCCTTCTTGGGAATTAGTACAATGAAGGAGGGGTTCCACACTTTGACGTACCTACCAAATATGTGAAAATTTTGAATCATTTTAACAATGTCGTTTTTCAGAAGTGGCTAATTCTCCTTAATGAACCCGCAAGAGAAGCCATCCAGGCCAGGGCTTTTATTCGAGTCACAAGACCAGACGACTTCTTTAATTTCCTCCTCCGTGAAAGAAGCTGTCAGGAAGATGTTCTCGGGTTCTTCAATCTTTGTTGTAAAGAAAGCCTATGTAAGAGAAGGTCTGGACCGTGGTTGCTTTTTGAACTGAGCTTTGAAGAAGTTGTAAACTTCTTCCTTAACCCTAGTGACCAAATCTATCTGTATGCCCTAGAAATGCATGCCATCTATGACATTAGCTTTCTGCATGTGGTTGATCCAACTGTGGTGTAGACTGTATGTGTAGTGCACCAAAAATGACTGATAAATAATTTAAATAATAAACAAAATGAAGATTGAGGCTCGTGCGAGCACGATTTCCTTAAAACAATTATGCCCTTCACTCTCTCGGTGCTTAGTGAATCGTAGGACACTTGTCTCCCAGGATAAAACGATTGCAAAGCGAAGATAACAACACTTTATCTTGCTCACGTCGAACTGAGAAGTGCTCTATTAATCACCGGATTACAAACGAATGCAGAAAACAAACAGAAGCAGTAGAGTATTAGCAATTGCCGGAAATAGTATCTGTGTTTCTCTCCAAACCATGGGAATCGCTTTGTGTTATTCTGGTGTGTTGCTCTCGTTTTTCCAGTGTGTTCTTCCAACACCAACTGAGGTGCTATATATAGCCACCACACAAAATGTATTCAGGAGCCTAGCCATTAATGGCCTGAAACCAAAACCGAAAACAACATAAATTTTTGTTTGAATTTCAAGTGTAACCACCTGAAACGTTTTCAGGTCTTTAACTTCATCATGGGAAAGAGCCACGTTTTAAATTTATTCCTCAAAAACGTGCAGAAACCGTTGCATGGTTCCATTGGAAAAACGTTACACTTTTTAAATTCAAAATTTAAATTAAAACGTGAACTTAATCGAGGCAAAAGTTTGCTTGTACGTCTGCCACTGAGCCGGTGTGACATTCGTGTACGCAGGTCGCGCTCGCACACAAGTTCGGGTTTCGAAGGCCAAATCCGATCAAGATTTGCACCCCCCCTGCGCACCCGCGTAGAAGGTGGAGGAGAGTGAACCCATAATATTTTACAAGCAACAAGTGGGTGGCTCTTTATATACCCACTTCCTCTTTTCTCATTTTCCAATGTGGGATAGAGACTCCTTACTTTTCCCTTTTCCCACTTTCCCTGATGGTCCCGTTTTGAAAACCCATTTGCACGTGCGGAAGCAAAACGTTTCAGTTCGGTGCATATAAAAACAGGGGTGAGGGCAGAGTGATTTCAATTTTTTTTTTGCTTTTAAGAACGATGTGTGTTTTGCTTATAAACGAATGCATATGACAAGTAATAACATAAAGCGATAAAGAACACACAATTTTATAGTGGTTGGGACAACTCGCCCTACATCCACTCTTCCCTTCATGGGGCACCAACTAAACCAACTTAACCAAGCGGGACTTATCACCCCTCACGGGATTGCCGATAGATGTTTACCGGAGTTCACACTCAAGCGGGACTTATCTCCCTCACGGGATTGCCGACCCTCCCTTTCGGGATTGCTTAGATGTTTATCGAGTTCCCACTCAAACGGGACTTATCTCCTCCTCACGGGATTGCCGACCCTCCCTTCGGGATTGCTTAGATGTTTATCGAGTTTCCACTCACCTACAAACTTATCCTATCAAAATTTGGGTAAGGTTTGTTTGGGTTTCAACTAGGGTGAGATTTTCCCTTACATTTGTTTAGCCTCAATGCTAAGGATGGGAAAATCTCTCTGCTTAGGATATGGCATTTTTTGCTTAGATACAATGAAGAACACTCTTGGGTAAATTTGGATATGTAATGCTCTGTGTTCTTGAATGGAGTGCTTGAATATTTGGCTTTTAATTTCACTTTGCAGATCCTCCAAATTTTTTTTTTTTTGAAGCTAGTGCAATGTATTTATAGTGTGGATTTGAATATTACCGTTGGAGAGTAATATTCAAATCCATACTAATAATCTTCCTTTTCTTTGTCCTTTTGCTTTGTTGTTTGCGGCCTTTTATGTCACATCCATATATGTTGTTATCTTCTTATTGATCACCGCTTTTGTGTGTCTAACGGATCGATCACTCACGGACATTGTTCATTGCTTCGATTACAATTCTTTGATCTGGTCCGCCTAAAATCGATCTGTAGATTTACGGTGTGATGAAATCCTTTGTTCATCGATCTTTGAAATCCTTGTTCATCGATTCTAAAAAATCCTTTGTTCATCGATTTGCGAATCCTTTGTTCATCGATTTGCGAATCTTTGTTCATCGAACTTATTTTTTCTTGTTCATCGGTCGATTTCATTTAATCGATTTTCTTTGTTCATCGATGCGATTTCACGAACGATTTTTTTGTTCATCGAACGATTTAAGTCTTTGATCGTCGGCTCACGATCGGTCAGTTGCTCTATATCTGAAATAGATGAGCAAAGCGCATCGGTGCTTCTGATGTCGGTTCTTCTGATGCTTGCTTCTGATGAATCGGTACTCTGATGGACTGATGATCGATTCTTTCTGATCTCGGCTCTAAGAAAAAGCGCATTAAAAATTGCAGAGAAGTCGGTTTAATTTGGCCCGATTGCTCGGAACTCATCCTTCTCATCGATCTTGATCGGCCTCGTCTGCTGACCTGGAAATCGATCTCGATCATCTTAAATCGATTTCATGAGTTCCCCCTCAACTTGTTCTTAGTTCCCCTCAACTTGTTATCTCATAAATTAGAAAAAAAAACACAAGTTGATAATGTTTTGGCATAATTAATCAAAACTAAAATATCCCAACAATTTCCTTTTTGATAATGGCGCCAAAACATTAAAATATATGCACTTTTTCGAGAGATCGGGTTTTTGATTTAAAAGATCGATTCGGTGGTCACTTTGAAAAGTTGTGAACGTTTGAACTCGCTTTGATACCAATTGATGGTATCGGTTCAAAATCCATATTGAAGCGATGACCTTTTGAACAACATCGAATTCGATACCAATTGATGGTCCCGTTTTGAAAACCCATTTGCACGTAAAAGCAAAACGTTTTTGATTCGGTGCATATAAAAAAAAGCGAAAATGAGTGATTTCAATTTTTTTTGCTTTTAAGAATGATGTGTGTTTTGCTTATAAACGAATGCATATGACAAGTAATAACATAAAGATAAAGAAACACAATTTTATAGTGGTTCGGACAACTCGTCCTACATCCACTCTTCCTTCATGGGGCACCAACTAAACCAACTTAACCAGCGGGACTTATCACCCTCACGGGATTGCGATAGATGTTTACCGAGTTCACACTCAAGCGGGACTTATCTCCCTCACGGGATTGCCGACCCTCCTTTCGGGATTGCTTAGATGTTTATCGAGTTCCCACTCAAAGCGGGACTTATCTCCTCACGGGATTGCCGACCCTCCCATTTCGGGATTGCTTAGATGTTTATCGAAGTTCCCACTCACCTACAAACTTATCCTATCAAACCGATTTTGGGTAAGGTTTGTTTGGTTTCAACTAAGGGTGAGATTTTTCCTTACATTTGTTTAGCCTCAATCTTGGGATGGGAAAAATCTCTAAGCTAGGATATGGCATTTTTTGCTTAGATACAATGAAGAACACTCTTGGGTAAATTTGGATATGTAATGCTCGTGTTCTTGAATGGAGTTGCTTGAATATTTGGCTTTTAATTTCACTTTGCGGATCCTCCATCTTTTTTTTTCTTTTTGAAGCTAGTGCAATGTATTTATAGTGTGGATTTGAATATTACCGTTGAGAGTAATATTCAAATCCATACTAATAATCTTAACTTTTTCTTTGTCCTTTTGCCTTTGTTGTTTGCGGCTTTATGTCACATCCATATATGTTGTTATCTTCTTATTGATAATTTGCTTTTGTGTGTCTAACGGATCGATCATTTTCACGGACTTGTTCATTGCTTCGATTAAATTACTCGATCCGTCCACAAATCGATCAGTAGATTTACGGTGTGATGAAATCATTTTTCATAGTTTCTTTGAAATTTCATCGATTGGAATGGTCTTTTCCGATACCCAAAAACAAAAGCCGGTGTGGGCTCGACCTGGCCGGATTATGCGAATCACGGATCTCGGGTCATTTTTCTTGTTATCGAGCCATGGTCCCACAAAACGATTTGGTTGTTTGGTGATATAAATCGTTCGATTTAGTCTCTCAACTTGCATAGGATCAAAGGTGGTCTTTTTGCGGAAGGACTCAAACAGTATCCCTGAACCTAGTGCACCAAAAGGATGTACACTATCTCGATTGGTATGAGACCTTTTTTTGGGAGATGCCTAAAATAAATAATTTAAAAATTATACCAAAAGGAAGAGCCAACGATTTAACTCGGAACTCATCCTTCTAATTCAATATTCTCCCTTAAAGTCGATCTCGATCATCTTCGCCCGATTTCATGAGTTCCCCCTCAACTTGTTCTTTCGTTCCCCTCAACTTGTTATCGTAAATTAGCTTCAAAAAACACAAGTTGATAATGTTTTGGCATAATTAATCAAAACTAAAATATCCCTAAAACAATTTCAATTTTTTTTTGATAATGGCGCCAAAACATTAAAATATATGCATTTTTTTACGAGAGATCGGGTTTTTGATTTAAAAGATCGATTCGGTGGTCACTTTGAAAAGTTATGAACGTTTGAACTCCTTTGATACCAATTGATGGTATCGGTTAAATCCATATTGAAAAACGGTGACCTTTTGAACAACCCGCTCGATACCAATTGATGGTTTTTTGAAAACCCATTTGCACGTCGGAAGCAAAACGTTTTCGATTCGGTGCATATAAAAACAATTGGGGTGAGGGCGAGTGATTTTTTTTTTTTTGCTTTTAAGAACGATGTGTGTTTTTGCTTATAAACGAAAGCATATGACAAGTAATAACATAAAGCAAATAAAAAGAACACACAATTTTATAGTGGTTGGGACAACTCGTCCTACATCCACTCTTCCCTTCATGGGGCACCAACTAAACCAACTTAACAAGCGGGACTTATCACCCTCACGGGATTGCCGATAGATGTTTAAGGAGTTCACACTCAAAGCGGGACTTATCTCCCTCACGGGATTGCCGACCCTCCCTTTCGGGATTGCTTAGATGTTTATCGAGTTCCCACTCAAACGGGACTTATCTCCTCACGGGATTGCCGACCCTCCCTTTCGGGATTGCTTAGATGTTTATCGAAGTTCCCACTCACCTACAAACTTATCCTATCAAACCGATTTGGGTAAGGTTTGTTTGGTTTCAACTAGGGTGAGATTTTTCCTTACATTTGTTTAGCCTCAATGCTAAGGATGGGAAAATCTCTCTAAGCTTAGGATATGGCATTTTTGCTTAGATACAATGAAGAACACTCTTGGGTAAATTTGGATATGTAATGCTCTGTGTTCTTGAATGGAGTTGCTTGAATATTTGGCTTTTAATTTCACTTTGCGGATCCTCCATCTTTTTTTTTTTTGAAATTTAGTGCAATGTATTTATAGTGTGGATTTGAATATTACCGTTGGAGAGTAATATTCAAATCCATACTAATAATCTTCCACTTTTTCTTTTGTCCTTTTTTAGACCGTTGTCGCAGCCTTTTATGTCACATCCATATATGTTGTTATCTTCTTATTGATCATTTGCTTTTGTGTGTCTAACGGATTGAAAATTTCACATGGGATTCTTGTTCATTAAGTACTTTGATCTGGTCATTAAACGATCTGTAGATTTACGGTGTCTTTGAAATCACTTTGTTCATCGATCTTTGAAATCCTTTGTTCATCGATCTTTGAAATCACTTTGATTTCATCGATTCTGGCGAAATCACTTTATTCATCGATTTGCGAACCCTTTTGTTCATCGATTTGCGAATCTTTGTTCGCAGAAGCTGATTTTTCTTGTTCATCGGTCGATTTCCTGGCCTGATTTTCTTGTTCATGGTGTTTTTCTTGTTCATCGGTCGATTCCGTCGCTATGATCGAGCCACCCACAAAATCAATCGGTCTACTTTATCCAAACGCAAAACAAACTGCATAAATTTTGATGTCGGAATTTCTGATGTCGGCCTTCGATGATGATTTTTATGCTTCATCATGGATCGATTCTTCTGATCTTGCTTCTTAAAAAGCGCATTAGAAAATTAAGTTGCATGGTTCGGGTCGGAAAAACAGACCTTTTTCTCGGAACTCATCCTTCTCATCGATCTCTATCGGCCTCTCTGCTAAATTTCGATCTCGATCATCTTAAATGCGATTTCATGAAGTTCCCCTCAGGCTTGTTCTTCCAAGATTTCCCCCCTCAACTTGTTATCTGTAAATTAGCTTCAAAAAACACAAGTTGATAATGTTTTGGCATAATTAATCAAAACTAAAATATCCCAACATTCCCATTTGTTGGTTACAACACTTATTGAGATTATAATTTCTCATTCACCCAAAAAAGGCTCCATTTTCCAACAATCCCCCACATGAATGGAAATTAACACAGATACCAAAAGGTTGTTTGGTGATATAAATCATCGTTAGAAACTTGCATAGGATAGGTAGGTATCAACCTTTGAACCTTCCCTTGTGGAAGTATACTTACTTTACTAGTCAGATAGTAGACGCGATGTCTTTGAACTATCCACTGTTTTACGTAAACGATGGTATACTCCACTCAAGTTCTTCCTAACATTTCTCAGTTCTCATGGTTATGTTCGTTTTGGTCATGAACATCCGCCTGGTTCTGCAAGAGTTTTTAGGAATATGCCTTACACTATTCCCTTCGAAGCGGCCCTACTTCTCTCTTACATAGGTGATTATTTTAAGAGTTTTTCACGAACTCTTCTCAAATCATTAATAGCTTATGCTAAACCTCACAACACACATCACTGTAGCATCTTTTAGGCAATGGACTTTTCTAGGGTTTTAATTTTAATAATTTATCCCCCACAAGACAGTGATTTACGAGTTAGACAATTAGGTTGTCCTTTTGAACCTAGTTCTTGGGATCTCCAGTCATATAGGTAAGGTTTTCCTTCATCTCAACTCGTTTCCTTTAAGGTTTTTAGTCCCATTCCTCTAGATGACGATAAAACTAACTCTCGATTTAACCCTTTGGTTAATGGATCCGCTATGTTATCCTTAGACTTTACATAGTCTATTGAGAGTAGTTGTCTAATGGTATTATATCTACGACGAATGTGTCTAGACTTACCATTGTATAAATTACTTTGTGCTCTTCCAATTGCAAATTGACTATCACAATGAATGCATATTGGTGGCACAGGTTTTGTCCACTTTGGAATATCTTCTAAAAAATTCCTAAGCCACTCGGCTTCTTCACCACACTTGTCAAGAGCTATAAACTCTGACACCATGGTAGACCTTGCAATAACCGTTTGCTTAGAAGATTTCCAAGATATGGTTGCACCTCCAAGAGTGAAGACGTATCCACTCGTTGACTTAGAGTCCTTCATATCAGATATCCAATTTGCATCACTGTAACCTTCAATTACAGCTGGATATTTCATATAGTGCAGTCCATATTCACGTGTATGCCTCAAGTATCTAAGTACTCTCACAATAGCTTTCCAGTGAGCATCACCTGGATTGCTAGTGTATCTACTTAGCTTGTTCGTGGCATAGGCTATGTCTGGTCTTGTACAACTTGTTAAGTACATCAGACTACCTATTACTCTTGAGTACTCCACTTGACTCACACCTTCACCTCTATTTTTGGCTAGGTGTTGACTAGGGTCTACAGGAGGTCTAACAAAACCCGAATCGTTTTTGCTAAACTTCTCTAAAATCTTGTCAACATAATGAGTCTAACTCAAGATAATTCCTTCTGATGTTTTATGAATCTTAATTCCAAGTATAACATCAGCAAGTCCCATATCCTTCATGTCAAATTTCGAATTTAACATGTTCTTTGTGGATTTCACCATTTTATCATTGCTACCAACGATAAGTATGTCATCTACATAAAGACACATGATTACGTAACTATCTTCGGTGTCCTTTATGTAAACACATTTATCACACTCATTTATTCGAAATCCATATTCTATCATGGCATTATCGAATTTTACGTGCCACTGTTTTGGTGCTTATTTCAAGCCATATAGTGACTTCATCAATTTACAAACCTTATTTTCTTGCCCGGGAGCAGAAAATCCTTCAGGTTGTTCCATGTAAATTTCCTCAACTAGATCACCATTTAGAAAGGCAGTTTTCACATCCATTTGATGTATTTCAAGATTTCTCAAAGCAGCTATAGCTACTATTATTCTTATCGACGTAATTCTCGTCACGGGAGAGTACGTATCAAAATATGATTTACTTCCCGGAGGAAGATCCACTAATTCCCAAGTATGATTTTGAAAAATGGAATCCATATCACTTTGAATAGCCTCTTTCCATTGAGGACCTTCAGATGAGTTTACAGCTTCCTTGAAGCTTTGAGGTTCACTCTCGAGCATGTTGGTTAGAAAATCTGGACCAAACGATTTTTCCACTCTACCTCTCTTACTTCTTCTTGGTTCAACCTCAACATTTTCAACCACTTCCTCAAGTGTTGAATCTGCATGCCTCTTTGAGTTACTAGCTTCATTACTAGCCTCTTTGCATGCTTTGAATGGAAACACGTGTTCAAAGAACGAAGCATTTCTCGATTCCATAATTGTGTTTTTGTGTATGTCTTCAATTTGAGATTCATACACAAGAAACCTATATGCACTACTATTATGTGCATAACCAATGAATACACAATCAACCATCTTTGGGACTATTTTCACCTTCTTAGGCGGTGGAATAGCCACTTTAGCAAGACACCCCCACAATTTTAAATATTTGTAGGTTGGTGCTCGACCATGCCATAACTCATATGGACTTTTATCAATCTTTTTCCGGGGCACCTTATTTAAAAGATAATTGGCAGTTAGCACCACTTCTCCCCACATATTCTGAGGTAACCCAGAATCTAACAACATTGCATTCATCATTTCTTTCAATGTTCGGTTTTTCCATTCCGCAACACCATTTTATTGAGGTGAATAAGGTGCAGTAGTTTCATGCTTAATTCCATGTTGTGCACAAAATTCAACAAACGAAATCTCATACTCGTCTCCTCTATCACTTCTCAACGTTTTAATCTTTCGATTAAGTTTATTTTCAACTTCATTTTTATAGAGAACGAACTTATCAAAAGCTTTGTCTTTACTTTTTAGAAGATACACAAAATAATACTTTGTGCTATCATCTACAAACGTGATAAAATATTTATTTCCACCACGTGTTTGCACGGTTTTTAAATCACACACATCTGTGTGAATTAAATCAAGTGGTTCACTATTTCTTTCAATAGTTTGGAAAGATGACCGAGTCATTTTCGCTTCCACACAAATCTCACACTTATGATTTGTATCAATTTGGAGTGTTGGAATGCTTTTCATATTCATTAGTTTTCTTAATGAATTAAAGTTGACATGTCCCAAACGACCATGCCAAGTAATGGACGACTCAAGCAAATAAACAGAAGTAGAGACATTCTTATTCATGTTTTTCTTGATAGTCATTACATTGAGCTTAAAGAGCCCTTCACACTCATAGCCCTTCCCAACAAACACTCCATTTTTGGATAAAATAACTTTATCCGACACTATTACAATGCGAAAACCGTGCTTATTCAACCAAGATCCGGACACCAAATTCTTACGAATTTCCGGCACATACAACACATTGTTAAGAGTCAATTCCTTTTCGGAAGTAAATTTCAGCACAACCTTCCCTTTGCCCTTGACATCGGAGGTGGCTGAATTTCCCATAAAGAGCTTCTCTTCATCAACATTTTCATCAAGTGAGCTAAACAACTCTTTAGATGAACAAATGTGTCGGGTAGCACCCGAATCAATCCACCATTCACGTGGATTCAAACCAACCATGTTCATCTCGGACACCATAGCCGAGAAATGTTGTTCATCCATCATGTTGGCTTCATTCTTTTTTGGCTTTTTGCATTCAGCCGACTTGTGACCGGGTTTGTTACAATTGTAACAAGTTCCATTGAACTTTCTCTTGAACTCCTCCTTCTTCGGACCAAGTGTTGATTTTTGGCATGAGAATGATCAACTTTCTTCTTGTCTTTATCTTTGTAGTTGACCTTTGAGCTTTGGCCTTGTTCAACAACGTTGGCTTTGGGCTCAAAACCTCCATATTTCTTCTCAGATGTATTGTTGTCTTCTTCGATGCGAAGTCGAACAACAAGCTCCTCCACGTTCATCTCCTTCGTTTGTGCTTCAAATAATTCTTGAAGTCTTTCCAACCGGGTGGCAATTTTTCAATGATAGCCGCCACTTGGAATGTCTCACTAATCACCATTCCTTCGGCATGGATATCGTGGATAATCACCTGTAGATCCTGCACTTGACTAACAACTGATTTAGTATCCACCATTTTAAAGTTAAGAAACTTACCCACAAGAAACTTTTTGGCTCCGACATCTTCGGTCTTATATTTCTTGTCAAGAACCTCCCACAACTCTTTTGACGAGGTCATTCCAATGTACACATTGTACAATGCATCATCAAGGTTGTTCATCAAGTAATTCTTGCATAGGAAATCAGAATGCTTCCATGCATCAAGGGCGTTAACTCTTCTAGCTTTGGAGGGTCTTCTTTGAGGAATCTTGCAAGGTTGAGAGTCGTCAAGTAGAAGAGCATCTTTTGTTGCCATCTTTTGAAGTTCAGCCCTTTGAATTTCTCCGGCTTGTCATGGTGGCTAACCGGAATAGTGAGTGCATGAGTAGGCATGGATGAAGATGAACCAGCTCCAACAGTAGATTTAATCAAAGCAGAATTGGTATCAACCATTTCGAAAGTAAGATAATTGTTTTAAGACTGTATGTGTAGTGCACCGAAAATGACTGATAAATAATTTAAATAATAAACGAAATGAAGATTGAGTCTCGTGCGAGCACGATTTCCTTAAAACAATTATGCCCTTCACTCTCTCGGTGCTTAGTGAATCGTAGGACACTTGTCTCCCAGGATAAAACGATTGCAAAGCGAAGATAACAACACTTTATCTTGCTCACGTCGAACTGAGAAGTGCACGATTAATCACCGGATTACGAACGAATGTAGAAAACAAACAGAAGTAGTAAAGTATTAGCAATTGCCGAAAATAGTATTTGTGTTTCTCTCCAAACCGTGGGAATCGCTTTGTGTTATTTTGGTGTGTTGCTCTCGTTTTTCCAGTGTGTTCTTCCAACACCAATTGAGGTGCTATATATAGCCACCACACAAAACGGATTCAGGAGCCTAGCCATTAATGTCCTAAAACCAAAATCGAAAACAACATAAATTTTTGGTTTGAATTTCAAGTGTAACCACCTGAAACGTTTTCAGGTCTTTAACTTCATCATGGGAAACAACCACGTTTTAAATTTATTCCTCAAAAATGTGCAGAAACTGTTGCATGGTTCCATTGGAAAAACGTTACACTTTTTAAATTCAAAATTTAAATTAAAACGTGAACTTAATCGAGGCAAAAGTTTGCTTGTACGTCCGCCACCGAGCCGGTGTGACATTCGTGTACACAGGTCGCGCTCGCACATAAGTTCGGGTTTCGAAGGACAAATCCGATCAAGATTTGCACCCCCCCTGAACACCCGCGTAGAAGGTGGAGGAGAGTGAACCCATAATATTTTACAAGCAACAAGTGGGTGGCTCTTTATATACCCACTTCCTCTTTTCTCATTTTCTAATGTGGGATAGAAGTCTTTTGCTTTTCCATTTTCCACTTTCCCATTTGCTGGTTACAACACTTATTGAGAATATAATTTCTCATTCACCCAAAAAAGGCTCCATTTTCCAACATAGACTTGAGTTCACGTCTCCTTCTTTGATCCACTTGGCCTTGGATTTCTGATAGAGTGGCTTTTCCTTCCAGTTTAGTGCCCTCAAAAGTTCAACAAAGCACTATTTTCTACGGATTACTTCTCCATCGTCGAGGCCTAAGGCGTCGTAAATCTTATCAAGGCTCTCAATTGCGTCTTTCTTCTGGGCTATATTCAAATCCACTAAACAAAATGTTTCCTTGTTCCAAATCTTGAGGTCCGCCTTGAGTAATTTCAGTTTTTCCTTAAGCACAAAACCTCCCCATCTGTCAATTAGATAGTCTGTCCATTTAGAATTAATGAACCCTTTGAAATCAGAATGTGGGAGTCAATCGCTGAAGAATCTGAATGGTCTTGGACCCCAATCCTTGTCAAGAAAGTCGATGTAGATTGGGGCAGTGGTCCGATGTTGTTCGTCCCAAACTTTTCAGTGTACCACCAGACCATTTATTCAACCATTCATTGTTAATTAGGACTTTATCGAGGCGGCTTTTGCACGAGTTGTCTGGTCCGTGCCATGAGAACGGCCTGCCGAATAACGGTAAGTCGAGCAACTGATTTCTGTTTATGAAATCACCAAAGGCCTCCATGTCTCTGTCTTCGTGATTCTCTCCTCTGCCACTTCTCTAATTCCGAATTCTGACTGCAATGAAAAATCACCGACAACGCATATACATTTTTCCACTTGCTGCTCAATCATCTGGCTCAGTGATTCCCAAAGTTCAGTCTATTCTGAGTACGACTGAGGTGCGTATACATTAACGATGCAACATGGTTTACCATCCTCCCTCCAAAATCCATCAACAGCCAGGTATTAGCTCCCAGCCCACGGGTTAACCATACAAAAAGTAAATTTATTCCATATTGTCAGTATCCCATCCAAAAGACCATCATAATTTTTCCAAACACTATCAAAATCTAGATTATTCCAAATAGATTTACAAATAAAATTCTTCATTACCACCATCATTATATAAATATTATATAGATTTATTTTGGTGTAGCCGTCATATATTCACCACCTATTTCATAATTTATTATTACAATTGTAGTGAATCAACAATTGTCACATTATCCACTCTAGATTCACGATGGTGGTAGTGACAAATTGTAAAATAAGTGATGAATATAAGACGGTCTCGTTAAAATGCATCTAATGATAGTGGTGAAAGTAAAATTACTTAAAAATTTGTGATTACTTTTTGTTAATTTTTAAAGTTCGTATTGTAATTAAAAATTCACTCAAATTAAGAAAAAAAAAAAAAAAACAAGTTTCAGTAAAATCTTTATTAAATGACCCTATTGTCAACATTTTTTGCTGCTAATCTAATCAATTTATGAAAAAGTCCATCCATCTTTTCAATATCGATGCACGAAATATGAAGTAGAGTTGGGGGCTTTTTACGCAGAAATTCTTTTTGCAAGGGATTTTTTAGACGTTTTGTTTTATTTATTTATTTATAAATTACGGAAAAGATATAAAATAAATAGACTTAGTTGCAAATAAAATCACAAATTTTCACTCAATTGCAGTGTAATCTAAACTTTTGGATAATTGTAAATAAATTACTACCTTTTAATATTAATGCAAGTTAGACTTAAGAACAATTTTTTTTTGTGTCTGAAATTAACATGATCAATCGATATAATTACTTCTTAATTCAAATATCATCATTATACATAATGAAAAGTATATTAGGATTGTAATGTAAGAAAAATGGGCACAAAAGGGATGTCTAATTTATAACAATATTTAAAAATAATAATTTATTTATAATTATTTAAAAATTTAGATTAGATTGCAATGAAATGGAAAATGGTGATTTTATTTGCAAGTAAATCAAATAAATATAAAAAGTTGAGCATCATGGGCCGCTTTAGTTTTGATGAGCCTATGCTCATATATAAAGCCCATGTACTCACACCATCCAATTTAATACATAAAAATCAAAATTAGGGGGAGAATGCCCTAATTAAAATTAGGGCAAGCATCAATCGACGATTGCGAACTCACTGCGAGCAAGCGAGCGAAATTGAAGGTGAGTCATTTTGAATCTTCTTAATTCTTTCTTTGTTTGCCTGTTTGATCTTGTTTTGATATTTGTTTCTTTCAATTTCCCACTGCGAGTAGCTAGATTTCCGGCGGTGATTAATCGCAATTTAGATAAAAGTGGATGGGTGGTTCAATGGAAGAAGTTAAAGGAAAATCTAGGAGGGAGGGAGAGGATCGGAAGCGTGAAAAGGTTAGGCACAAGGAGAAGGATAGAGATAGGGAGCGCGATAGTCGCCATGAGAGGGAGAGGAGTGTTGATGATAAGAGCAGTAGGGAGAAAGAAAAACATAAGAGTAGTAAGCGCCGGGAAAGAGAACACGAACATGAAAGAGATAGGGAGAAGGTTAGGGAGAGGGAAAGGGGAAGGGATAGAGTTAGAGAGAAGGAGAAAGAAAGAGAGAAGGAGAGAGAGAAGCATGGAGAGCGAGAAAGGGAGCGGGAGAAGGAGCGAAGAGAGAGGGATAGAGAAAGAAAAGAGAGGGAGAAAAAACATGAAAGGGAGAAACGCAGTAGTGATGAAGATGTTAAAGAGCACGAGAGAAAAAGGCGTAGGAGAGAGGAGGATCATCATCAGACGAGGGAATCGGAAGAAAACAGCAGCAAGACGAATCGGCAAAAGGATGTTAGTGAAGAACGAAAAAAAGGAGATGTGGGAGATGTACAAGTCAGGAAAGAAAAGACTCGAGAAGAAGATTTAGCCGAGGAGCAACAGAGATTGGATGATGAGATGGAGAAACGGAGGAGGAGAGTTCAAGAGTGGCAGGAGTTGAAAAGGAAGAAGGAGGAATCTGAGAAAGAACATCTTGGTGTGACTGTGAATCATGAACAGCTTGAGTCTGGCAAGGCCTGGACCTTGGAAGGGGAATCTGATGATGATGATGAAGCCGGCCTTCAGGGAGCATCACTAATGGATGTGGATGAAGACAAGGAAAATGATGTGAAGCCCCCTGGTGAGGATACAAATGTCAGTTCTGTTGGTCTTGTTGAGAATGAAACAACTCCCTCTACAATGCTAAACGGTGGGGACCATGCTCCTGTTGGGGATGAAGAAGAAATCGATCCATTAGATGCATTTATGAATTCAATGGTTTTGCCTGAAGTAGAGAAGCTAAACAATAGCGTGCCTCCTGTGTCATACGACTCTGGTCCTAAAGTAGCTGAAAAGAATGTCAAACCAAACTCTGGCAACTCCAGAAATGGGAAGAGCAAATCTATGGGACGAATCATTCCTGGAGATAATTCTGATTCCGACTACGATGATGACGTAAATGACGAAGATCCATCGGAGGATGAAGACGATGAAGAATTCATGAAAAGGGTGAAGAAGACTAAAGTTGAGAAACTCTCGATAGTGGACCATTCAAAAATTGAATATCCTCCCTTTCGGAAGAATTTCTATATTGAAGTGAAGGAGATTTCCAGGATGACATCTGAAGAAGTTGTTGCGTATAGGAAACAACTGGAATTGAAGATACATGGAAAAGATGTACCTAAACCTATCAAAACTTGGCATCAGACAGGATTGTCAACCAAGATTCTTGACAACATGAAGAAGCTGAATTTCGAAAAGCCAATGTCCATTCAAGCTCAAGCCTTGCCTGTAATTATGAGTGGTCGAGACTGCATTGGTATCGCAAAAACAGGATCTGGTAAAACCTTAGCCTTTGTTCTTCCCATGTTGCGACACATTAAGGACCAACCACCTTTGATGTCAGGAGACGGGCCTATCGGGCTTATCATGGCTCCCACAAGGGAGCTTGTCCAGCAAATTCATAGTGATATAAAGAAGTTTGCAAAGGTGATGGGCCTCACCTGTGTGCCTGTATATGGAGGTTCTGGGGTTGCTCAGCAGATCAGTGATTTGAAAAGAGGGGCTGAAATTGTTGTTTGTACACCAGGTAGAATGATCGATATATTGTGTACTAGTGGTGGTAAGATCACAAATTTGCGTCGTGTTACTTACTTGGTCATGGATGAAGCTGATCGTATGTTTGATATGGGTTTCGAACCTCAGATAACAAGAATTGTCCAAAATACGAGACCAGACCGCCAAACTGTGCTATTTTCTGCCACTTTCCCTCGCCAGGTTGAGATTTTGGCTCGTAAAGTGTTGAATAAGCCCATTGAAATGCAGGTAGGTGGTAGGAGTGTTGTGAATAAGGACATAACCCAACTTGTTGAGGTAAGACCAGAAAGTGATAGGTTCCTTAGACTGTTGGAAATACTTGGAGAATGGTATGAGAAGGGGAAAATATTAATATTCGTCCACTCACAAGATAAATGTGATTCACTGTTTAAAGATTTGCTTAAAGCTGGATATCCATGCTTATCACTGCATGGGGCGAAGGATCAGACGGACCGTGAATCTACAATAACTGATTTTAAAAGTAATGTCTGCAATTTGTTGGTTGCTACAAGTGTTGCTGCTAGAGGTTTAGATGTGAAGGAGCTTGAACTAGTTGTTAACTTCGATGTTCCAAATCATTACGAGGATTATGTTCACCGTGTTGGTAGAACGGGCCGGGCTGGTAATAAAGGATGCGCAATCACATTTGTGTCTGAAGAAGATGCTAGGTATGCGCCAGATCTTGTGAAAGCTTTGGAATTATCGGAGCAGAGTGTGCCAAATGACCTAAAGGCCCTGGCTGATGGTTTTATGGCGAAGGTGAATCAGGGGCTTGAACAAGCCCACGGGACTGGCTATGGTGGTAGTGGTTTTAAATTTAACGAAGAGGAAGATGAAGTTAGAAGAGCAGCAAAGAAAGCTCAGGCTAAAGAGTACGGTTTTGAGGAAGATAAATCAGATTCAGATGATGACGACGAAGGAATAAGAAAAGCTGGTGGTGTGAGTGCTGCTTCAGTCTCGACAGCACAGCTTGTCCAGAATGGTGGATTGCCCGTTTCTTTGCCTAATGCTCTTGGGTTGACAGTTCCAGGAGTGACGACAGCTGTCCCCGGAGGTGGTGGCCTGACGCCGCTAAGTGGCGGTGATGCAGCGGCTAGGGTGGCAGCTATGGCAGCTGCCATAAATTTGCAGCATAATTTGGCAAAGATTCAGGCTGATGCTATGCCTGAACACTATGGAGCTGAATTGGAAATAAATGATTTTCCTCAAAATGCTCGATGGAAGGTGACACACAAAGAAACTCTGGGCCCCATCTCTGAATGGACTGGGGCTGCTATTACTACTAGAGGGCAGTTTTATCCACCTGGTAAGGTGGCGGGACCCGGAGAGAGAAAGCTTTACTTGTTTATTGAGGGCCCCACGGAGCAATCTGTCAAGAGAGCAAAAGCAGACCTCAAGCATGTATTGGAGGAGATTACGAATCAAGTGTCGTCTCTTCCAGGTTCAGCGCAACCTGGCCGATATTCTGTTGTGTAAGGGAAAATTTGTCATTTCTGTTGGAGTTTGTATAATGAGAATGATTTGTCATTATTTTTGCCAAAGTGAACTTTTATTTGACTTGCTATTACTGAAATTTATTATGATATAAAAATATTCTTAGTTTTGATATGTGCACCATCTTGGAATTGATCGTTTTAGAAATGGTTTAGATGGTTATTCATGTGTGGTTATATTTACAAGAATCTTCTATTTTCATGATATACTTGCGTCTCCTATCTGTCTTGCTCTTGGCATTTTGGTTTTTATTATATTTTGCCTTCTTTGAGTATCATATTAGGGCTTATTTGGTTACAAAGGTATTACCCTTGTTACAGTGTTTGGTTGCAAAGCCTTGAGCCCAGCTCAAACCCTTTTAGTATTTTACTATTACTGCACGGAAGAGGCATCAGACTCGTTCTGGATGTGTTTTACAAGCTCCAATAGTTACTTGAATTAAATTTTGAATTACCAAATTTGTCTTTTTTTACATTCTGCTTTTATATTGAAAGATGCAACTTGTTTATACTGAACTGAATTTGAAATCGTAGTTGATGTTCAAAGAATCCCCTTCCACACATCACTTGATGAATCAGTCACAAACAATGCAATTCACAGAGTAAGCAGCAATTCAGAGTGAAATTTCTTGCAAATTTATTGGCATATGGGGGTTTCCACACTATTTGATGGTGGGAAATTTTCTGGTATTAGGTGAGAAGAAGCCGGAGGGTCAGAGCTCCTGGATCTCGATATCTGCCTCCAAAATCGCTTTACATTTGTAAGATCTTCTAATTGTTCATCCATTTGTGGAGAACTTGTTTAAGTTGGTCAGTTAAGAATTAGCTGCTATTTCCATACATGCGCACCGTCCTTGTTTTACAGTGTAATTATAAACCGATTTATATTAGTTAACTTGGGTCAGTTTAATTTTTTTTTTTTGGTTAACTGTGGATACTTTATTGATGGGGGTAAAGAATGAAGCCAGCCGTTGTGAAGGATTATGGTCACTAACTATTAAGATTACGACATTCAAGTTTGATTTGAGGAAGCCATATGTAGGAAACTTAGAAAGTATATGGAATTCCCAACTCATGTGTAGATTGGTAATAAAGTAGTACATTTAAATTACTGGAGGATGGGAATCAATCATTGGGAATATTTTGATGAGCCCATTGTCTAGGAAAAGAATTTGATGCTCCTTTCCAATTAAGTCCAGAAAAAGCTCTGGGATTTGAGAATGAAGATGTGAAGAACGTAACATTCTCAGAGTACATGCATAACATTGTGCTGTGGCTTGTGAATATTGGATGTTAAGCACACTCTTTTAGCTTTTTATGGACAAATTTCGGGTTGGATAATATGTCGATTGTATCTTCTCTGGTGATGATCTTTTGTATAATAGGACTGAGGTGTCTGAAATCCAGTTCTTATTTGAGTACAATAGTAGGGCGGGTGTAAGTGAAAGATTTTCAGAAATTGAGCTTATATTCACAGAAAGTGATGTTTAGCGGATGGTGTGAAACTAAGGGGGTGTTTTGAAACTCAATACAAAATCTAGAAACACTTATTTTTTTTGAAAAGTTGTATCTAACAGCTTTGAAAATAAGCCCTTCTAGGGCATTTTTAGAGTTTTAAAACAGGTACTAAAACACTAAAATAACTCAAGAAACACTTTTTTCTGGGTGAAGCTAGGTCACACCCACTTCCGAAAAAAGTGCTTTTGCACTGTTCACTTGTGATTCAAAACAAGGCCTAAATGTGCTTATAGGGAGAATGACAATGCGAAAGATCTTAAGCTCACAACCTGAAGTGATGGAGAATTGAGTAAAAATGTTTAAGAGTTTTTTTTTTAATAAATAGTAGTATCTTTTTTGTTCTTTCCCTTTGTTTTTATAATAGTGAGACTGTGAGAAGAACACTTTGTATAAATTTGTATTCTATTATAAAAAAAATTAGAGACAAATGCAAATTCCCTGTTGAGGTTGCAATAAAATTTTCCATTCTTGGATTATATTGAAAATTTGGCTACTGCAAGTTTTGTTTATTGATGGCTTTTGGCTAATTTATGGCTTCTGCATTAATGATATGATCCAATCATTGATCTGCAATGCCATCTGGGATCTGTCTTCGTTCTTTTTTTTTTTTAGCCATTTAAAGTTAAAATTGAACACTTTGTATCTTTTTAAGCTTCGACTGTGTATGCCACTATAATTCAACTCAGTCTACAAAGTTTTAAAATATTATACTCCCTCCGCCCTGCCCTTAATTGAACATTTATTATTTGTATGAGTTTTAATGTATGAGTTGTTTATTATTATTAAAATAGATACATTTGCTTTTTAATAGGGGTTACCTTCGAACCCGATGAGTAATTTACTTATTTTCAGTAATTTACTTAATGGGAAAGAGGGTAAGAAATTGGTCATTTGTATCTGGGGAATGTGCTATGTGGATCTCATGGAAGGTTAGGAACACTATTGTTTTTGGGAACGAAACTGCAAAGATAGACTACGTATTTGAAGAAGTGAAGTCTGGCGTTTGGAGTTGGTTTCAAGTGTAAGTAGTGCCCTTGGACGTCTCCATACAAGGACTGGGTGCTCTATCCACCTTCAATTCACAAAAGGATGAGGTGATTCAATTTGGCGCTAGGTGCTGGACGTTTTTCTTGCTGTACTAGACTCTTTAAACTGTCCATTGTAAGCGTCATGCATAAATTATGCATTGTTTTATACAAGTGTGTGAAAAAAAAAAAATAATGCCGAGGTTCAAAAAATAGGAAAATGAGCCTTTCTTTTGGATTAATAGAAAATCATTGAAAAAAATTACTGTTAGAATCAAGATTAGATAAACCATTTCTGTTGGGATCTGAAAGTCTGCAGAATTTGAATTAAAATCACGTGGTACTTTTAGTTCAAATTGAACTAAAATTTGAACTAAATTTTTTTCTTGACTTTTATATCTGGTTGTAAGTTTTTTGGTGACTTTGTAGTGGAATGTTTTTCTCCAAAAATCATTTTTATTTAGTATAATAAGATAGAGGTCTGTTTGCAATTTGCACCAACAAAATACATCAGGATGTAATTGCTCAATCCTAGCTACAAAGTTAATGAGTTTATACGTACCAAAGCGGGGCGATTTTTAACCAGGTGGTTTAGCCCACCTGGTCACTGGGCTTCTCAGTTGAGTGGGAGACCCAGGTTCGATTCCCTCTATGAACGAATTTGAAGTTATGGGAGTTATAAGGTGGATTAACGATTTCGTGGAGTATTTGAGTGTTTGGTGTATTAACAATTAATTTTGTCCGATAAAAAAAAAAAGGGGGCGATTTTTTCTTATAGTGCCTAGAGCATTCCCAATGTGGCCTCTACACTAGTGCAAAGTTACACTAGTGTAGCATAAGATAAGATTTATATTTTATTCAATTTTGTCTTCAGTTGTTAACGCTATATTCTACACTTTAATTTTTTTATTAAATTAAATTATACAATCTTCATTTAATTAATACATTATAAAATTTTAAACTTAATACATTTTATACTCTTATTATTAAATATAATTATTTTTTATTGCATATTTACAAAATAATATATATATATATAAAGATAAAATTTATAAAAAAGATATTAAATTAAATTTCATGATAAAATACAGTCATATATTTAAAAACATAACAATAACACTGCAAAGATAAAATAAATACACTAGATACAAGAAATTGAACAAAAAACAATAATTGTTATCTAGGCCTCCGAGTTAGAATTCTCCTCCCACAAATGATCAACCAATGCATTTTGAAGTGCAATGTGAGCATCTTTGTCTCTAATTTTTCTACATCGAGCAACAAATGCTTGAAAGGAGGATGTATCATTGCATCTCGGTCCTTTTTAATTAGGGCTTTTAATTTCAAGTATTGTACTTTTTTAGCTTAAGAATCATGATTCGAATTTTATGTATTTTGTGTGATTTAATTATGAATGATGTATTTTGTTTTGGCATTTTATGTATTTTAATGTATTTGTGCGATTTAATTATGAACTATGTAATTTATTTTGTGATTTATGTATTTTAGTTTACTGTATTTTGTATGTTTTAATTATTTATCTAGAACTTTATTATTTAGTTAAAAATAATTTTATATTATATAAATGTAATAAATAATAATTTTCACAAATAATAATAATAAAGAGAAAAAATAATAAAAAATAAAATATAAATTGTATTAAAAAAAAAAAAAAAAAAAAGATGTAGTGGGGTGAATAGTACCCGTCGCATGTAGTGGTGAATTTTGCACCACACTAATGTAGTGCGAAATTGTGGTGCACTGTTAGAGCGTCATCTTGCACTACATGTAGATATGATGCAAGATGTAGTGCTTGATTTGGTAATTGCTATGTAGTACATAAAATGGGTCACCTCTAGCAATGGGGTACAAACCCATTTCAAAATAGCACCCAACTACAAATAAAATCCCCATAACACCCCTCATACATAAATTACATTCTATATTTAAAAAAAAAAAATCGGTCCTCACCCATATCTCTCCACATCAATCAGAAGAATTCATTACTCTCTCTCTCTCTCTCTCTCATCCCATTTTTTCTCTCACTGGAAAAAAAATCACACTTCCTCTCTCTCTACGGTGGTGGTGGATCTATGGATGATGGAGGCAGAGATGATAGGGTGGCGGCGGGGGGATGACGAGGATGGTGAGGGCGACGGAGGATGGTGGCGGGATGGCAATGGTGTTTTGGATCGACGATGGAGTGGTGTTTTTGAATCAACGTTGGCATGGTGGATGGTCGGTGGTGAGTGTGTTCATAGATGGCGGGCGCAGAGGTGTGACCATGTTTTAGATTTGGGCGGGGATGGGGGTGGCTCGTGTGGATCTAGGGGCGGGGAGGGGCGATGGTAAGGGGCCTGATAACGGTGGTTTGAGAAATTGTTGGATGTGGAGGAATGCGGGCGTGGTTTTAGGAAGGAGCGTCGGAGGTTGATCGATGGCCCCGATGGTCAAATCGAGGTCGATTTCATTAAAAAAGGCTTTTGGATTGTACTCTTTGGAAATGTTGGGATATTTTAGTTTTGATGAATTATGGAAAACATTATGGTGTTTTGAATAACAAGTTGAGGGGGAACGTTGGAGTGGGGAACTCACGAAATGGTGGATGGTCGATTTAGACCGATCGAGATCGGATGAGTTAGATGGTTGAGGCAAAATGAGAAGAAAAGATTCGATCGGATAGAGGTAGTGACGTGGATATGAAGATGAGCGGATGGTCAAGATCGACGTGATTGAGACGGATGGTTTGATATGCTAACCTAATATGGGTTTCGATGTGAGATCGGATCAAAGTAGAAGAAAACCGGATATCGTAAAAAACCGTAAATCGCATACCGGATCGTAAGAGAAGTCATTCAAGTCATGTTCATCGAGAATCGAAACGCCATCGATGATCGGTTAGCTCGAAATCTTTAGTGACTGAGGGTCGATTGTTCAAGACAAGAAGAATGTGTCAATATACCCGACGACAAGGTCCGATCAAGAGGTCAAGGCTCGATAGACCAAGGTTTCGGACGGATTCAAGACTCAGAGAATCTGAATGGCGAGGAATCTTGGAGGAATATAGCCCGATTAAGATCGGTGGCGTGGACAATGAGAGGAAGACAACCGACTGGAAAAATTGCAGAACTTATAGAGAATAGTATGGATTTGAATGTGATTCTCTCCAATCCAGAATATTCAAATCCACACTATAAATACAAGTTCTTCTGATTATCGAGTGTGGAAGTCACGAAGAACATAGCAACAATGCTACAAAGCCAAAGAGCGTTATAGTCGAAAGGATTCCCACCCTAGAACACAAGTCTGTAGATATCAAATATATTCAAAAGAGTGTTCTAGAACCCAACCTAAGCAACCCATATGTATTATATTAGAGAGATTTTTCCCAATGTTAAGATTGAGGCTAAACCATTGTATGGGAAAATCTCACCATAGTTGGAGACAACACCAAACCCAAACCCAAAGGGGTGAAGTGATTAGTTGTTAGGCAATCCCGAGTGAGGGTGATAAGTCCCGTTGGAGTGTGAACTCGTTAAACATTGAGGCAATCCCGTGGAGGGTGATGGGAACCCGAGAGAGGGTTATAAGTCCGGTTCGAGTGTGTCATTAAATATCTATAAGCAATCCCGTGGAGGGTGATAAGTCCGTTTGAAGGAATTTCCCTAGAGAGGGAGAGTGGATGTAGGACCAAGAACCACTATATATTGCGGTGTTGTTTTTTGCTTTTATGTTTATACTTGTCATATGCATCTAGTTTATAAGCAAAACACAACACATGAAAAAAAAAAAAAAAATTGGAAACACTCTTGCCTCACCCTTTGTTTTTATATGCATCGAACAAAAGCGTTTTTGCTTCAAAAAGTATATGAAAAAAATAGGTTTTTGAAACTATTCGTGAAAGGTATTAATTGAATTCTTGAATTGGATTATTTGCAGGTTTATGTAGTTTGAGCATGACTTTTAGATGGAATTTAATCATAGTTTGTGCAATTTCATGGGTAGATAATTGGGGTTTGATTGTGCAAAAATTGTTATTGTAATACTATTGGTCCTAAGAACTAATACTATTGCTTGTAAAAACTAATACTATTACTTGTAAAACCTAATACTATTTTCAGTGGTACATAATACCTTGTCTTTTTTACAATAGGTATGCTGGAAAATGGATCTGCGGGCTTTGTGCAGAGGCCGTGAAGGATGGGGGAATTTTGAAACTGGATATGATTTTTTGGTGATTTTACACTTGCTGTAATTTTTTTATTCTTGTGTGCAATGTAAATTACATGTATACAATGTAATGCACGTTTAAGCAATGTTGTTTTATTCCGCGTGTATGCAATTTTTTTTTGTATATGCAATGTGTTTTTTATATTCAATGTTTTTTTTTCATATACAATGTAAATTAAGTATATGCAACATTTTTTTTACTGGACACTGCATATATTATAGGTATATGTATTTTTTTTATTTTTGTCATTATTAAAAAGAAGATATAATTATATTTTTTAAAAAAATGTAAAATGTTTTCAATTTTTTTCTATAATTAAACGTAAAAATTGTAAAAAATCGCAAAAATTACAAAAATAATATCATTTTCAAATATTTAAAAAAAATAAAAGTATTATTTTAATTATTGCAATTACCAATTTTTAGGAAATTTTTGTGAATGTCATCTTGTTTTTTTTTTTTTAATTGTGCCTATTTATATAACCCAAAGTATAGAAAGCAAAAAGCATAAATAATTTATTAAAAAAAAAAACACAATAAAGTATAGCAGGATGGTGGGGACACACCTGTAAGAGGTTGATGGGACAAAATCTTTATTAAAAAGAAAGCAGAAGAAACCTAAAAGGCTGAAAATCAAAAGCAAATAAGGGTAAAATAGATCAATCACATGTCTCAAAAAAATATTTTGTATCCTCAGTGTTATTTTTTGTTTTAGATTGTACCTATTAGTTTTTGCCCCTTTAAACTTGGGGTAGTACTTTAGCCATGTATGTTTTGGATTTTAAAAATAGATTTTATTATTTGCAAATTTATATCTGATTGTACTTCGTAATATTGAAATCCAATTTAAGAGAATTACTCATACAACACCTATAAATTTATAATTGCAATTTGTAATACAATCCATTATTATTCTTTATTAATACCCAAAAGAATATTATTGCAACACTTATAACATTACATAAGTGTTTTTTTTTAATATAAAGTTGGTGTGACCCAACTTTTCAAATAAAAAAAAATAAATCTATTCCTTTCAATTGTGTTTCAAAATACACACTAAATCTAACACTAATCATTTTACATAATTCATGTTGGTTTATATTTATTTTTTTTTTTTAACTTTCTAGTTCACGCAAAGTCTTATATTCACCAGGCGCACTGTACAATTCAAATATATTTTTAAACATGCAACTTATTTCACTGAAACATTCAACTTTTTTATACTGAAACATTCAACCTTTTTAATAAAAACAAGTTGAATATTTAAAAAATACACTAGAATTGTTCACACACAATAGACCCTCTCTAATTTATGTTTTTTTATCATCGTAACTTAATGGTTATGTGTACACAAGTCAAATTACAAAATGGCCATTCTAAATGTACATGTTTTAAAAAAAAAAAATTGATCAAATTTTGTCCATTACCCAAATACAGTTGTAGAGGAAGGAACGGTATGTTAAACCAATGACATATTCCATACAACACTTCAACATCACAGTGTCTTTGAATACTCAATTTATTAAGAACATAACAGCTAAACAAGAAAATTACAAATTGTGGCCAAAATTTGCAAGAGTAAATACAGACCAGACTAACAAAGGGTTTCACAGCTCCTGTATTCAATTAGTTTTTCGATGCTTCCTATCGATACAAAATAGATATAGCAGATCTGTTTCATCCCTTCTCACAGATCTTGGGTTCCAAAAATGCAACCTCGTCCTCGATGAATCCTAAAGCATTTTGCAGCTCCATTTTGGTGCTCAAATTCAGAGCATGAGATGATCAAGTGTTGCTCAGTTTTGTTGTCATATGACCTTGTGAGCTTTCCCGTAGTATCTATTGATGAAGTTCGACTGCAAAGTAAGATGAGAGTAAGCAAACAGTAAGTTAATAGCCCATAATATTTTGCGCGTCATTATAACCCTAATCCTTCAGATGATAGGTTAACTAATATAGCTTGCAAAAAATATTTTTACTATTAAACGGGATCATTAAGGTGAATCAGAAAATTCGGTCAAACTCCATTTCAAGGAAGCTCGTGAAATAAAGTTTTATATACAAAAAAGGCTTTTCAAAACAAAAAATATAGTGTAGGAATCTATTGAGGCAAACGTTGATGGTTTAGGGACCTTTTGATATATTAAGCAAAGAAGGTTTAGGTGATAAATGAATCAAGTGATGTCCTACAAAGTTACGAAGAGGAAGGAACATCCTTTCACTTTCCTTTCTACAAAGCAAAAAAGGGTTAATTGCACTAAACTCCCTCATGGTATGAAAATGTTGTGCAGAATCCCCTCGTGGTTTGAAGATAGCATGAAATTCCCATGATGTTTATTAAATAAAACTAAATCTCTCAGTCTCCCTCTATTTCCCATATCGTGTTTTTCCAAATATTGAAGGCTGAAACTATATTACGGACATACCAGGAAATGGAAAAATTAAATAAAATTGTTAACTCGCTTCTGAGAAAAATAAAACTTAGATTTACTTAATAAACCACAGAGGGTTTCATGCAATTTCCAAATCACTAAAGGGATATCACGCAACAGTCTCAAACCAGGAGGGAGTTTCACGCAATTAACTCAAGGAAAAGAGGTCAAAATAATGCTTCACAGGAGGCTTCTTTACATAAATTACAAACGAGGATATTTACCTTAACTTCAGATACATCAGGAGAATCGGGTGTAGACACTGGATAAAATTTCACGAATTTCATATTCTCAAACGCAGCCTTTGCTCCGGCGCTCAGTTCCTCTCGTGCCCTTTTTCGGGCCTCCCTTGCCTATTTGAAAAAATGAACGCAGTCAATATGAATTGAGACAGAAACATCTACACAAAGTTCATTGCAATTGACTTGTTCAAAGAGTACCTCACGATTAGCTCTTTTAGCCTCTCGGACTTTCTCCCTCAGATAATCCTAGGAGTGGAAAAGAACAATAAGACACCAGAGATAGGAAAATACTCCCTCCATACCGCTAAGATGGGCTTCCTTTCTACTGTCAGCTGTCCCAAATTATAGACTTGTTTCTTTGTTAAAGTCATTATCTATTTTCCAACGGACTAAAAATAATCTAATTTACACAATTTTAACAAGATTTCTGTCGTTAAAAAAATAAAAAGTTTTAACAAAATTTCTATGAACAATCAATTTTTGTCATCTCATGTAGGGGTAATATAAGAAGAATGTAGGATAAAATTACAATTTCCAATTCCAATAACATTTAATGTCTTCTTAATCTCTGAAAATTTGTCCAAACCTATTTTAGTTGTACAGAGGGAGTAATATTGAAACATGGTCACAGAGAGTTAATTCACATCATTAATAAAAAATTACCTTGAAGGGCTCTTTCTGATCTGCAGGTAACTCCTCGTCCTCAATCAGCTTATCAGTGAATTCCTGAATTTTTTTTTAATAACTTGGTCAATATTTGTCATAGTTAATAACATAATAATATTACTTCCATCACTTGGAAGATCATACTAAAACTACAAAATTTACAATCGTACCTCTAGCTCATCAAGTTCCCAATCAAATTCACAGAAAACCTGGAGGCACAGTTGAATCCTAGTTAGTTTTGCATTTAATTATATATACACAAAATCTCTCCATTTTAATGCAATTCGGACGCACAACTATCAAACTCCAACTTCCTGGGCAAAATCTTAAAACTGGACTAATTGTTATAAATAGGATCAAATGACAAAATTTTCCTTACCGGCTTGGGATCAATAGGATACAAGATATCGACAATAGTGCTCTGTTGGAAATCATCTTCCTCAAGGGGATTATAGAAATCTGCCAAATGATGAGTGATATGTCAAATTCTACTCAGTCAACCCACCAAGTTCATCACGATTGTGGAATTAGAACTCGTTAAATTTATTATTAAAGAACACAGATAAAAGCTCTGTTAATAATTGCTGAACGACCATAATAACCAGAAATCTTTCCTTGTATCATATGACACATGGAAATTGGTAACAAAGTAACAGGAAATAGTAATAATGATCTCAATATGAAGTCAAAAAATAAAATATTACAATAGTTTCCAACATTTTAGCTCATTATTGCCAACCAATGTTTATATAGCACTGAGTTCATGTGTATCATCTGAAACAATCAGTTATAAATGATCTCATACTGTGAAAATATAATGCAATGAAGAGAAAAGGAACCAGAAATAGAGAAATCTGTAACTTTCATTTGGGGATTATGTTAAACCTATGGTAACTGTTAACGTTATCAGCCTAAAAGGGGATTTAAAAGATTCAAATGCGAAAGGAGACTGAAAATGCACACATATTACAAGAACTAACTGACCTTCCAGAACATATATGACATAAACTAAGAGTAGTGGAAACATAACAGCAAAATCATTTAGTAAGAAGAGATATGTTTACTCACAAGGTAAGCAGTATTCGAACTTCTTTACACGGTCTATCTTCAAATGTCTGAGACCAGCCCTGCAAAAAAAAACACTTGGATATAAATTATAAATATTATAAGCCCAATAAGGTCTTGTTTTTTATCCTCATGTGTTCTCTTTGATCTCAAATCAAAATACGTTTCTACTGGATGTATGGTTTAATTACAATGAATGAAAGTGAAAAGAAAAGCAAGTTAGTAGGTCAACCCTTCGAGTATTTCTTTCTAGTATAAGGAAAGAATGAAATGGATGCATAGATTAATATGTAAAACTTGAAATAAAGTCTTCAGCATTTTTAATCATGCTTAACTTTAAAGTTTCTTCTCTAGCATTCTGATCAATTATATCATTATATTTTCATTGTTCTATTTTTGTAAACAAACTGTGCTTATAGGACATCAATGTGACCGCGAATAAGAATCAGAATGTAGTGAACAGTGCAACTACAACAAGATGGTCCTGAAGACCTGAACAGTGTAGCCATTAAACCTTTATGGTTGAAATACCACAAGTCAATCAAATTGCAAACAACAAAATCAAATAAACAAATCCTGTGCCAAAATCAATTCATGATAATCTCGAATTGCAATACATATATCTTCTTGATAGACAAAAGTGAAGAGGTAAAGCATCAAAGATTACCTCCTTTGTGTACACCTCAAAATGAAAATTTGGGAATTTTTAAGTCTTTCAACTTGAGATCCCCTGCAAGTAAATGCAACTGAAGACTGTCACCAATTTGACAAAGGAAAGCTACAGAATTTAAGAAAAAAAAGGGTTGAAAAGGAAAATTTAACACCTGTTGTCAAGTGGTATATATGGGACCCAATCCATCTTCATTTGCTTCATAGGTATAATTTCTTCAGTCTCCCTCTGAACTGATTTGATCCCAATTTTGTCAGATGGTGGAAAAGGTGATACTACCTGCTCGTATACACAAGACTTTTTTTATAAATACAGGAGAGGCCTTTTATCCAATAGCATCATTCAGATTGTTAACACAAAGATATATCAAAAGTTTCAGACTTAGATTCACAGCCTCACAGCAATGTCTGAGAATTATAATATAGGCACATGAATGCAAGTTACTGAAGAGAAAGACAATTTCGAATAGATCCCTATAATGATATTATCAAGAAAAGCATATATGCATAGTTATTAATGGCGCAAGGCGCCACAAAAGAAGAAACAGCGCCTAGCACCTTGCTGGCGCCTTAGGCGCCGCTTTGCTTGCATCCTGGAAAAACAACATAAGACCTTGATAATTTCTTAGTAAACCTAACCATGGCTTCTGTAGCAATACCCCAAGTCAAATTTTCACCTTGGTGAACCAACTCATCTTCATCTTCCATTAGACCAACCACCCACTCATTGCTTTCATCTATATCCCCATCAGGCGCCCGACCTTCCTTTCGCTGCCATAGGCCCAAAGCCCGGTTGGGATTTTTGGGGCGCCTTTCGGCGCCTCGGGGCGCGCCTAAAGGCGCGCCTTGAGGACATCTATCTATTTAAGTGTTAATATTTAAGTGAATTAGGGTTTCAAGATTCATTTTTTAAAAAAATAATGGGATCCCAAACACGCCCAAGGCCCGTAGTCCAACCCACCCACCACCATGTCTCCAGCCACCGGGCGCTTCCGGCGTCCAGCCACCGCCCAAATGTAATCAGAACTCAGCCGGTCCCAATCCGATCGAGTTAGTTTTTTTTTTTTTTTTCTCTCTCTTTTTCGTTTTATGATTTCTGCTACTGCTCGTCTATCCTTTTTTTTTTTTTGTTTATTTTCTTGATAACTTGTAGTTTCGGTATTTGGTGGTTGATTTATTGATATATGGCTATGCAGTTTTTTTTTTTTTTTAATTATATATTACAGTTTGATATACAATTTTTTAATTATATGCAATGGTTGATATATTAGACTCATTACAGTTTGTTTTGTTTTGTTTTTTCAGTTTGTTGGTACTTGTTTATATGTAGTTTTGTCTTGTTTTTTCAGTTTGTTACTTTGTTAAATGTTAATTATATGCAATGGTTCTTGTTTTGTTTTGTCAGTTTGTTGGTTGTTCATTGAGAATTTGAGATGGAGAGTGGTGCTAGTAGTGCTCCTGCGGCTGATCCAACTCCAATTGCCTATCCGTCCAAAGGTGAAAATGAAGATGAAAATGAAGATGAAATTGAATTTAACTTAGAAGGTGAAGATGTGGAGGAAGAAGAATTTCGTGAGGACGATCCACGTTATGATGATGATAATGAGGAGGAGGAGGAGGAGTTTGCTTTTGATGAATTCGTTGATGGAGATGATTAGTTTGCTATATTATTATTTACTGTTTGTTATTACTTATTATCGTACTTCTATGGTTTGAAGTTTATGTCTTTACTCTTTATTTTGTGTGATTTATATGTTTTTAACCTTCAACTTGTTAGTTAATCATATGTTAGTATGATTAACTTAGGTTTACTTCATGGTTAGGTTTACTAAGAAATTTTCAAGGTGAACTTATATTGTTTTTTTTGAGGGGCTTAAGGCTTCGCCTAAGGCGCTGCCATTAATAACTATGTATATCCCTCAAAGAGATAAACGATTATACTTGATAAAAAGTGAATCTTGAAACCCTAGATGTGATTCACTTAAATATTAAGACTTAAGAGATAGTATTTTTATTACGATGTTATTTGACAAATAAAAAAATGTTTTTTTATTTCAAACCCTAGAAATTGAAAAGGCAGCGCCAGAGAAAATCCCAAAGAAGTGCTGGCGCCTCAAAGCGCCTTTTAATAACTATGCATATATGTCGCGATAAAGAAATAATATCAAAGGAATAAGTTTCTATAATGGGATTAGGGAACAATGTCTCGACTTCATTATTTAGAGAGAAGAACCTAGTAAATGTAATCTACCAATTGATAATGTAGAAATCATTTTCAATAATATTAATGAGGCATTGCGGTCACATCTATACTAAGCAAAAAAGTTATAAACAAAAATTCCATAGAGCTTAGAGAAAGTTTTAGGGCTTATATCAATGTGACTTTTTGCTTGATGAAAGAGACCAATTTAGCAGATATAAACAACATTATAAGGAAATAAAGAAATTTACAGAGAGAAAATTGAAAAGACTAATTCTAAAGAATCTATTGAGAAAATTAACTAGTACAGTCATGGTACACCTGATTATTCTCAGGATGCATAAGTTCAAATTACAATATATACAGAATGATTAAGGGCCCGCCAGGTTTGGGGTAATGAGGGTGGATAATGGGAATGAATGAGGAGTAATAAGGAATCATTCTCATTAATACTGCTTGGTAATTTTTTGACCAAGTAGTAACAATGCAATCACCAATTCCCATTCCAAACTCATACCATGAAGGCCCTAAGTTTTTTTAACCAAAGAAGATCCACGTATTATGGGCTACTTACGCTCAGTACAGCCAAAGAGATAGACTTTCTTATCATGCAACTCGCCACCTTCTTCAAAAGCATCCTGCCAAAATTCAGAAACAGTGTTAAACCTACAATTTCTTAACTAAGTCAACTTGCGTCATAATATCTGCACTCTCTGGTTAGAGAGACAAATAAACACACAAAAAAAAAGTCAATACTGTAGTAAATTTTGGTATCTCACTTCCAAATTAGAAAAGCTCCACTTGTACTGATATACCATATCCAACTGATCCCACTGCCAATCAAAATTACAGAAAATTTAAGAAATCGAACTCTATCACTACATATATTAGATGATTTAAATAAAATCCTTACCTCTGTGCCAACGGGAAAAACCTGCTGCCAGAGGTCCTCCTGCACAATTACATTAACAATTTAAAGACTTATAAATCTTCAAATTTGGAGAGCCAACACAGAGAAAAAGCAGATACTTCTGAGTTAATGCAAGAACGTTTATTCTCACAATAAAGAAAGTAATAACTGCCATATGATCCACAACATTTTGAATTGAAAGATTCAGTTAAACCACAAATCACAAAAGCATTAAATTACGCAATACTTTTGGTAAACCTACAGTAAATGTATGAATTTACCAAATTACGCTTCTCGGGGAAGTACTCAGGCTCGGTTTCCGGCTTCACAACTTTGGCCTTCTTCCGTCTGCACTTTTGAGCTGCAATTTTGCTCGGCTCCGCCTCAGCGCCATTGTTCTGCACCTCTGCGTTGATTTCTAAAGCTGTATTTTCATGCGATGGGCTCGGCTCAGATTTTTTATCCTCAACAGGGTCGCTCTTCGCCGTCGTCTTCCTCTTTCTACCCCTCGCCATTGCTGGTATGCTACAATAATAGAAGCTTTGGAATTATAGAGAGAGAAAGAGAGAGGCTAGGGTTTTGTTGGAAGGCCCAAAATTTGAATTCAAGAGAGGCAGAAATCAGATGGCGGAAACAGGTGGGGTAGAAATTGGGTGTGTTTCCTATTTATAATTATATTCAGGCGTGCAAATCACGCGCGTGAATTCTACGCGAGTTCTCGTAGGAAATTGCAATGCCGCGTAGAAATGTTTTTGTATTGGGCTAGTTTGAGATGAATACCGTGGGATGGGCCGGCCCAAATGATTTGTAAAATTGATAAGGGGTCCGATTATTCACACCCCCAACTTTAGGAAATACACCTACATAAATTATGAACTACCCATTATATCCTTCATTAAAAAACTCTCAAATCCTACTTTCTCTTACTCTTTTTCTTCAGGCCGCCGACCGTCGAAATCCTATTTTCTCTTAATTTTTTTCTTTAGGCCACCGTTCGCCGCCTACGCTGCCCGCAGATCACACGCAGTAGGGGAGCGCCCTGGTAGTATTTATAATTCCTCTCTGGCCAAAATCTTCACATGCTTCTTTCTCATCTTCCACGTAACCCCTTAAATTCACAAAAAATGAAATCCAAATTCAGTTGAGAAAGTGGGGCGAATTGATATATACATCCGCAGCAATCTGTGCATATGGTCACTACATTCTACTTATGTACAAACAACCCATTAAATATAATTGTTTTTTCTTTTAAATTTTCCTCTTTTTCTTTTTTTTTTTGGTCGCCGGAAAACTAATTAGATTCCAGAATTTATTTGTACAAATCATAAATTTCGTTTGTGTTGGTCAAAATTCAGATCCCGGCGAGCAATTCGCCATAAAATTGAAAATTTCCTTTTATTAATTTCACGACGGCGAGTAGGCGGCAGCAGGCAGGCGGCGGTGTGCAGGACTGCAGGCGGAAGACTGCGGAACGGCTGAGTGCAGGCGAACTGCAGAAGAAAAGTGAAAATGATAATATGATTTAGGATTTTTTTATTAAAGGGTATAATGGGTAGTTCATAATTTTTGTGGGAGTATTTCCTAATGTTGGGGGTGTGAATAACCGACCCATTGATAAGGAGTCCAGTTATTAATAGATACACCTACCTTTTTTTTTTTTTTTTACCAAAAACATTGAAATTCTATTAAACCTAAAATTTTAGATATATGCCAACCAAATTAAGAAACAAAAATAAAAGTATCTGGCTGGGCTTATACTTGGCAGTTTTCTTTCACTCATATTGGGGCCAGTGCACTCTAAAGATCATTGTCAAATTCAAAAGATCTATAACACCTCAAAATTGTTGCTTTTTTTTTTCAGCGATGAAGAAAGAATCTGCTCATTTATTACACACATTTGCACCAACTTCAGTTAGTTTTTTTTTTCTTTTCACAAAGGAGATCTTTCCATGCATTGCACATTTACAGCCAACATCAATGCATTTTATACATACAACAATCACCAAACATTAGAAGATTAACTCATCCATGAAACTAATCAAGATCAAAATAACACACTATGTAAAAGTCAATATTAAAATACAACTTTAAAGCATCCAATAATTCCAAGAAACCTAATCCAAGAATTAAATTGTATTAAAATAAAAATGAACCATATCTACCTGACCATTGTCAGCATGCAAATATGAGTTGCAATCATATGCTGTGGAATAATTAAGAGATGAGTCCCTGTTTAATCCACTAACTCTACAATATTTGATGTACAATTACTAAATAATGCAATCAGCAGATCTACTTCAAAGTCTCCCAAAACACAACACATGTTAATTGAAAAAAAAAATCAATAATCCATGAGAGTAAGAACAATACCATATTTAATCTCCACAAATTCAACCTGCCAAACTGTAAAATAAATAAAAGACAAATAACCAATAATCTGTGAGAGAATAGCATTACCATATTTAATCTTCACAAACTCAACATGCAAAACTCTATAAAATAAAAAATAAACTGAAGACAAATAATTAATAATTCGTGAAAGTAAGAACTTCTATAACTATATTTAATATTTATCAATTCAATCAGCAAAACTGCAAATAAAGAAAAAAAAACAATAATGCAATTATAAAATTTTAATTAGAAGTACGATTGAATAATCTTTACAATACAAATATCTCAAAGAACTCACCTTCCATCAGCATGCATGACTCCGCTAGACCGCAACAAAGCAAGCTGCATCAACCTACAACACATCAAATTACTTAAATAATTAAAAATAATAATAATACCATTAAGTCTCGCATATCAGGAATACGAATAGGAGAAGAAAAAATTATACCTTTTCGATTAGCAGGAAGACGGTGATGTGAGTAGAAGGAGATACGAATTCTTGATCTAGATATTTATATGACCTAGAAAAATTTAAAAATTAACTTAATTTGATTATTAAAAATTTAATTTAAATAACTTTTAATAAAAACGCATACGATTTTAAAATGAAATAATCTGGTTAAATTGGACTTTTGCATATTAACGTGATTGCACCATATAGGCTAAAATAGGTTTACCATTATATAGTATAATATAATATAATATTAATATTAAGATTAAGATAGTATATTTTTGTCATTAGCTCTCTCAATAAATAATTTTTTTTAAATATAAAATTAAAAAGTTTTGGGAATGGCCAATTCATGAACTGGTGAGCCCGAGTAATGCTAGACTGAACTTTACAGGCAGAGGAAACAATGGGTCTCTAGATCCAACTTGGTCCATTGCGTCAGACCGAGTCGGGCCGGGAACGACCCAAATTGCCACATATAATATTACTATGAATATATATGAGCAGAGACGGACACACGTTACCCGAGGTGGGGGCACGTGCCCCCGTAATATTTTTTTTATTACTATGCATTTTGTATGAATTTATATATACCTGTAACTGTTGTTTCATTCTACTGGATGTTGCCTAGGTGAGTTGGTCATGTCTTTGTATTATTTGGCTGTAGGTCATGGGTTTGGATCCCAGTAATCACCTACATTTTCGTTTTTGACATTTATTTTTTCATAGGGCTATCTCATTTTTAATGTATTTTATTATTTGTATTTATTTACCACCTGAATTTTCGTTTTTGACATTTATTTTTTCATAGGGCTACCTCATTGTCTAATGTATTTTATTATTTGTATTTGTTTTGTGCCCCGCCATAAAATACTTATGGATTCGTCCCTGTATATGGGTAGGACTTATGTTTCACGTGGGAAAAAATTATATTTCGCAAGCAAATCATCGAATAAAACGCGGCAGGATAACTTAGTAAAATTAGCTTTAGTGGTGTAGTGGTGGGGTAGCCCCTGTTTTTGAGCATTTGTAGCGGTGTTCGATTCCCAGTGATGACAAATTGATTTTTTTTCCCTAATTTGTAACAAAATAAAACAAGAAAAGATGATTTTTTAGAATTAGTGTCATTACACGTTAATTGGAGTAGTTGATACACATTTTTTGTGTTCATCTCACTACAGAATTTATATACACATACTCAGTAAAATTTAAAGTAATTCTTGTCAAATCATCTGCCCAAGTATATATTTTTTAATTAATAATTTTATAAAATACTAAATAATTAGCACATAAATACGAGAGTGCACATTTTTATATGGAAAAGCAGTTTCGAGAGTTTTCTCCACATAACGTCTAGAACTATGGAATAATATTTCCCTTCCAGCTGTTTAGAAGCATTTCTTGTATTATAAATTCAAAACATAGGAAAATGTAAATTCTAAAGGGTTTTAAATTTAAACGAAAGTAGTATTACATGCAAAATATAAATAGTATTTATAGACAAAATAAAACAGTAATACATGAAAAATATAATATTATTACATTCGTAACATAAGAAAAATGCAAATCTAAAAGATATTAAATTAAAGAAGCATTACAAGCAAAATATAAAAATGTATTTCTAAAGAAAAAAATATAATAGTATTACATGAGAAAACATAACAATATTACATGAGAAAATATAACAGTAATTCATTAAAAAAAACATAAGAAAAGGCAAATTCTAGAAGATGTAAAATAAAAACGAAAGTAGTATTGTAGGTAAAATATAATAGTATTACGTGCAAAAATATTTGTGTAAATATGAAAGCGTATCCTACTCCATATTCTGAGTTATAACCACTTTAATTTCCATCTCATGGTTTATTACAGCTAAACTTGAACCACAACTATGAATTTAAGCATAATAAATTAATCTAGTATGGAGTTAGACTTTTAATGTAATTTAATCGATTAATATCAAGGAAGATTGAAATTAGAATAAAAGTCATTTGCAAACAAGTAAAAATTATAAGATAAACACATGCAAATCGGAAATTCAGAGACACAATGAAGATTTTTTATAGATAAAAGTATTTGCCCATAAACTGTAACACATCCCCCGAACCGTATAATCCCGAACAATATTTCACAACAATTTTTTTCACCTGTTTGGTATTAAAGACCGAATAAATAACATATCATCAAAGCCATATCAAATTACCAACAAAAGAACTAAAAAATATGCAACTAATATGGCCGCTTAATTTTATCATATATGGTATGCAGGTACATAAATTCGCAAAAAAATCGTAACACAATGATAAGTTATCGAATTAATGAATAAACAATTGAAGAATCTACCATGAACACTGAAAAAACTTAAAAATCTTACTTAAAGAACCCCAATTACAGCACAAGAGGAGAAGAGGTTACGCACAAAAGGAGAAAAGAGCGACAAACTTGTTGATGTGCAAAAAAGTGGTCGAGATATGACCTGGAATTTAACGGAGATTCGTACGTTGAGTATTGAAAATCCTTCAAGCTTTGACCGTGGAAAATCCTCCAATGCCACGTAATCGCCTGAAAAACACGCCGGGGAAGGGCCCGACGCAGGTCCTCCGACGCTCAAGTCAGTAATGATTCTCAAATAAATCGTATAGAATTGCTCGAATTAAAGTGTACAAGTAAATTAAGTGCTTGTGTGTGTTTGGGTCCAAGTCCCCCTCAAGTGATACCTGGGAGGGATGCTTATATCCCTCCAGCCGGTGGTTTTCCTTCTTCCTCCACTCCATCCACGTTCAGGTCGTGGTTGTTCTTCGCCTCCTCTTTTCTCGGAACTGCTCCATGATCCCACGTTCCTTTCTTTACGTGGGTTGCCTTCCTGAGCCCTTGATCTTCATCCAACGGCTCTCCATTCTCGGACTCTCCAGCTTCCTGCTTGTAATCCCCTGAATATCGGAACTGCTTCCTCTAACCCACCACCTGATTTATGCGGATTGAGACTTTCCAACTGTTGATCTCCTTCCATTCTCGATTCTGATCATCCATAGCCTACTTGAATCTCGGACCTGCAACTCTCCTCGATCAGCTCCCTGGAATATCTCAACTAACTCCTAGATAGAAATCCTCCCTCTTGGGTTAATGTTCCTCGGCTCATACTTCCAACTCGATTCAATCCCTTGGACTTCTGATTTCTGGGCCCAGGTAAACTCCACGGGCTTCATCTTCTAGGTCTATTTCTCTACATTGGGCTTCGTTCTCATCTGGGCCTTTTAATTTGATTCCTCCAGGTCAACTAATTTCAGGATCCTGGGCCTCGCGGCCGTGATCAGGTTCCTTCCTTTATTAAACCAGCCTACCTTTGAGCGGTCAAAGATACACATGTCTTTTTCTTATTGGTCGACATAAATATTCCCCATCACTTGTCAAAAGTATAACATGCACTAAACATCGAACTCTTATATTGAAATCGATGTCAAATTCAATACACTATATTGCTTTAGCCTAATGGTAAGCAGTGCGGATTCTTGCACGCGCGACTTGAGTTTTAATCCTTGCCGGTACAATTAATTTTTTTTTATCAAGTGAATTTTGGCCAAGTCAAATAAGGAAGACTTGGGTTCAATTCGCACAAATAAAGAACTCTTAGGTACGTTCAATTCCTTGCAGGTACAATTAATTTTTTTTATCAAGCGAATTTTGACCAAGTCAAATAAGGAAGACTTGGGTTCAATTCCCACAAATAAGGAAGACTTGAGTTCAATTCCAGCTGGGGCAGCAATTTTTTTTTTACCAAGTCAACATAAGACTTTGTCTATATATATATATATATATATATACATATATGTATGCATGTTGGTTGATATAGGAATTAATAAGTTATACGACCTTTAATTGTTTTTAGAAAATTTGAAGTTTGTTTCGGAAGAATTCTATATTAATGTATAGATTGTTCTAGAGATTGTCTTGAAAGTGGTAGACGCATTAAATGCATATTGTAGAACCTACCATTGTCTTTTATAAATAAAATGCTTGAGTGTTAAAAACATAAAAGAAAATATTAGAAGCATTCCTTCTTAGAGGATATAAATAAAATGCTTGAGTGTTAAACACAAAAGAAAATATTGGAAGCATTCCTTCTTAAGAGAGTTGGACAGATTGTGATCCACAGTAAGTGAGAGAGTTCCATGATAAAAAAAAAAAAAATGGAACATTTAGAGTCATTTTAATGTTGTCATCTATAGTGAGGAATTTTAGACTACGATTCATCATAAACAGGGAGCGACGACTTGTGAAATTACTTAAACTTCCAAAAAAATCGTCAATCAATTCGACAAATACCAAATAAAGTTAATATGTATCACCATAAAAATATAAGTGCCTCTAAAATGTACAATTGAGTTGCCCCATCAACACAACCTTTTTAATTTATTTATTTTTAAAAGAAGGTTGTTTTACAATCTGGAGTCTTGGAATTAATTTATAATGATAAAAAATTATACATATTTTCTAAATAAACATGTAAGTTATTGCTCACAAATTTTATAAAACTATGTATCCAAATGTATATTAAAAGGATAAGAAATTATTTTCCGTTCGAATCGGTAATCTCCAAACTCCGTGAACAGCCCTACTTCTCGCACCGCTAGACCCAATTTTCCCCCTAATTATAATCAGGCAGAGTCATACCTATATCCAATTCGCTCATGTACAGCACTCCCCTTCATGGCTCATCGCGAACATCAGCCCTGCGGCGGCGGCGTGGCCAGTGACGGCGGCGATGATCAGATCAGATCTGCCACTGCTTCCCATAGGATTTCACCATTGAGCAGATATGCTTGAATAATACTATGCAGGATTATCCCAGGTAATTTGTTGATTTCATTTTGGGCTATCAAATATTGTGATTGTTTAGGATTTAAGATCTTATAAGCAATTAGAAATTGCGAGTTGTCCATTAATTAGGATTAGTCAGGGTCTAATTGAGGTGTCCATTAATTAAACTACTGAGTGTGCCTTGCCACTCTCTACTCAATCTGAATTTAAATATATTACTACATGTATCATCATAGCATTAGCCGAATGAATTGGGTAGAATTTGCCAATTGGGAATTTGTTGGAAGTGCACTTTTATTTAGGTAATTTGTTTAGGTGTTGTACTAGTAGGAAGATAAGTAGATTGCAGAAGATTTGACATATCATAGAATGTGGGGTGTTCATTTTTCGTGATGCCTTCTATGTGTTTGATTGTATTCCTCAAAGAGAACTTTATTTATGAAATGTAAAGGAGTTGAAACCACTTCATTTCTTATTTTTTGAGGTTCTAATTATTGTTTAGGAAAAGTGAAAGATATGATTTTTTATCGTTATTTTACTAATTATCTTGATTCATTAAGTTTGAAATAATGGGTTCTGCAGTTTCTTCGTGATACATATACTAACAGTGTTGCCTTGTTTATTGAAGCTAAATTTTTGTGTTATTTGCTTGAATTTGCAGGTTGAAGCAACATTTCATAGACCTACCGATTTGGGGGTCGCCACGCGAGCTCATTGCTGTAAGTGGTTATTCTATTTGAAAATGTAGCAATTAGGGGAAATTGTATAATGGTTGTTGATGTTCAATATGTATCTAATGTGTATGTGGAGTTGTTGGGGTGGAAAGATTTTGAATCTTGAGAGATGGCATGTTGTTGGAGGAAATTGTCAGAAATACCACAGCTAAGTATCCTGGGCATCCACTAATCCTGGCTGGGAAGTCCATGGGGTCGAGGTAATTTCATAATGTTGTATTACATGCATGGACTTTTTGGTCATTCAACTTCTGCTGCTCCTAATACATGCATCCTCACTTATCCAGGGTTAGCTGTATGGTTGCTGGAGAAAAAGCATTGCTGCCTCTGCAATTGTATGTTTGGGATACCCACTGAAGGTTTGCCATTCAAATTACAAATAAATTTATATTTTGCTTCTGAGGTTATTTCTTAAATTATAAAAGTAATCTTCTTTCACTTTTATTCTGTTTTGTCCCAATGTTGGTTGTTAGTATTACTGTGACATTATCTATACCTTCGTTTCCTCATTCTGCATGTTAGATAAGTAATCAGTTTATGCTGGTGATCCAAAGCTTCATATTGTTTACGGATTATATCAATGTAAATTATTTTTGTAATCAAATGGGTGCTTACTATTTATTTGAGCTGCTAATTCTTTTAGGGCAGGGTGTTCAGGTGGAGTTCATGAAATTTGTTTATATTTTTTTGGAGAAGCTCGTGATTTGTAGCTAATGTTGCTCATTTTTTACTGAAAAAATGGTGTAAAAATCATATGGGACAAAAAGTGTCAGGTTTTTCCATCCAAAAAAGACCACGCGCGCCTCTGTTGACCAAAAATCCTATGAGACCAAAAGTGAACAGATTTTGACTATTAAAATTGACTGTGGGACCAAAAGTGTCAACATTTTCGGCTTTGGGACCAATAATGTAAGATTTGGGACCAAAATCGTGAGGGGGGCGTGTCTTGTGGGACCAAAAGTGCAAAAAACTCGACGAAAAATGGACAGTACATAAGTTATGAGACCAAAAAACTTTTTTTCTCCAATAAAATCCATAGTCTCTTCCATATCGTATGGTTCTGATTATGGGATGTACTCCTCAAATCGTATTTCTTCTTCATAGCCTGCTTCTTCATAGATTTCATAGAGTTTTTTGCGGTTTTGGTCCCAAAGGATACAACCCCTAACGATTTTGATCCCAAAGCCGAAAATTTTGACACATTTGGTTCCACCGTCAATTTTTCCGTCAATTCCGTTAACACTTTTGGTCCTTAGGATTTCCAGTCAACAGAAGCGCGTAAGGTCTTATTTGGAGGGAAAAACATGACACTTTTGGTCCATATATTTTTTTACTCAATTTTTTCATAAAAAATGAATAACATTAGCTATAAATCACAAGCTTTTCCAAGAAAATAGAAATAAGCACACAAATTTCTGAACTCCACGAACCCGAATCTGGGTTAACCTTCAAATCTTCTTGCAATTTCTGTTGAAATACATCACATTAAGCATTAAATTCACCCAAAAAAAAATGAAAAAAAGACACCAGAATTCATAACCATCGAACCAGCCCCCAAATTCAAACCAGAAAATGCACCATTTGACAAACTAGTAGAAATAATTCTAGCATCAGGCCCCAAATTCGCAACTCCAACTCCAGACACTGAACCAGTTTTCATACTCAACATATCGGAATTCGAATTAAAAAGAGTGATACCTGGAACTGAAGTTTGGATAGCCATAGGGACTGACCTCCAACCGAACGGCAGCAGACTTGGGCCGGGCCTCGACGAGCGACGTGAGGCTGAGTGTATCTTCGTGCTGCGATAAAGATTGCAAATCAGCAGCCCTGAGGCGTGCGCAATCTGCAGATCGCGGAATTGCAGCGGACTCATCCAAAGTCGAATGATGAAGGGCGGGCATCAATGGGTTGTGGTCTGAGTTTGAAGAAATTGTGGTCTCACCTGGGGTCTCCAATGTCTCCGGTTGAAGGTCGGCAGCGGTGGCCGCGCGGCCTGGAGGCGAAATCGCGGGCAAGGCTGCGAGGGTGTGGGGGTTTGTGAGGAGCGCGACTATGTTGCTGAAGGCTGTAGCAAGGTCGTCGACCTTCAAAGATGCGGCGGCGGCGGCTGAAGAAGACGATTTGGGCTAGGGCTCTAGACTGGGATATAATTGGAATTGAGTGGCTAACGATTTGGGGTTCTGATTTATTATTCTTATTAAAAAAAATATTTATTAACGTTGACTGACCGCGCTTGTTATGGACGCGCGAATTTGACGGAATTTTGGACAGTTTCTCCGTTCGTGGGACTAAATGTGTCAAAATTTTCAATTTAGGGATAAAAAATATAAAGATTTGGGATCAAAATTGTGAGGGGTGTGTCTTTTGGGACTAAAACCGCAAATAACTCTCTCTACTCACATAAGCGAGGTTACTTGAAAGCCTATACAACTATATACCATGCCCGCATTTTTCAACGAAAAGCCCAGCTCGGCTCGACCATTCCCACCTTAACAAACCATATCCACCACTTGATTATAAAATTAGTCAAAGTTAAAAAAAAATAATTCTTCACACGTCATACTGTTAATCAACTATTTTTTTAAAAAATAAAGCTTGTTTTTATTGTTATTTAAGTTAAATTTGGTTCATTTTTTCACACGTCATATAGTTAATTAAATAATTAAACATGTTAACTACTAGTATTAAAGAATTTAAACCAACATATTATAAATAGGACCATACATAAGACAATAATCTACAAACAGGATACTGATTTGAAATGACATATCAATAGCAAGGATAACAAAAACTTGCCAATTATTTAGTTCAAACATTATTTGAAGCAACTAGTTAAAGTTTTTAGAAGTTGAATTATATTTTTGGCATTAATCGATAAGTAGGAATTGCCATAAGATGTTTAGCTCTTGTAATGACACTAGCAAAGTTGTAGGACATGTCCATATCGGTTGGCAACATACCATAAGGAAGCTCCCAGTGAAAGCAATGCACCAATTGTGCGACCACCAATTTGACGACGGTGAGTCCTAATTGCATTCCGGGACAACCCCTCCTGCCAGAACCAAAGGGTATCAGCTGGAAATCGTGCCCCTTGAGGTCAATATTGCTATCAATAAACCTCTCGGGAGTAAACGATTCAGGATTGGGCCACACGCTGGGATCTCTCCCAATACCCCAAACGTTCACTATAATTCTCGATTTTTTGGGTATGTGGAAGCCATCCACCATGGAATCTTCGACTGATTCGTGGGGGAGTAATAAGGGCACGATTGGGTGGAGGCGAAATGCTTCTTTCACAACACAGTCCAAGTATTCGAGTTTGTCGAGATGTGATTCCTCCACCGTATGGTCCATTCCTACCACAGATTCCAATTCTTTCTGGAGTTTCTTCATTATACTTGGGTGCCTAATGAGTTCTGAGAGTGTCCATTCAATTGATGCTGCTGAAGTGTCCGCTCCCGCAACAAGTAAATTCTGACCATTGATAAAAAGAATATCAGCTTCAAATTATTAATTTATTGTGAGTTGATGGCTAATAAAAGAAAAGAAATGACAAAAACTTGTATCAATCATCTCATACTTGAATTAGATCTCATTTAGCATATTGTTATATGATTCATGAGTTTATGAAGCTCAATTAGAGATGTTATTTGAGTCAAATCGAGACGAGTATTTGAAGTTCGAACTCGACTCGAGCTCTTGTTGAGCTGTTAATAAGCCGAAAATAGAATTCGGCTAGACTGCAAACGAGTCTAACGAGCATATTGAGCTTAACAAGTCAAGCTCAAATATACTCGTTTGTAATTCGAGTATTCTACGAGCTCAAACTCGACTCGTTTATCAACATAAACGAGTCAGTTCGAGGCCAGCCGAGCTCTAGAGCTACTCGTGTCGTTTAATAACTCTAAGCTCAACCAAATTATGTTATATATATATGAGACCGTCTCTCACAAGAATTCACCCAAACAATTTAATTACCAGAAGCAAGGCCTTGACATGACGGCGATCAAATTCGAATCCAGCTTCTCCAGACTCCATAATTCTCATCATCGTATCAACAATGTCCTCCGATCTCTTCTCTTGCTTGTTCTCAACAGGATCATCAATAATTCTCTCCAAGAACCCATCAAAAACACCGCTAATTCGCTTCATTCCGCGGTTCAATCCGTGAAGATCAAGCAACCCAACGTACGGAAAATAGTCCCCCACGTTAAATTTAGCAACAGCCTCCGTTAACGCCGTAGACAGAGCCTTAAAATCCAAATCTCCCCCCGAATTGTACTTACTCCCAACCACCATCAAACTATTCATATCCCCACTCAGCCCGAAAACCCGGGCGCTCAGATCCACCGTTTCCCCTGCTTCCGCTGGCCGTTTCAGCGAATCAACCAGCAGACCGACCTCGGCCCGTCTCACGGCCCGAAACTGGCTGATCTTGTGGGCACTCAGGAGCTCCAAGATGCATAATTTGCGCATGTTGCGCCAGTACGGGCCGTACGGCCCGAATATCAAATCCCTCTGCTCGTAGCCTATGTACTTGGCGGCTTCATTGTGGGGCCTGCTGGCGAAAACGTGGTCATGGGTTTTGAGGATGAGCTCGGCTGCTGCGGGGGACGAAACGACAACCGTAGGGACGAAGCCGAAGCGCATCCCCATAATTGGGCATATATTTCATACATATATGTCTAAAATATTTTTATTTTCGGGCTAATTGGTACAAATCCTCCATTTTGAGGATTTTTATTTACCAAGGATTTACAAAAAAATGGCCTAAAATGGGAAGTATAAAATCTTGGGCCCATGGAGGCCATTTTTTTTTAATTAATTTTAATATTTTTGTTTTGTTGTTTCCTTTGCCATTAGCAATTGAAATAAAAAGAGTCAAAAGAAATAGAATCATTTGATCAAAAAATATCCAAATCAACGCCATTTGATTAATTTCCAATATGAAATATGAATATTCTTTTTATAAATTGATAGACATATATATTATTTTAGCATTTTTTGGAGACTGTTTTTTTAGTTAATGAAGAAGTATATTTATATTTTTTATAATGTATTTATGGGAGTTAATTTTAATGATTTTCCATCTATGGTTGAAAATCAGCATTGAATGCATGTGAAAATTAAGTTGTGAGCTATACGCAACTTAAGTGAACATTAAAATAATTTTTTAAAAATATGAAATCTAATGTTTATAAGTTTTATTAAATCTTGACGGTTTAAAGTGCATTCCCATAATTGGGCGTGAATTTAATTTAATTGAAGACAAATCTGGTGAGATTTTTACCAAGGAGGTGAAAAATTATTAAAAGAAAACCTTTTTTGTTCTTTAGAGCAAAAAAGAAAAAAAATAGAATCGCTGATAAAAATATCCAAATCAACGCCATTTGATTAATTTCCAATATGAATATTCTTTTTATAAATTGATAGACATATATATTATTTTAGCATGGAGAGATATAGCTATTTATAATGTATGTATGGGAGTTAATTAATGCTTTTCCATCTATGGTTGAAAATCAGCATGAATGCATGTAAAATTAAGTTGTGAGCTATACGCATACATAAACGGCTTTTTTTACGCGACATGTTTTATTAAAAAAAAGAAAATTCATAAAAAAAAACTAGAAAGAAAAAATTAGATAATTAATTTAAACCCCAAGACGTGAAAAAAAGGGACCAAAATTAGATAGTTAATTTTTTTGGTACGAAAAATAGATTACATGAAAGTTATGAGCAAAATAATTTTTTTCTCTACTTTTGTGTGATTTGTGAAGTAGAAAATTCTACAATTGAATTGTTCATATAATAATATACACCACAATTTAGATGCCTTTGAAATATGTTTGTATTATTGTATATGAGAGGTGAAATTTCTACGGAAAAGCACAAAAAGTCCAAATATTTGAATTTTCTAGGTAACTTGTGGGACCCTAGAGAGAAGGAACGAAAAACTGCAAAGCCATTTATATTCCCGGATTTCTCAACATGGAAGTTATGAAAGGTTCTCATTTACTTATTATACTCCCATCCAATTCACGTCTTAATATTTAAAATAAAATAAACACACATATGTAATGGTCTCATGCATGATACATATGTAACTTAATTAGAACAAATCACATTCATTCCTCCGAAAGTATTAAAACGTCAATATCCAACTTAATTATGTCTCATCTCAACGTTAAACCGTCTCATGCAAGTGTGCCTCTTAAAATAATACTAAATATATATTTAGGTCTCACTTGGTTAGGGGTATAGAAGGGGCGGGGTTATGTGAATTATTCTTATTAATATTATTTGACAGTTTTTATCCGCCTATAATCAAAATAAAAGTAAATAATTGATTAATAAAAGTGAAAGTTGTATGAGAAAGTGGAGTAGCAGAGGTTTTGGCATTGATCGGGTGCTTGGCACTGCCCAGTACCCCCTACAATTTGACATGTGTCCCTATTCTTTTTTTTTTAATTTTAGCTTTTCTATTATTAACATTTAAATCATAATTAAATGCTTGTAATGCTTTTATACTTGCCTAGACAAACTGTCAATTAAAAATAAATAAATTAACCAACTTTGAATTAAACATAGTGTATTTTTTTTTCATTTATTCGACATTCATCCGAACGATTATTTTTAACTTTTCATATCATATTTTCAAATTTTAAAAACATACATTTATCCCACATCAAAGTATAGAAAAATGTAAGAGGAATATAAATTTTAAATTTTAAATATTTAATATAAATTAATAATTTAATTTAAGGGTTAGTGTTGACTTATATTACTAAAGTGTGTGTTCAACTTGGGTTTTTTCTTATATAGTGCATTTTTAAAGTTGTGTGACATTTTACTTATGAAAAAAATATTTTGAATTAAAAAAGTGTTTTTTTTTTTTTCATTTAGACATTGTGACGATTATTTTATCATATCAAAGTTAAAAGACAAAGTATAGTGTAGTAAGTTTTTAACGGTGAAACCGGTTAAGTGTGTGACTTATATTACTAAAGTGTGTGTTGTAAAGTTTATTTTACTAAAAAGTATATTCATAAAAAAAAAAAACTTATATTATAGCAAAGAGTGTCGGAGTAATAAAAGTGTGTGACTTATAGTTAAAGGGTGTGACTTATATTACTAAAGTGTATGTAAGTTAAAATTGTGAAGCAATTTAAATTTAAGTTAAAATTGTAGCAATTTAAATTTAAGAGGCACACTTGCATGAGACGGTCTCACAGTGAGACAGGATATAAATTGGGCATTGATGCTTTAATATTTTAGGAGGAATGAGTTTAATTTATGCTAAGTTGTACCCCGTCTCATATTAGTTTTTATCTAAAATTAATATCCATTCATTTAAAATTATTAAATCGTTATTCTCAAATTATGTTTCATCTCACCTTGAGACCTCCTCATGTAAGATTTAATACTTTAGCAAGTTTTATTTATTTTATCATATATATTTAAATAATAGACTAAAATAATTTGATCCACCTATTCAAAATTGTTAAATCATTATTCTCAAAGTATGCTTCATCTCACCTTAAGACCTCCTCACGTAAAACTTAATAAAACAATAACATGAAACTAAAACTAATTAATTTTAACAAGAGTGTGTCATATTAAATATTTATTTAACATTTTTTAAAACATAAATAATTAAGCAAAGTCAAAATATTTTTTTTAAATGCGTCACATATTAAAGACTTGTCCTTGAAAGGCCTGTTAATTTATTTATTGATCGAGGTCACACATTTATTCTATCATTTATTATATGTAAAAAAACTATATTTCATTATGTACAAAAAATTTTCACTTTGTTTAAAAATATAAAAGCATTTTTTTTAAATGATGATTTTTTGTTCATAATAGTGATAATTTTTATACATAACAGTGAAAGTTTTGTATGTAATAATGATACTTAAATAATCGAGTTCATAGCTTGAATCAGGTCTATACAAGTTTTTGTCTTATTTACTAATCTTAATCGAAAGGTTGTTAACGACAAGTGTAAAAGTATACAATTTACAAGTATTCATTAAGGATATTATTAAAAAAAGGATGAAATTAAAAAAAAAAAAAAAAAAAAAAAAAGAAGAGAGAGAAGAATGGGGACACGTGTCAGCTGCTAGGGCATAGACAAAACCGAGTAGCAGGGTTGGTTTCATAAGTATTTAGAATTAAAAAAAGGGATTAAATTTTTAGTGTTAACTTTGCTTCGTTTTGAAATTAGTTCCGTACGTATTGACTTTTTGATTTTGGTCCTGTAAGTTTTTAAAAAATTTGAAATTAGTCCTGTAAGTTTCTAAAAATTTTGAAAATTTTCACCTGCTACAACAGGTTACCAAGAAGGTAACCGCTACATATGTAATTATTTTGTTATTCCCTTTAATTTCGAAGTGTCACTTGAACTTTTTTAATCATAATAATCTTAGCCAGATTTTTTATCGGGTTTAAAAACAATTTATACATTAAAAGACAAAGCAAATCAGGTTAGTTTATTGGGTCACGATACAGATACGTATATCATATGAAACCAAAATTCGAATCTTTTGAGAAATTCAAAGAGTTTAAGGCTGAAGTAGAGAAACAACTTGGTAAGAGTATCATGACTCTTCGATCGGATCGAGGAAATGAATATCTTAGCCATGAATTCACTGATTACTTGAAGTTACATGAAATCCAGTCACCATGGACTCCTCCCGGAATACCTCAGATGAACGGTGTGTCTGAGCGGAGAAATCGAACCCTGTTAGACATGCTGAGGTCCATGATGAGCTTCTCCTCTCTTCCGACATTCTTATGGGGATACGCGTTACAAACCTCAATTTACATTCTGAATAGGATTTCATCTAAATCGGTTGAGCATACACCATATGAACTATGGTGTGGCAAGAAGCCAATTTTTACACATATCAACACATGGGGTTGCCCCGTGATTGTGAAAATGATGCTTACCGAAAAGTTGGAACCCAAAGGTGAAAAAGAGTTACTTTGTGGGATATCCTAAGGAAACTAAATGATATTACTTCTATCTACCTGAGAAATAATCAGTGATTGTTTCTAGGCAGACCAAGTTCCTCGAAGAAGACTATGTCTTTAAGGAACAAGATCGTAAGCTGATAGAACTTGAAGAAATTCAAGAACCACAAATTAACAAAGACACTGATATCTTGTCAAAGCAACATGATAAGGAATTAGTGGGAGCATTCAGCAATTTTCACGGTGGGAGTCTTTCACTAGGTGATCGTCTTTCAGCCAGTGGAAGTGTAATTGGAGTATGCTTGCCAGTGCAAGAACCTCCAAGTGGGATGAATGAGAACAACATAGTTCAAACTCCCGCCCAAGAGGCATCTGAAAGTGTAGCTCTTGAGGACTCTCCAGAGGAACTCGATAATATGGACATACTAGATAAGGACGATCCTAATACTTACTCTGAAGCAATATCAAATATTGATTCAGGGAAGTGGCATGAAGCCATGAAATCCGAGATGGACTCGATGTACACCAATCAAGTATGGGAGTTGGTTGAGTTGCCTAAAGGGGTTAGACCCATATGTTGCGATTGAGTCTTCAAGCGTAAGACTGATGCAAATGACAAAGTACAAACCTACAAAGCTAGGTTGGTGGCGAATGACTATAGTCAACGCGAATGCATTGACTATGATGAAATATTCTCACCAGTTGCAAAGATCAAGTCCATTTGAATTTTACTTGCGATAGCAACACACTATGATTATGAGATTTGGCAGATGGATGTCAAAACAACTTTCCTCAATGGAAACATTGATAAGGAAGTGTTTATGATACAACCGGAAGGTTTTATATCTAAGCCAAATTCTAAATCTAGTATGCAAGCTAAAGAGATCCATCTATGGATTGAAGCAAGCTTCCAGGAGTTGGAATATCCGATTTGATGAAGCTATCAAGTCTTTTGACTTCATCATGAATTCGGAAGATCCTTGCGTTTATCGTAAATGCAACGGGAATATTATCTTCATAATCATATATGTCGACGACATATTGATTTTGGAAAACAATATCCCGTTAATGCAATTCGTTAAAGATTGATTGTTAAAGACCTTTATGAAGAAGGGTCTTGGTGAAGCCTGCTACATCCTAGGGATCAAGATCCACAAGGATAGATCCAAGAGGATGTTACACCTGTCACAGTCCACCTATGTAGACAAGGTGTTGAAGCGTTTTGCGATGGAGAACACTAAGAGAGGATCTCTATCGGCAAATCATGGGATAAGGCTATCAAAGAAGGACTGTCCTTCTGTTGAAGCTGATATCAAGAACATGAAAGATGTCATATATGCATGTGCAATTGGGTCAATCATGTACGCCATGACTTGCACTAGGCCAAACGTAGCCTACGCTATCAACATCACTGGTAGATACCAACAGAATCCGAGTGAGTCTCACTGGATTGCTGTCAAGTCCATTCTCAGATGAACTAAAGAATGTTTTCTTGTCTATGGTGGACAGTCATAACTAGTAGTGACTAGTTAAGCTGAAACAAGTTTCCAATCCGACTGTGATGATTACAAATCACAGTCAGGTTACGTTTCACTCTCAATAATGAGGCGGTCAGTTGGAATAGTTTCAAGCAAAAATTCCGCAGATTCAACAACTGAAGTTGAGTACATTGCTGTATCAGAAGCCTCAAGGAGGCTATCTGGATTTTTAGTTCTTAAGAGAACTAGGGGTAGTTCTGAGTGCTTGTTGTCTAATAAAGTTGTATTAAGACAACGTTGGTGCGAATGCACAAGCAAAGGAACCAAGATCAGCAAACAGAAACAAGCATGTACCTAGACTTATCATTTGATCCGAGAGATCAAAAGGGTATGAGAAATGGAATTAAAATGTATACACACATATTTAATTTGGAAAGATCATTTCACCAAAACCCTGAGTGTTCATGTACACACAAGACATTTGATGGTCTAAAGGTTAGACATGTAGGTGATTAACTCTAGTCCAAGTGGGAGATTGTTAGTGTTAGTGTCCTAGAAACAATCTATTGTAAGGACATAATACTCGATGATATTCAGTTTGATTTAATATTATAGCTCATTGAATATTATGTTTGATTGTTTGCAATTATTCATACAAATATTCCCATGAGTCATTGCTGTCATTGAGGTTGTGAGAACTCGGATGACTTAAGCATGATTCTCAAATATCCCCGATCAAGGATCATCAAGAATGAGATATTGATGATGGAATGAAGATTGGTGTGCGATCTGCATCATACGCTTAGAGAGTGTAGTAAGATCTCACTTACTACAATGTACTATGTATCTCATGATGGATGCACAAATACCTTAGAGGGTATTGGCATACCCATCCGAGAAATAGTTTTTGATGTATTTCCACTATATGTGTCTACGAGTGTCTCGATTAGTGGGAGCGATGCGATACTCCTTTGACTTGAGGTCAATACGCACGACATGTGTGGAGTGATGAACTTTGACCATGACTGACGCTTGCACCCGTCTATGGGTAGATATGACTTGGACTGGGTTCATCACGAAGTGCATGTGCGTGGTAGTTGAGCAAGGAATATGATTCATTCCTCAATGTGGATTTAGAGAGAATACTCATCTTCTCATCATAATTGGATCAAAGTCATCAGCCGATGCACGTCAACTTAGACTTTGTGGCTAAGTGTGACATACATGATCAATTAGTGATTAAAGATAATATGATTAAGTTATTTGAGTAGACACTTCATCATGTTCAAGACTTAATCGAGTATTCGTGAATGAAAGGAGGAAATCGTAATAGCTCATGTTTCATTTACAGGTAGTTGCACGTTTCTCGCAACGTACCTCATATATTGAGAATGTCTGATTTATTGTCTAGGGTTCAATTAAAACCATTAGTTTGATTAATCGCTCGATATATGAGGGCCTATGGGTCACACAACAAGTAGTTCCCTTTACAGATTATAGTTGGTTGATTAAATGTTAAATTGGATTTAATATTTAATTTATGGATAATTAATTAATAATAGATTGATTTGAAATTAATTATTATTAATGTTTAATTAAATTAGATTTAATTAAATAGGATTCCCAATAATAATATATGGAATATTATTATAGGATTTAATAAATATGGAATCAAATCCGTAGAGATTTGATATACATGAGAATTAAATCCGTAGAGATTTTATGTATGAGAAATAAATCTAAGAGATTTATTTTATAAGATTAGGAATTTTATTTCCTAATCAGGTTAGCTTAAGATTTAAGTTGGACTCTCCCTATATATATTAGCTCTTGGGAATTCACAAACAACATTAATTCATTATTCTCTCCATAAGATCTAGTGTTAGAATTTTCCTAGCAAATTCATGTCGGGATTCAACGCTGACAAATCTGTGCAAGTCCGTGATTGGGGATTACGTGGATACCAATGTAGAGAAATATGCGTACGATTTACTATAAGGTTACTCTTTATGTTTACACTTATTTAATTATGCAATTATATGTTCGTTGTTGGTGAACTGTTTAATTCCGTTGTGCATGCATTACGTGTTTACGTGCCTCTAAATCCAATAAGTTCGCTATGAGTCAGGAACATTGAGTCAACATATGGGTCTTTTAAATGGTCTCTGATGTAAGTTCAGTCGGTAAGAAGTGGTCTCTTTGGTGGAAAAATCTATATGAGTTGTGATGGAGTCCTGTGGGTGATTTATTTCGAGATAGGTTGAGTTTCTCTTTGGGTAATGGTCTTAAGGCGTCTTTCTGGGTCGATTCATGGTCTGAGGGTAGGTGTAGGTTGAGGGATAGGTTCCCATCTTTGTTCAAGTTGTCGGTCCAAAAGAAAGAATCAGTCAGGAGTATGTGGGATGGAGAGTATAAGTCTTGGGACTTTCGTTGGGTTAAAGAGTTAACTTCTAATGAATTTTTTGAGTTTTTGGATCTTTGGCAGTATGTAATCAGACACAAAGTTCGCTCGGATGTGGAGGATTCATGGAGGTAGCAAGGCTCGGCTAAAGGCAGGTTCTCGACAAAAGATATGTACAACACCATCGTGGAGGCCACACCTAGCGGTGACAATTTTGTTTTTCCTTGGAGGAAACTTTGGTGGAAGATGGTTCCAGCTAAAATATCAACTTTCTCGTGGAAGATTGTTCGTGAAAGATTAGCCACGAAGGACAACCTGCTTAAACATGGTATCTGCATTGGTGTGGGGTCTGGAGTGTGCTCGTTGTTTTGGATTCGATGGAATCATCAAACCATTTACTATTTTCGTGCCCAGTGGCTCTTCTTGTTTGGCAAGCTATTGGTATTTGGCTTGACAAACCATTGCTATACTCCTCATCCGACCGTGATCATTTTGTGGAGTTTATGGAGTCCGAGAGTGGTAATGTCAAGAGAAAGATCTTCGGTTTGATTTGGCAAGCAACAGTATGGAAGATTTGGAAAGCCCGTAATGGGATTATTTTCAAAGAAAGTCCTTATACGTTGGACGAGCTCATAGATGGTATTAAATTGTGTTCGTGGAAATGGATCCGTGCTCATTACCCGGTAACCTTTGATTACCCTTTTCATATGTGGGAATCCTAACCTTTTCAGTGTATCCCAGTTAAATTGTAAATTTAGTGGTCGTTTTTAGATAGGTTGGGGTTTCGAGTACCCCTCATGCTCGTGATATAATATTTCATCTTTTTCTTTCCAAAAAAAGGAACATGTCAATTAAACAGAGTCGCACGTGTCTGTACAACGAAACAACTCATACAAACCATCAAGGCAACATGTATAATTGGTGTCTTTTCTCACTGTTTAGTATTAAACGGATCCGTCGTATGACCCATTTGCTAATTGGGTCAAAATTAAGTCAAATTGCACCAATTGCATCGTGCAATTGGTGCACACAAGTGTGACTTTTTTTTTTAAAAATATTTTAAATACCTATTTTATTAAACATATGTTTGTATTAATCTATTTTATATATAATATTTTGTCATATATCGATTTTCAAACATAATATTATATTTATCAACCATGATATATCAGTTATATTCATTAGTACAATAATTTAGATGGATAAAAGAGTATTACAAAAAAGGATGAAAATGTACTTAAAAAAAGTGGTAGGGGCAAAAGGATTCAAGAATGATTCTCAACCTCAAGCCACTTTTATATATATATATATATATTCATAATTACAATAAAATAAATGGATGAAAGAGTATCATTAAAAAAGGATGAAAATGTACTAAATAAAAGATGGTAGAGGCAAAAGGGGTCCGAGAATGATTATCAACCCCAAACAATGTTTATATATATATATATATATACCCATAAAAAAAATTAACATAAAAATCACACTGGAAAAGCCCATATTACCCTTAAAATTAAAACCCAAATTTTTTTACCCCTCTCTCCCACCTCCAACACAATGTCGTTGATGTATACATGGACATCATTCCAGCCACTGGCAGAGCCAGAATTTTCGTCCAGGGGTCTCAATCAATAGTAATAGAAAAATACGAAAATAAAAGTTTAAACTGAAACATAAACCAATATCTATTATATAATCAAAATACTAAACATAATTATATACACATTTAAAAGTAAAATTTAATATATTTAATAACATTTCTCTCCGGCTCTTCATGTTTTGGAAGCACTGCATGATAGCTTTGTTACTAACTTTGTGAAAAATTGTTTTTTTTAATGTGTACAATTGAACAAATCATTCAAATATATATATTCCGTTTGGTAACTGCTGAACTATTGATGAGTTTTATTGCTGAAAATGCTCTTTCCACGATACTTGTGGCAATGAGTAGGATCAATGATAACTTAACAAGCGAAAAACTAATGGGAATATAATATGATTTTTTAGAGAATAATGTTTTTTAAGGACAGTAATGTAGGGGGGTTGTGCATTAAGGACAATAATTTTACGGGCTTGAAAATGTAGGTCTATATATTTTAAAACTTGTAAATATAGGACAATATATTTTAAAATTTGTAAATATATGACAATATGTTTTAAAAATATGTAAATATAGGACAATCGAGCCCAAACCTCACATGATATTTCAGCCCGATTTGGGCTTATTCGAGCTCAATTGTCCTATATTTATAGATTTTAAAACATATTGTCATATATTTACATATTTTAAAACATATTGTCATACGTACATTTCCAAGTCCGTAGAATTATCGTTCTTAAAACACAACTCCCAAAATTATTGTCCTATAAAATATTTTTCCCGATTTTTTATAGCAATCATTTTTAGCAAGACCTTTTATTCCGGCAATGGTAAAAAAAGTTTTCATCTAAATGCAATCAACAATAAAGTTTCCTAATTGACTGTCAAGTTCAAGTAGAACGACTCAAATTATTTCAAACATATAAATACGATTAAATATATTTTTTATTATATATATATAAATGTGAAATTATTAAAAATACATAAAAAAAATTAAAATCTCAGGGTATGTTTGTTTTGAGCTTGAGGTGGATGGGACAAATCCGGATGGGGGAAATCCTGTGAATAGTAATCTCTTATTTGTTTTTGGTTGGATGTAGTAGGGATAGATGGAGCTTTATGTCAAATCAATACTTTTTAATTATGATGATGTATTATTTTATTATTGTTAGTTAGTATGATAATAATTGTATGAAAGAAAAGTGTAAGAAAAGTAGGAGAGATAATAAATTGTTGTAAGAAAAATATGAGAGAGAATGAGTTGGTGTAAGAAAAATAGTGATGTGATAGTTTTAGGGTATAGATGTATAATAGAGGTGGATGTGTATTTGGATGGAGGATGAGATGTGAAAATCCGAAAAGTGAACGGGACGGGGGGAGGCCCATCCCCCATCCGGACCTCCCCGGCTGAAAACAAACACCATCTCAGGGACCAATGCCCCCGAACCCTTTCTCGCTCCGTCCTTGATTCCAGCAGCCCCCTTCTCAAAATAACAGTCGATGATCGGGATTTAAACCATAAAGGTCCCATAACTTTGCACATTTATTAAAAATGTCTCATATATATCACTTGTTTCAATTTAGTCCTGTATGTATTCAGTTTGTGCCGATTTAGTCCCAAATCGACGGAGAGCAGTCAAACCAGCCAAAATTAGGACTCAACATCGCCCCTAATTTTGATCGGGACTCAACATTTTCCGGCGAAAAATAGGGACGCGTGGCGGCCACGCTTCTAAAACGACGTCGTTTTGGATGATATTGGTTGACTTCCGGCAGTACAGGACTAAATCGGCACAAATTAAATACATACACGACTAAATTGAAACAAGTGATATATATGAGACATTTTGAATAAAGGTTTAAATTCCATCGATGATCAATTTTGCAGACCCCAACAATTTAGGAAACAAACAATTCAGTCCAAAAAAAGATAAATATATTTTATTCTCATGCTATGTGTGTGAGAAGTTCAGTAACCCAAAAAGATTGCAACCAAAACAAATGATTTTTCTTCTTTTTTCTCGGCCCCTTCTCGACACACCATGCACCGGCCATCATTTCAGCAACCTCCCCCTTTTCTAAATTACATAAAAAAAAATTCTTTGTAATTTTTTTTTCTCGATCAACCAATTTCGAAAAACACAGTAATTTCGAAAAATCAAGGCCATTTGAATAATTTCCAAAATGATCAAATATGAATATTCTTGTTATCAATTGATAGACATATATATTATTTTAGCATGGAGAGATGTAGCTATTTTATAACCATGCATGTATGGGAGTTAATTAATGCTTTTCCATCAATGGTTGAAAATCAACATGAATGCATGTAAAATTAAGTTGTGAGGTATACGTATACGTAATTTTCATTGGTGTTGGAAAATAATTAGTCAGATATGTACCAACCTTCTTAGCAACGACATAACATTAAGTGACAGGTTGATCAAATCTTGTACTTTGTGGAGAAAAGAAGTTATTTCCTTCCATAATTTTTCTGTAATTCATTTTTTATCCCAAAAAATTTAACTATCAAATTTTGGTCCACTAACTATTTTGAATGTTCAATTTTGGTCTCATTTTTCGCCGGATTTTTTGTTGTTGTTTTGTTATTTTCGGTCATGCTCAAATCACGTGTTAAAACTGCGGGTTTTCCGAGCTCGTAGCTGACGTGACATTGACTGTTAAAAGGAAAAATTGAATTTTCAGCGTTCCCGTCAACTACGAGCTCGACAAACATTAAGTTTAACCGGCACATGACTTGCGCGTGATAAAAAAGACAAAATTTTATATTTTTCAGTGAAAATGAGGCCAAAATTGTACAATCGAGATAGTTATGAGACCAAAATTGGATAGTTAAATTTTGTTGAGGTGAAAAACAAATCACAAGAAAATTATGAGATCAAAACACTTTTTTTCTCTACTTTTTATGTGATCCTTTTAATAGAATATACTACAATTGAATTGTTCATATAATCATATACACCACAGTTTAGATGCCTTTGAAATATGTTTGTATATGAGAGGTGAAATTTCTACGGAGAACACCAAAAAAAAGTCTGAATTTTCTCTGTAACTTGTGGGACCCTAGAGAGAAGGAACAAAAACTGCAAAGCATTCCCGAATTTCTCAACATGGAAGTTAAGAAAGGTTCTCATTAACTTATTATTATACTCCTATCCAATTCATGTCTTGATGTTTAAAATAATACTGAATGTATATTTTTTTTTCGAACCCATAATACTAAATGTATATTTAAGGCCCACTTGGTTGGGGTACGATATGGAAGGGGGTTAATGAGAATAATTTTCATTAATATTTTTGACAGTTATTATCCATCGTATTGAGAATAGAAGTAAGTAATTGATTACCCAACTTACTTGGGTGTTTCTCACAACAGTCAGGGTGTCGTACTAACTGTCTCCAAGATTGTGTCATGTGTCATCGTACTATGTCGTATTAACTTGCTACCTGTTGTACTATACATTATTTATAAAAAATTTTTTAAACTGTATATTGTTATTTACTGTTTTACCCTTATAAACAAAGTAAAAAATAATCAGTGTTTGAATATAATATCCTCATTGCATACATATAATTGAATCTAAATTTAGTGTGTGAATATAATATCCTATAATTCGTTGTATACATACAATTGAATCTAAATTTATTTTCATTGTGCACATATCTCTGACATACGACGACGGTGGAAGAAGAGAAGAGAATGATAGAAAAGAAGCGCACGCCGTGGTGGCCGTCGATCATGCTTTATCCCTAAATCCTTGAGTTTGAAACTCTTCTTGTCCCATCTTTGCCATCGCTAGAAAAGAAAGCGACGCCACCATACCAGTTCGTTACCATTGCCGTTGCCGATGAATTAATTGGGAACTTAGACATAACTTAATCATAGCAGTTGAAACTCTTCTTGTCCCATCTTTGCCATCGCTAGAAAAGAAAGCGACGCCACCATACCAGTTCGTTACCATTGCCGTTGCCGATGAATTAATTGGGAACTTAGACATAACTTAATCATAGCAGTTTCTGAGATATACGCACTGATACAAATTTCTAGTATTTTGTGTTATTAACTTTCAATGATAATCTATTGTTGTTATATTGTTTGGATTTAATGGATTTTTTAAAATGTGGATCTTCAACCAAAATACTAATCAACATGATGCCTACCATTCAAGAGAAGACCACCAAAAAAATGGAATGATGCAGTTTCTATTTTTCCAAATTATGTCATTGCAATTTATTGAAGGTGTTGGGTTTTGTCCATTCTACATGTCTAGTTTTTTTATCTTTTTCTTGTACAACAACAACTAATCAAACCACAAGAATTTGAAAAATTAAACCACTTCATTAATCATGGGAAAACATGATGGAATCAATACCATTCAAGAGAAGACCACCAAAAAAAATGGAATGATGAATTTTTATATTTTTTAAAAATTTTTGACTAAACATCTTTTTATTGAAGGTACATTTATATGTATTTTGAAAATGTCCATTCTACATGTCTCTTTTTTTATCTTTTCACCTAAAAATCAACATTTTATTTACAACAACAACAAGAGAATCAAACCACAAGAATTTGAAGGATTTGTTTTAAACAATTAAACCATGAGATGGTTTTATACATGATATATGGTATAATCTATAACACAAAAATACTGGGAAAAAAATATTAGAGCGTTAATCAATTTAACTCTTACTATGATTGATCAGAGATGTATCTTAATTATAAGTGTATATATATATAAGAAATTATTACCAAAGGACGACCCCAATTTAAGGTAGGTCCATCATCATAGTGATTGATCCTCAATGAAATTCTACCATTTCCAAATCATACAAAGCGGACCCTTAGAGATTACAATAAAAAATTGACAAAAACTCCTATAGATTTGGCTCATGGTGTAAACCCGGGTCAATCATGACACATACATTACAAAATGGGTCATATATAATTATCACTGTATATTTTCATGCCCCCCCTTCAGTTAAGTTAAAAAACTATCGTTGTTAAGCCAAAAAACTTTCACTGCTAAGCCAAAACACTCACTATTAAGCTAAAAAATTATCACTATAGGCACAAAAACTATCAATGTTAAACCAAAAAACTATCAAAGTAGGAACATAAAACTATCATTGTTAAACAAAAAAAACTACAACTGTTAGGCAGAAACTCTCACATTGTTTAGCAAAAAAAAAAAAAATCACGATGAAGCCAAAAAATCATCAATGTTAAGCCAAAAATCAGTCATGGGGTTATTTTTTCATTCACCTTCACTGCTAATGTTCTCCATTAGCGTGTCTTCGCATATTTCAGAATCAGCATCGTCACATGTTGTGAAGTTTTGAGCATCAATATTCATTGTTTTAGAGTTTTGAATGTGAATCTTCACTTTTTGTTTTGAGAGTGAGCGTATTTTGAGAGTGAGCGTATTTTGAGAGTGACATTAACTAGAGTGTTGAAAGAGAGCGAGAGCAACACGAGACCGTTGAGGAAAAGTGACGTGATGTGAGATCATTGAGGAAGAGCGACGTGATGTGAGGGCATGTAGGAAGAACGATGGCGCTGCCACGCGAGAGTGAACGTGAACGGACTGAGGACAAAAATTCGGGTCAACCCATCCCTCATAACAGGTCATATTGAATTTAGGTTCATGATGTGTACCTAGTTCACAAAAGTGTTACTCTAAAAAAAACTAAATAAATAATTAGGAACAAAATTTTATTATAAAAAGACACTTTTTACGAAACTGGAATAGAATCCAAAATTGCCGTATAAGTTTTCACCTTTTACAAAATTGTCCAAAAAAGTTTGATGTACGAAATTAGTCCTAGGTTTTCGGTGAATTGTATAATTTTCGTCCCAAAATTCACCAGAACTACGGAACGACGTTGTTTCTTCTCATGTGTTGGGCACACTTGATTAAAAAAGAAAATTAAAACTAAAAAATTATTAATTACAAGAAAATTAGAAAAACAAAAAACGTTTGTCATACTTATTTTGCCCTCTCGCAGAAAGGTGTGTTAACCCACGAAAAAACTTACAATATCCATCATTCAATAAAAATTGAGATAAAATCAACACCCAAAGATAATCTACTGAAATAAATCAACATAAAAGTCAACACCCAAATGGACATAAATCACACTCACAAAAATAGGATTCTTATTGGGTTTCGCACCCATAAAATCATAACCCAACATTCGCTTCCTTCCAACAGGTAAAGATGATCGCCGCCCTCTGAACCCTCCGACAATAGCATCTTACCACTCGCGAGCTTTCACTATGTTCGGACATCTTCAATCATCGATTTCTTTCTTGTCTTGGGGAGAGTTAGGCCGATTTTTCTAAAATTTGAGGAAGAACACGTTTTGTCTCAGATTTTTTCTTAATAATATTGTTAGAATTAGTGTTTATTTAATTGTAATTAATGCTATGGAATTTTCGAAATTTTACTCCACTTAAAAAAAACTCTTAAGTGTCGTTATTAATACAATTAATATTTTCGCCGGAGAAAGAAGCGCACGTGTGTGACGCATGAGTTCGGGTGAATTTTGGGATGAAGATTAAACAATTCGCAAAAAATTGGGCCTAATTTCGTAGATCAATCTTTTTCGGGTCCATTTTAAAAAAGATGAAAAGTTATGGGGCCATTATGGATTCTATCCGTTACGAAACAGATTACTAATACTCCCCCTGTCTGTAAATATTGTGTTCATTTATTTAGGCACAAATTTTAAGAAAGAGTAGATAAATTAAATAATATTATAGGGTATATTTATAAATAAATTGAATTTTAATTAAATGATGATTGGTTAAATTTAAATTATTAATGATATAAATTTAAAACACTGCATGTACTAATGTTTTTGGTAGGTAAATTTCCATGTATATATATTAATTATCGCTTTTGAATTTTTTTTCTAATAAATTAAAGAGAGGTAGAGAAATGGTGTGTGAGGGAAAAATATACTAATAAAGAGATTCTTTTAAGGATACAATGAGGTAAATTATAGAGAAACATAGAAAAAAACATAAAAAAACAACAATTAATTTAAAATAAAATTTAACCTAAAAAACAACCATTAATGTGAAAGCTGGCAGGTCCTTTTCTTATTAATTTGCATAATTTCCTTTGTTGAAATTTAGCACGGCATATGCACTTCTCCTTGCGGTCAGCAGTCTTGTATACTTTTCCTTGGTCAGGGTGGGAAGAATTGAAGAAAGATTGATATATTAATTCAAAAAACCAAATTGGCAAGATTTTCAATATGCATGTAGAATGACTTGTCTGAAATATTGTACATGTAGTATTAGCACAATTAAAATAAAAGATAAAAAAATCGCAGGCCATGAGCATGTTGCTCTTTAAATCGGTATGTATTGAGATTACATATATATTTATGGAGGATATATTTACAAAATCTGTGTTTTGGCCTAATGGTTGGGTCTATTGTTAACATGTTTGGTCGTAGGTTCAAAATGTATTACTATGTGAAAAAATAATATTATGATTCTCCAAAAAATTACATTATGATTCTCTAAAAAATTACATTATAATTCTCCATGCATAATTTCAATTTTTATTGAACACATAATTTTTAAATGTTGTGTTACTAAATGAAAAAAGTATGATACTTATAAAAATGAAATGTATTACTACGTAAAAAAAATATATTATCATTCTACAAAAAATTACATTATCATTCTACATGTTTTACTGCATGAATAAGTAAATGATATTACATTGTTACACTAAAAAAACTTCATATCTTACTAACACGTATTAAAACATAACGTAACACATTAATGTTCACAAGGTAAAACATGAGTCACAAGGTAACACATTGTTGTTAGAGATAAAGAAAATTGAAAGGTATATATTTAACAACAAAGATGAATAAAGAAAACTGAGTGGAATATATTTTGAAGATGAAGTATTATAGCATACATAACTCTTCATAGAATTGCTTAAAATAGAGGATTTATATAAGTAGATGATGACTCACAATTAGTAAATAAGAGATTTTTATATTATTAAGTTTAGATTAAATACTTCAAATAATTAATTAGCTTGGTTAATTTAATTGCAGACGTATTTTATTTTCCAATATTATATATGAATATTATCATTCATTTCTTATTCTAAAATATAAATTATGGAGTATGTATGTAATATAATGTATCTGAGGAAAGAAGAATGATGAATGAAGGAAGACGTAGATTGTGAGAAAATCACAAAAAATAACTTATAAAAATTAAATGATATAAATTAAATCAGGAAAATGAATGGTGAGATTAAAAATTATACAATAAATAAGAAAAACTCATAAAATTTAATGGCATATATTAATGAAGAAAATTAATGATATATATTTTGAAAATTACCATAAATAACTTTTCATAGAATTGCATAATTTTAAAATAGTGAATTTATATGAGTAGAGGGATGATTCACAATTACTAGATAAAAGGTTTTATTAATTCTCTTTAAAGAAAGATATATAAAAGACATACCATAAATATTAGTTATCTTGCTTTGTTATTGAAGGTTAAGGTTATAAATTTCATTTATACACGAAATTAGTAAGACTACGACATATGTATACAAATATTCTACAATTGTCATCATTAATTAACGGAAAAAAATATATTGCGAAAAAAACAAAATTTACATATTTTAACAAATTGAAAAAATAAAATTACAACAGACCCATGCATCGCGTTATGAAAAAATAGTGTATGTATAGGGGTAATTGCAATGTAGTACACAAAAGGAGAGGCCAATAGCAATGCAGTACATTTCCATTGAAAATTAGCAACCTAGTACACTTTTAATGGCTTGAAACACCATGAATGCCCTTTTGAGTTTATGCAGTATTGTTTAGGTTTATTAATTAAATTAAAATTGTCAAATCAGATCTTACACCATCTTACACACACTTACATTGATTTAACCGGTCTGTCTCTCTCCACTCATTCAATCCCATCTATTTTTCTCTCTTCTCTCTCTCTCTCTACTCTTTTCTCTCCTTTCTCCCTCTCTACACATCCAAACTCATCTCCTCTCTCTTTCTCTCTCTGTGTTGTGACAGGCGGAGGTGGTGGTGGTGATAGACAGTGGCGGTGGACGGTGGTGGTTTTATAGAGGTGGAGGTGATGTTTTGGACGGAGGCGGCGATGGTGTATTTGGATGGACGAATGGAAGATTCGTCCGGGGGATGGTGGCGGCGGAGTTTGTGGAGGTGCAGCGGTGGGGGATCTATGGAGGCGGAATGATTTTAAGGGTTTCTGGTTGTGTATCTAGGCAAGGATGGGGGGCGGCACGTGTGGATCTGGGGGGCGACGATGGTTTGGTGGGGGGGGTGGTGTGGATGGCAGATCTGTGGGTGGTAGGAATGGTGATGGATGGCAGATCTATGGGTGGTGGGAATGGTGATGGATGGCGACTGTAGGTGAGTTATTTGTTTTAATTTTTTATGAAGATGCAGATTTTGTTGTGTGTGTGAAGATGATTGTTGGCCTGATTGTTCAGTTTTTTTTTTTTTTTTTTTGGTGATTTTTCGTGAATTTTGCAGAAGATTCGGGGGCCGAAGATTTTGGGAAATTTTTTGTTTTTGGAGACTCATGGAGATGCAGTTTCAATGTTTTCTGTAGAAGATTTTTTGGGGGAATTTTATTCCCAAATATGATTTTTTCAAGGGGCGGAAGAATGATTGAATTTTTTTCTAGACATATATGCAATGGGAAAATGCATTTTGCTCAAGTGCATATACAATAAGAAGAATGTCTGGGATTTTTTTTCTGGGCACATATGCAATGGGAAGATGCAATTGTTTAAGTGTATACATAATTTTTTACGCGTGTATGCAATTTTTTTATTTTTTTTACGTGTGTATGCAATTTTTTTTTACGCCTGTATACAATTTTTTTTTACGCGTGTATGCAATGTAATTAATGTGTATGTAATGTATTTTAGTGTATGCAATGTATTTAGTTTATAAGAAATGTTTTTAGTATATATGCAATGTATTTTTAATATATGCAATTTTTTTATTGAACACTTTATTTTTACAGGTATTTGCATTTTTAGTTTTGACATTATTAAAAAGAATAAATAATTATATTTTAAAAAAAATTGTCAAATATTTTCGTTTTTTCTATTTTTCTATACAAAAATGAGATTGAAAAAGTGCTTATTAATTAATACTTATTTAAATTAAAGAAAGAAATACATTTTTTTAACAATAATAAGAAATTTATATAGTATATAATAATAAAAATATAAAAATTGAGTATGGAAAAATCTAAAAATAAACAATGAAAAATGCACTATGCACATGCACATATACGACAATATTATAAATTTAATTAAAATGAAGGAGATATATTAAATAAGAAAAAAAAAGAAGGAGATGAAAAAGGAAGTGACAAGACACAAAAAAAAGTGATAAGACACAAAAAAAAGTCATCACATATGGAAATGGGAAACGAAGAAAGAAATGATTAAGAGAAGGGAGGGGCATTTTTGCCAAATTACATGTTCAATAAAGTCAAAATGTACCTAGTTGCTATTTTTAATTTAGCAATGTACTAGACAGTAATTGCCGCCCCTATGTATAAAGACATGATCCAAGTTAATTTGTAGAGCTGTGTATTTATATTTTGAGACGAGTTGAATAAAATAGACAAGATTAAGAGCCCATTTGGCTAAGCTTATTTTAAACATCTTATAAGTTGTTTTAAGTGTTTATAAGATTTAATTTTTAAGTAGCTTATGAGTTGTTAACTTATTTGATAAATACATATAAGTTCTTTAATAATTTTTTAAAAATATATTTTTTTAAAATAATTTTTTTAAAATAATTAATTTTTCTGAAAATAATATATTTTTTGAATTTTTTTTTTGGGAAAATAATTTTTTTTTTCGAAATATATTGTTTTCGAAATTTTTTTTTTTCTGATTTTTTTTAAAAATAATTTCTTTCGAAAATAAAAAAAATTTTCGAAAATAATTTTTTATTTCAAAATAATTTTTTTTCGGAAAATATTTTTTTTCAATTTTTTTTTCGTGAAAACAAATTTTTTTATTATTATTTTTTTTGGAAACTTTTTTTTTCTGAATTTTTTTTCAATTCTTTTTTTTCTGAACATATCTTTTTTTTTCGAAAATAATTTGTTTTTCTAAAAAAGAAATTTTTCCCGAAAATAATTTTTTTATTTCAAAAATATTTTTATTTTCTAATTTTTTTCTGCAAAAAATGGGACGGGTTGGGTTGAATTCGGGTCGGGTTTGTACCGGAATGTATTGAGATAGGGTAGAACTTATATAATTTTTGTATAGTAAGTTGAACTTATTTTTTTGAAGTTTATAAGCTCTAAAGAGTTTTTTTTTTTTGGAGATTTTATAAGATGCTAAACATCTTATTTTGCCAAACAAAATTAAGGAGCTTATAAGCTTTAAAAAGACTTATAAGCTATTTTAAAGAGCTTATAAACTGTGTCAAACGGGCCGTAAATTAAAAAAGGGATCCACGACCTGCACTATCTCCACCTTGGTGCTGGAATGCCTCTCCATGGCAGCGTTACAAATCTGCTATGGGTGCACTACAAAAAAATTGTGAAATCGTGACGAAAAAATTCGTCAATGAAACATAATTTTTTGTTACAATTGATACTTGGTGACGAAATTTTTCATGGCAAAGATTGTCATTTAATGTGCGTGGTATTAGGTAAATTGTGACGTTATTTTAATTCGTCACCAAAATGGCATATCCTTTGGTGATGAAAAGGTCATCGTCACTATATCTTTTCATCTATGTTGACGCATAAATTGTCACATTAGGCATCAAGATTTCTTCACTTAATATGGTGTTTCGTCACTAATAGTTCACTTTTACATGACGATTTAATTAATTGTCAGTAAAAAGTTACTTTTTTGAGACAATTATCCATATATAACTTAACTCGGCAAATTTTAGTGACGTTAATTTTGTCATAATTAGATTGATTATTCCGTCATATTTTGTATACTAGATTTTTGCCCGTGCGATGCGGTCTATTCTATTATTTTTTTTTTTTTTTTTGTAATTTGTTAACAAATAAGTGAATATAATATATTTGTCTTTGCTGGTGCGATGCACGGGGCTATTCTATATATTTTTTTTTTTTTGTAATTTATTAAAAAGTAAGTGAATATAATATATTTAAACATCTCACAAGTAAGAAGCAGAGGGGAAAACAGTTGAGCAAGTAGGAAGCAGAGAGTACCTCAAAGGTTCTTAGTAAATATATATATGATAAAACAAAACTTGAGAAGGAACATTTTTGTGATCATAATTTTTCGGGGACGTACTGTTGTAAACATTGTAGTTGAAATAGTTAGATGTAAGTCACAAACAAAAATACATATCCTTGATCCCTCCAAACTATTCTCACATTATATGAACTTTCTTTATTGGCATATCACTTGAACTTGGCATGTTATTAAACTTTTCAGTTCACCCCAAATTTACAGAATCAAGTCCTGCTAATCTATTAATTCTTATGATTTTTCTACTATTCATACCTCCTAATTCTGCCATAATAGTGTAAACTCAGAAGACAAATGAACAATACAATAATCACTTCTCTTACAATTAATATTAGATTGTACAACTACATACCATCTTCCATGGTGTTAGCTTTAGTTATTGGGAACTTGATATTTGGTGAAATCCTTCACAATGAAAGAAGAAACTTATCTAGACTTTCCAAAGATCAACCACAATCTTATCCACCAAAATCTGCAACAAATGTGTGCTGATCTCTATGCCAGTCTCTAAAGCTTTAGTCTCTCACACAGTTCATCCAAAAGTGATTTTTTTATTTTTTTTTGGTTTTCTTGTAAAAGATGACAGATGTAATAGTGTCACTTTCCATCATCAACCACCACTTCGATCCAGAACCTACATATGAACAACGCAGAAGGGGATCGGTTTGAGAACAATAAAAACTCATAACACCATAATTTTGTTTTTTCATTTTTTTTTTCCGATTTTGTATTACCTCAAGTCACCCACTACTTTCAAACCATGACAATTATTGCAAGTTAATTGTGACTTTACCAGGTAACATGCCATTATAAGCAGAATAAAGCAAAGGATCTTCTAGATTAAATCTGCTAGCATATCTCTGCAATAACCTTAAAGCAAATGAACAACTTCAAGATATGACTTGTTTAAACAACAAATTAATAATATCTCTTGAAGGAAGACCATTTTGAATTTATGAAACTACCTATAATAACAACAAAAATGGTTAGATATAATAAACTTAACAGAAACTTTATGCACCTGTCTGTTTAAGCAAAGCAAAAGGGAGACATGACTTGCTAGTCTTAATGAGCTTTATAATCTGTTACGACTCCAAGGGGAATCAAGTGCACATGTCAAAACGCCAAGAAAGTCGAATTCAAAAGAAGTGTATCTGCTCTTTTTGGTTCGAGATGAAGTTTAGTATTCCATTTGTACTACACAACCGTGTATCAAAGTTATTGCTTTCCAAATTTTTATATATATCATCAATTTGAGGTAGAAATTAAAAGAGAACATACAAAGTCCTGAGCACCATTGACATAATCAAGAAGAACGGGATTTTGGCATTCTTATGCATTTTAGTTCCACTCAAATACCAAACAAACTTATGAAACCTTGCGGCACAAATTGTTTTCACCTCATATAAAATCTTCCTTCCTTTGCTACCTCCACATGTTTTAAGTCGAGAAAATTCATATTTGATGTCAATAAGTAATTAGTTGATGTACTTAGTGAACTAGGATATATATATATGTCAAATGAAGATTAAACAGGATATTGAAAACAAAAGATAAATGTCAAGTGAAGATTAAATGGCAAGAATTCAGGGAAAGACAGCTTAAAAGTTTTCCCACTATTTAAACCTATGTCAATAGTAGCATAATATACACACACTGTTCATCTTTCAATCATATATTCAATCAAGATTCACCGAACTACTTTCGGTCAAAATTAAGCACAATTCATCCAATTCTCTAAAACAACGATATGAACGAACATAGTTTCAAACCTTTAGGACCACCAAGAAGCTTAAGGGCATCATTAAGCTGGCGATGCAATTCCACAGACCAGTATCTCCTCTGCTACTTTTTCCATTATTTACTAATGATTTTAAGATGATTATGGACAATTGTATATGAAAAATGAGACATTTGCACTTACCTCTTTAATCCATAAATATAGCACGTTTATATTAATCAGTGTTGAGCCGTGACGGAGGAAAACGAAAGGACAATTGTGACTTATGAGATGCAGAGGAGAGACGTTTTATGTGTTTTCTGCCTCTTCGCTCCTCCGATTGAGTTATTTGATATTCTGATATATGCATCAGTTCAGCAACACGTGGCAACAGATTAAGACAGACACACGACATCATATGGGAGAAAACATGTTACTTTGAATGCCCTTATAATCATCACAACAGTTGATTTTAGGGCTCCCCGGAATCATCCATTTACATCTCAATCCCAAGCCCTTTTATCACTAAAAGAAACTAAAACTGAATATATGACTCTATCATTTTGTTTTATTATTAAGATTTCACCAAAAGTTTCAATTCATATCAAGTAAAGTGGGTGAATTGAAATAATTCTGCACACCATAGATAATCGAATTCAAACATACCTTTTTAAACTAAAAGAAAATCAACATAGATCAACATATTAAAAGAGACTTGAAGAAGAATGGAGGAGTACCATTAGAGAAAGTAGATGATTAATATTGCTCCATAGAGCCTGAATCCCTCCTGTGCATCCTAAGCACATAAGATTATAGAAAATCCCAACAAATCACTGAGACTGAAAATTCAGCAAAAAATGGCTAGTAAGAATGCAAGAAGTGGAAATTTTGAGAAACACATAAAACCTATTACATGAAATTTATCACCAAAACATAATATTCATTTCCGGCGATTAAAAATTCATCCTTAAAGCATAAACGCCTGAAACTTAGACAGTTCTCTGATTAAAAAACAGAAGGACGCATTTACTTAAAACTGCAAAGAAAATGAAAGTGATCATGAATGTCACCAAGTTTCCTTCTTCCTATTGACCACAAATTTACATATATTCTGTTTCATGTAATTTTTAGATTTGTGTGCGAGAGACATATGCATCCAATGTTTAGGGACGCTTCTTTATGAACATAGCCAAAAGCATGCAATGTTGATCCATATCCAATTTCAAGGGTCTTGCAAATAATAAATTTCAGTGGCTAAGGAGGTGTTATTCACCAGAATTCCTGCTAATTCATTTTACTCAGTGTAATGTAGTTCCTTCCTAATTTAGAGACCTTCCTAATTTAGAGACAAATTTCAATCAATTAATTCAAATTGCTAATTATCAGTAAATCTACTAATTACTCTCCATCAACATCAATTTTGGAGGAACATGAGACTTAATTTCTTGGGGGAGAATATCTCTACCGTACATCACATTATTTATTTGTTGTAGCAGATTTTTTTAACTCATCTCTTCCATGAATGCATTTATCGATTTAATTTTTTTTCTCTGTCCATCGTTTTTTCCCCTTTCTTTCATATGCCAACAATTCATCAATCAAGAATTGCAACATATATGTGAAACGATGTATGTTCCTCCAGTAAGAAGATTACCCGATTACCTTGATATTCTGCTGATGAAGAATATGCTCCAGATTGGTCGCATGCGTCATTTCCTAGCTCGACCCCTTGTCTGATCTACATTTAGAAGACGCGGGAAAAAAAAATAGGTGAAGAGAATCTCTCAAATCAGACGGCCCCCGTCTGATTCCGCGCCCATAGCCACCGATCGCGGCCCCCGTTTGATTCCACGCCCATAGCCCAGAAAAATAGGTGAAGAGAAAAAAAATAGGTTTGTCTTTTTATTTGGTAATTGGGCCTCAAATTCAAAATATATTACGCCCAGAAACATAACAGCCATCGAGGAGCTTTAACAATTCAGGAGCTTTAATAAACTTACTAATTATATATAATATAAAATTTAGTAAAAAAATAATATGTGGGGCACGTGCCCTAGCCCAGGGACTGTGCGTCCGTCTCTGCTTAGAGGGACAAGATTCAAGATCCACTTACTAAGAGAAATCTTTTGAAATAATTTCTAGGAACTATAAAATGCCTCCACTTACCCTCTTTTCAAGCCACAAAAATTTTGAATCTCATTTCCCCCGAGATAGGCTTCCTATTTTTCGGGCCGTCCCTATTTTGGGCCACTATATTCTGGTTGTTACTTTTTGGGGCCCCAATTTTTGGGTAGTTTGTTTTAGGTCTCTTATGTTGGGCCTTTATTTTGATTTTTCGGGCCTCTATCTTTTTTAAACCCTTACCTTTTTTTTTTCTTTATTCGGGCCCATCCAATTCAAGACCTTATTATTCTGCACATTCGACAACAGGTGCATATCCTTTTTAGCTATATCTTTATCAGCATTTTCTACTACCTACACACAGTGCGATACATGAGGATTCTATGTGTTAGATTGTAGATATGCTTATTTAATTTCACCAAATCCATCAATATATCATTCATAAATATGGGGGATTTTTTTCCCTGTAATTTGTGTTTTAAGTACAATAATTTTATATAATTTTACGGGCTTATAAATGTAGGATAATATGTTTTAAAATTTATAAATGTGGGACGTCAAGCCCCAATAAGCCCAACTAGGGTTGAAATGTCAAATAAGTTGCAAATTTGTAATATTATGACAGTCTTACAACTCACGTAACATTGATGCCCAAAATAGAGTTTGTCCAAAATATGTAGACAAAATGAAAGAAATCCTCACAATCAAGGAGGAAATTATTTTTATTAGAAATCCTATAGCTATTTCGGAAAGTTTCATAGCCAATCTTTATTTTCTTGGGCGACAGCTAAGCTGCCAATTGACTCCAAGGTCAGTTCCTACATTAAGAATTCACCCGGATCGTGGGTCTTTTGTTGTTCCCTGGTGTATTTGGAGTCTAGAGACGTGTTTGGATGCTTAAGAAATTCTTGTTTTTGAGTGAATTCGACTTTCTTGATTTTCGTGCCTAATGGGAAGTGACATAGTTGGCCCACAATTTGTGAGAATCTGTAATGATAAATTTCGTGAATTTAAAATAAAAATATGAAAATAAATTTACAAGTTGAATTTCTTCGAATTTAAATGTGGAAAACTACAGGTTCCGATATTTAATTTAATTCCTCCAATTCTTCTCTTCGAACTTTGACTTGGATGATTTTTTGAGAAATCCTCGCCTTGATCTTGTTTAAGGTTGAATTTGAGAACTTATAACGTAAATTCAAGGGCGGAGTGCCTTATTTTGGATTAAACGTTATTTCCGGAGATTTTCTGCATGACCGTTGTTAATGTTGTGATCTATTTTGTGACATATGTTGGAACAACATTCTAAACATCATCTGAATTTGCCCTTTCTTCTAATACTAACTCCAAATTATTAGATGTTCTTCTCTATATTTCTTATATTACAGGTTGACAACTTGGTAATTATCCGGTCAAGCGGTTGCAGATTATAAGAGTGAGAGGTGAGATGATCATGAGTGGTTATTCAAGATCATGGAGTGAAGTGTTGAAGGTTCTCTAGGACGTCCAAACCGCCCTAATGGATAAGAAATGCAGTTGAGTTAGAAGTCTATAAGTACAAGCCTTTATTGAACATAAAAAATTGAAGATAATATCCTAGACATAACATATTGATCGTGTTTAATGTTGGAGAATAATTTGCACAGATCTATTCGGGGTGAATATTTAAATACAAATTTAATTCTTATAATTATTACTAGCATGAATTAATCCTATATTAATTCAAATAATAATCCAACAACAAATCATGCATATAATTAATTCACGTAAATCCTACGCATGCAGAATTCTACGAGTTTACATGAACGTACCTCTTGGGATGACAGTGATCTGGCTGATTAGACTAACCAAAAGAACTTCCCAAGTATTCCCTTAATCCTTGTTCGACTATTCGGTGGTAGGACACTTGTGAACAATTAACAAAAAGGAAAATAAATTATGTTGCACCACCTTTGTGGATTTACTAATTTTTCCAGCACATGAAATTGTACTTGGGAATGAAAGATTCATCCCCTATTTATAGAGCATAGGTGGTCGAAAATTGTGGGCAAAAATAATATGGAAAAATCTTTTCTTGATCTCCAAGAAATCTTGAATATATCTCCTATATTCTTTTTCTCATAATTATAATATTCCACAAAATCCCACCTACTCTTTGTTATGGGGGATTTTCGAAAATCATAGGTCAAGATTCCAAGATTTGGATCTTCTTGAATTTATGAGATATTCTTGTATTTCAAGAAATACATATCTTCCATAATATCTTTTCAAGAAAATCAAGAAAATCTTTCTTGCCCTTAATTATAAAAAATTTCGAAATTTATCTTCATGAATAACCAAGTGGGAGATTTCTTGAATTTAATGAGATAATCTTGTATTCCAAGAATACATATCTTCATTCCATAACAAAATTCAAAGAAAATCTTTCTCCCCTTTTTATCCATGAATTTCGAAAATAATAAGGAAAAGTAAGCAACAATATTTATTTTATTTTAAACACCTTTTTCAGTTATTGGACTATATGTTGGGCTACTCAGGGGGCCTTTAGGAGAATTAAGATTGGACCTTCTAATGGATCTTGAATTATCAATATTGAGCCACAATATTATTCAAGCCCATAAATATTAATTAATCCCACTACATAATTAATATTGACTATCCATCTTAACCCATATTACGATCAATATGGCTCCGGTTATTATTTCCGTGTTTAAGATTATCTAGCCCATTAATTAATTCAAGCCACTGAAATAGCTTTCCGTTAATTAATATCTTTTGTCCTTGGTCAAGGAACGGTTCAACATTATTATCCATACAGGAAACTAATTCCACTTGCAAGATTTGGTTTGATAAAACTTATGAACCTCCCAAGGGGGCAAATCAAACAAAGCGTGCTTGCACCACGATTCTCCGATTAAATCTTAGCAATCACATGTGACCAATAATATTGCCCAAGATAAAAAGTATTGAATCTCGTTGATTCTCTACCCGTGATAAGTCAAAGCAATAGTTATCAATCACACGTGATCCTATTTAAGGAACGAAAATTAAGAAATAACGAACCACTGAGGTCTAATTCTTCCTTGTTCGGGATTCAAGAATTTGTCCTCTCAGAGGTCCTATTCAATTGCATCGGTCATGCACTAGTGTAATCTCTTGGTCAAGACAAGCCAATCGAGCCTTACACTTCAACCTTTCACGATGGGTTGTTCATTTCCATCTAGGTTGTGAATGGCGTACTTTTAGTTACAAGGGACTGTTAATTTAATCTTCTGTGATCTGGTATCACTAAATTAACTACAATGTAACACGTACGATTTATTGAACAATTATGCAGTAAATATATGTAACATTCGATAATATTTAAAGCATCGATGATAAACAATTTATTTCAAACAAATAAGTCCGAAATTAGGTTTTGATTATACAAAGTAAAAAGCATACTTTCAAAGATAATCCCAACAATCTCCCACTTATACTCAAAGTCTGCTTTTAAGTATACTACAACATGTCTCGTGTAGTTCCTAATTCGTGACATATAATGTCACCTACACGAACCTAATAATGTCTCCCACTTATACTCAAAGCAGATTGACAACGGTCTTGACACCCATTCCTTCCACATGTCTCTCGAATGTATTCTGAGGCAGACCCTTTGTGAATGGATCTGCTAGGTTGTCTTCTGACGCGATCTTTGCCACCTCTATATCTCCTCTCTTAACGATTTCTCGTATAAGATGGTATTTCCTTTCAATGTGTTTGCTGGCCTTGTGGGCTCTTGGTTCCCTTGAATTTGCAACTGCTCCGGCATTGTCACAATAAATGATGATTGTCTTTGGGCAAATTCGAACTACATCCAAGTCCACTAGGAAGTTCTTGAGCCAAACCGCTTTTTTCACGCCTGCAGTTAGCCTACATATTCGGCTTCCATGGTAGAATCTGCGATGCATTTTTAACGCTTCTCCATGTCATGGCTCCTCCCCATGCAAAACACACTACGGAGGTAGATTTTCTCGAATCTAAGTTTGATTGGAAATCCGAGTCCGTGTAGCCGATGGGGATTAGACTATCTGACTGATAAACCAACATTCTATCTCGAGTTTTTTTCAGATACTTCAAAATGTTTTTAACTACCGTCCAATGTTCTTTCCCCGGGTTACTTTGATATCTTGCCACCATGCCAACGGCAAAGCAGATATCCGGTCTCTTGCACAACATTGCATACATAAGGCTTCCGACAGCGGAAGCATAAGGAATGTCTTTCATGTCATCTATCTCCTTTTGTGTCTTAGGGCACATTTCCTTGGATAGATGGATTCCATGCCTGAAAGATACGAAGCCTTTCTTGGAATCCTGCATGCTGAATCGCTTCAAGACAGTGTCTATGTATGAAGCTTGCGATAAGCCTATCATCCTTTTCTTGCGATCTCGAGTGATCTTGATCCCAAGGATGTGTCCGGCTTCCCCTAAGTCCTTCATATCAAACTGTTTTGAAAGTCATGCTCTTACATCTGATAACACTTTTACATCGTTCCCGATGAGCAGAATGTCGTCTACGTATAGTACTAAGAATACCAATGCAATTCCGACACGCTTTTTGTACACACAACTTTCGAACTCGTTTTGATCAAACCCATAAGACTTTATAACATGATCAAAACATTGATTCCAAGCTCTGGATGCTTGTTTGAGTCCGTAAATGGACTTCATGAGCTTACGAACTAGGTGTTCTTGACCTTTTTCAATGAAGCCTTGGGGTTGTTGCATATAGATTTCTTCATCAAGACTTCCGTTAAGGAAAGCTGTCTTGACATCCATTTGTCAGATTTCAAAATCGAGATGCGCAGCAATTGACAAGAGAATTCGGATGGACTTGAGCATTGCTTCTGGTGGTGAAAAAAGTTTCCTTATAATCGATCCCTTCTTTCTGAGTATAACCTTTCGCCACAATCCTTGCCTTGAAGGTTTCCACCTTCCCGTCCGATCCTCTTTTTCTCTTGTATACCCACTTGCAACCAATGAGTTTGACCCCATTAAGTGGTTCGATTAGCTCCCACACTCTGTTATGATCCATAGAACCCATTTCGGCTTTCATTGCTTTTTGCCAAGAACCTGCATCCTTGTCTTGGATTGCCTCGTCATATGTCCATGGGTCTGATTCGTCTTGTCCGGGAATCAAGTCCGAGGACTCTCCTATTCCCATGAATCTCTCGGGCTGTTTCACAACCCTCCCACTACGACGAGGTTTCGGTTGTGTAAGTGTGTAGTTTGGTATATCATCTTGTACAGTTGGCATTGATGTTTGCCCTCTTAGCTCATTTAAGGTAATCTCACTTCTGGGTCTTCTTTCGTTCATATAGTCTTCTTCCAAAAATCTAAAGTGGGTGCTTATTACCACCTTTTGATCTTCGGGACCATAGAACATACACCCTTTTTTGTTCCTCGGGGTATCCTACAAACAACCTTAATTACGATCGAGGATCCAATTTTTCCGGCTTCCTTGTCCAACACGTGAAATTTGGACACCCCAAATTCTCATGTGTCTCATACTAGGCTTGCGCCTGGGTCCACAATTCTTTGGGAGTTTTGGGAACCGATTTTGATGGCACCAAGTTCGAGAATGTAAGTCTCTTTTTTTCAAGGCATGACCCCGGAAGCGACTTGGGAAGATCCAGATAACTCATCATAGATCTAACCATTTCCAAAAGAGTTCGTTTCTTCGATTCGCAACCCCGTTTTTGTTGAGGGGTTAAAAGGTGTGCGATGAGTGGGATACAATCCCTTCATCGGATAAGTAGTTCAAAAACTCATCATTTGAGGTATTCGCCTCCACGATCGGATCGTAGAGACTTGATACGTTTTTCCCTATGATTCTCTGCTTGAGCCTTAAATTCTTTGAATTTCTCAAAGGTCTCAGATTTATGCTTCATAAGGAAAATATAGTCGTACCTTGAGTAATCATCAATAAAAGTGACAAAATACTCATAACCTCCTCTTGCTTTGGTTGACATTGGACCACATACATCTGTGTGAACGATCTCTAACACTTCTTTGGCTCTATTCCCCTTGGCTCCAAATGCCCTCTTGGTCATTTTACCCTCCAAACATGATTCGCAGGTTGGAATTGGTTCAACTTGGAGAAATTCCAGTGAACCGTCTTTCACCAACCTTTGGATCCTCTTTGGATTTATATGACCCAATCTTAGATGCCAAAGAAGTGTCTCGTTCACGTCTGATGAACATTTTCTTTTCTCGGAAATAGTTGATGTGTTATAGGATGCATTTCGTGAGTGGTGTGCACAATTAATTGTATAGAGATTATTCAACAACGTTCCATGACAGATAAATTTATCAAAAAGAAAAATGGTAACAACTTTATTAAAAGTAACCGAATATCCATCATGAAAAAGTTTAGAAACTGAAATCAAATTCTTTCTAAAACTCGGAACGTAAAGAACATCTCTTAAAATTAAAACTTTGTCTTCAAAAGACAGGTGCACTTCTCCCACTGCTTCAGCTGCCACTCTCGTAGCATCGCCCAGTGTGATGAGGATCCGCTTGAACCCCTGTAATGTGAAACAAACATGATCAGTGGATCCCGTATCCACCACCCATAAATGGGAGGCATACGCCGCTAAACAAGTTTCAACAACTAGTGCGTGAGAATTACCTTTCTTTCCATTCCTTTTGGATCTGGAACAGGCTAACCTCCAATGTCCTTTCTAACCGCAATTAAAACATTTTCCTTTTGGTCCTTTCTTGACACTCAACCAGCTAACTGTCTTTTTCTCACTTTTCTTAGTGATGAGTTTGCTTTGGTTCTGACCACTTTCCTTTTCTTGAGACTTGTCTTCCACTGGCCTAGATCTCGAGAAAAGACTTTTGGTCACCAATGCTTCGTCTTTCTTTCCTAAATGCTTCTCTATTTTCTCCAAGGCTTCTTGTAGGATATCCATAGTAAACATGTGATCACTAATCACAAAACTACAGTAAAATCCATCGAAGCTTCTTGGTAGAGTTAGCAACAGAAATTCAATTTGGGCCTCATCACAATACTTAGTTCCGAGATAAGCCAGTTTTTCAAAATGGTGTTTAATCCTGAGAACATGCTCCCTTACGGGTGTTCCCTCAACCATCTTTAGCCTGGCCACGTCGTCATTTTTAAACTGATTGATCATGCGGTCTTTTGTTAAAAACATTTCTTCAAGACTTTGCATAATTTCTGCAACAGACTCAACACCTTCATGAATGTGTCTCAAATCATCAGACAGTGAAGTCAAGATTACACGTTTCATGGGTTCATTGGCCTGCTCCCAAATATTATACTCATGTCTTTCCGCATTAGGTGATTCAACAGTAGGCTTACGTGGCTTGGGTACATCAAGAACCCAATAATGTTCTTGTGCAGGTAGGACAAAACTCATATTTCGTTTCCAAACATTATAGTTTTTGCCAGTTAATTGGTGTTCTTTGAGTGTATATAACAGTGGATTAAAAGGTTGCGACATGATGAACTGAAATAAACAATAATATGCATAAGCACAAATATATCACAAGGTTTGATCACATGCATCATATTAAAATCTCAAAAAAATATGAACATGCATCAGCCAACATCTCAAAACAGTTTAAATAAGCCACGTGGGGTGGGTCATTATTTAAACACATTCAAGCAGGTTACAAACAAGAACAGTTACAAACCTTTAATATCCAGATTAATAGTTGGCTCCCACTTGACCAATATAAAATTCGCGGGGACTTGAGGAAGTATATGCATATCAATTTTATACCTAAGTAATAACCATGATTAAATACAGGATTATTATTTCATATTGAACGAGCCTCGTGGGGAGGGTCATCGCCGCCACTAGTAATACCCACAATCATCCATTTGGAATTCATTTATGTGAAAGCTATCTTTTGACCGTCCCGTGGGGGGAATTTCTCCAAAAGAATTCACAAATAAATAAATCATGGAGGTCAAAATTAATTCAATTTTATTATCCGGAATAAAATTGTTAATTAATTATTTAAACATACTTAGTAATTTTGAAGGTGAGATTTTTCATTGGGCAACTCTTATGCAAACACATTTAAACAAATTAAATAAAGCATAAGATAGCACAATAATAAATCAAGCAAAGCAGAAAAATAAACATATTGTGCACAAATTATCCAATTGTCATGGTTTGATTTTTCTTGGCTTGATCTTGAAGAAACGCCGTCTTGAATTTTTCCCACTCGATTGTTTCGAAAAAATACTTCGTCTCGAAACGCCACGCCAAGTAGCTCGCAGGATGGATCACGCCAGATCCATTGGCAAGTCAACCTCAAAGACCTCGCCTTTGCTTTCGGCGAGCTTGCCGCGCCGATGCCTCGGCATGGTCTAAGATTCCTCGGCGGCGGCAGCGTAAGACGCGATCTCGCCAGCTCCGCCTTGCCGCCGGAACTTCGGCAGCCCGTAGCGTCTCGCTCCCGCCCTTGCTTCGCCTCCGCCCGATCTGCTTTCAAGACGGTGCCAGCGTGCGCTGTCGCCCGCCCCGTCGTCGCGGTTCGATCCTCGCCAGCGCTCGCCCTCGGCCTCGCCCCCGCGCGTCGCGCCCTGCAGCGTCAGCGTCGCGCTTCGTGCCTCCTTAGCGCGTTTAGCGACCGACACGCCGCCTATGCCCTGTTCTGGATTTTATCCTTTAATTCTTCGTCTCCTTCTTCGTTTTCGATCCGTTTATAATTTATTTACAAAAAATAAATAAACCTAGATCTAGACTAGTCTATTACATTGATCAAATCAAACAAATCCTAATCTACTCGTGGATTTTCTCACGAGGCAAAACGAATCCGAACGAATCGAATTAAAAACCACAATTTATATACATGCATAAATAAACACATTAAATTCCATGACAATTGGATACCTGCAAAACAGATCTAGCAATTCTACTATCCAATTTAAAATTTAATGTCAGCGAATTAAATTACAATTTAAAAATTGAGTCTTAAACAGTGGCTCGATACCGCTTGTTGGAGAATAATTTGCACAGATCTATTCGGGGTGAATATTTAAATACAAATTTAATTCTTATAATTATTACTAGCATGAATTAATCCTATATTAATTCAAATAATAATCCAACAACAAATCATGCATATAATTAATTCACGTAAATCGTACGCATGCAGAATTCGACGAGTTTACATGAACGTACCTCTTGGGATGGCAGTGATCTGGCTGATTAGACTAACCATAAGAACTTCCCAAGTATTCCCTTAATCCTTGTTCGACTATCCGGTGGTAGGACACTTGTGAACAATTAACAAAAAGGAAAATAAATTATGTTGCACCACCTTTGTGGATTTACTAATTTTTCCAGCACATGGAATTGTACTTGGGAATGAAAGATTCATCCCCTATTTATAGAGCATAGGTGGTCGAAAATTGTGGGCAAAAATAATGTGGAAAAATCTTTTCTTGATCTCCAAGAAATCTTGAATATATCTCATATATTCTTTTTCCCATAATTATAATATTCCACAAAATCCCACCTACTCTTTGTTATGGGAGATTTTCGAAAATCATAGGTCAAGATTCCAAGATTTGGATCTTCTTGAATTTATGAGATATTCTTGTATTTCAAGAAATACATATCTTCCATAATATCTTTTCAAGAAAATCAAGAAATCTTTCTTGCCCTTAATTATCAAAAATTTCGAAATTTATCTTCATGAATAACCAAGTGGGAGATTTCTTGAATTTAATGAGATAATCTTGTATTCCAAGAATACATATCTTCATTCCATAACAAAATTCAAAGAAAATCTTTCTCCCCTTTTTATCCATGAATTTCGAAAATAATAAGGAAAAATAATCAACAATATTTATTTTATTTTAAACACCTTTTTCAGTTATTGGACTATATGTTGGGCTACTCAGGAGGCCTTTAGGAGAATTAAGATTGGACCTTCTAATGGATCTTGAATTATCAATATTGAGCCACAATATTATTCAAGCCCATAAATATTAATTAATCTCACTACATAATTAATATTGCACTATCCATCTTAACTCATATTACAGTCAATATGACTCCCAGTTATTATTTCCCGTGTTTAAGATTATCTAGCTCATTAATTAATTCAAGCCACTGAAATAGCTTTCCGTTAATTAATATCTTTTGTCATTGGTCAAGGAACGGTTCAACATTATTATCCATACCGGAAACTAATACCACTTGCAAGATTTGGTATGATAAAGCTTATGAACCTCCCAAGGGGGCAAATCAAACAAGCGTACTTGCACACGATTCTCCGTATTAAATCTTAGCAATCACATGTGACCAATAATATTGCCCAAGATAAAAAGTATTGAATCTCGTTGATTCTCTACCCATGATAAGTCAAAGCAATAGTTACCAATCGCACGTGATCCTATTTAAGGAACGAAGATTAAGAAATAACGAACCACTGAGGTCTAATTCTTCCTTGTTCAGTTCTGAAGAATTTGTCCTCCTGTAGGTCCTATTCAGTGCATCAGTCATGCACTAGTGTAATATCTTGGTCAAGACAAGTCAATTCGAGCCTTACACTTCAACCTTTCACGATGGGTTGTTCATTTCCATCTAGGTCGTGAATGGCGTACTTTTAGTTACAAGGGACTGTTAATTTAATCTTCTGTGATCTGGTATCACTAAATTAACTACAATGTAACATGTACGATTTATTGAACAGTTATGCAGTAAATATATGTAACATTCGATAATATTTAAAGCATCAGTGATAAACAATTTATTTCAGCAAATAAGTCCGAAATTCAATTTTGATTATACAAAGTAAAAAGCATACTTTCCAGTATAATCCCAACATTTAATGCATCTAGGAGTGTGAGGATCGTTGTTATTCATCTGTGTTGGTCAAATGTCTAACAACATTCCAATCAACACTGGGTATTTTTATCTTGTATGTTAGGTCGAATAGGATCACTACTATACTCGTAGAAAGATTTTTTTGGAAAAAATGCAAAATTTATTAAAGGAGCATCAAGAATGCCCCCAAAAGACCAGGTTACAACTGAGTACTAGAGAAGTGACCTACCCACGATGTCATCCTAGCTAATACATGGGATGGGTCCCTCAACCAATCACTAAGAGTGTTTCAACTATTTATTTTTTCCTTTGCCTTTAAACTAAAAAAACGACGAAGAACAAACATAAAAAACCGTGTCTCGATCCTCCACTGCGAGCCCTTTAAAGATCACCGAGTTACGCCAAGACCAAATATGCCAAACGGTAGAGTGCCATATGGTAGCCCAAATCTTCATGTATTTCGGTTTGGCAAGATGACAGTGGTTGTCAAAATGATTTATCATACTTCCTTCACAAATAGTATCAATGCTGAACTATTAATAGATTTTCTCCCAAATCACTTTAACCTTAGAGCATTCAAAGAAAAGATGATTTAAATCTTCATCATGAGTTCTGCAAAGCGAGCAAAATTTGGAGAAGTTCGGATGAAAAGTGCCTCTCTTGCAAAGATTCACGATGGTCAGAATCCTATCTTGAACGAGTTTTCAAGAAAACGCATAAACTTTGAGGGGGACAAATTTACACCACACCACATTTAACCAATCTCTTGAAGGACCATTGTCATCCGCAAAATCAGAAATGAAGGAATAAGTTGAGTTCACTGAGTAAAAACCTAAATTTGAGAGCTTCCATTTCCATGAGTCGTCGTTGTCCGAAAGTCTCGATATATCGCCAATAATCGTTGTCATATCGTCAACTAAGCTTTCCTCCCATGAAAACAAATTTCTGCGTCAATTCCAAGTGAACTTATTTATATTTTCATGGCTTTGATTTCTGTCCGCAACCAAGCACAACGGTCCGACTCGATGCTGCATAATCTGGGGAAAAGGGTCTTCAAATTTGAATCCCCAACCCAACAATCAGTCCAAAATCTGGTATTTCCACCATTTCCCACGATTCTACTACAATTTTTCAAGAACCACTCTTTGGAGACTACTTTTGATATTATAGCAGTCCACCATTGCGATAAGTTTTTCTTTGCTTTTCTGAAAATAGAGAAGTAATTTATACAATCAAGAATATCCCCATATTTAGATTCAATAATATCAGACCACAAACAACTCTTAACTTTCTCAAAAATGCGCCAGCCCCATTTCCCAAGCAGTGAGTCATTGAAGAATTCCAGATTTCGGATCCCAAGTCCCCCTTTTGTTTTGTCTCTACACACATTCTTCCAGCTGACCCACGCTATCTTCTTGTCAGACTCTTCCCCCCCCCAAAGAAACCGACAAATACGAGCAAACAACTTTTTTAAAACACTAACTGGAGCATGGTTCAAAGATAGGGCATAAATGGGAATATTTGCTAGAATCGTGTTAGAAAGGACGATTCTTCCTCCAAAAGACAAGCATTTGTTATCCCAACTGTTTAATCTGGAGTCCATTTTCTTTGCCACTCATCCCAACTAGATGCCCTGTTATAATTAGCTCCAACTCTCAATCCCAAATACTTTATCGGAAGCTCAGTCATATCGCAGTTTAGAAATTATGCCCATTCCGCTATAGAAGAGTTGGGAACATTAATTCCAGAAATCGAGCTTTTGCTATAGTTGATCTTGAGGCCAGACCAAAGCTCAAAAATTCGAAGCTTTTGAGAGTATGAATATTTCTCTTTGTTGCTTCGCCGAAGAAGATTGTACCATCCGTAAATTGGAGGATGAAGACCTTAACTTATTTCGAACCAAAAAGAACCGGCGAAAAATTGTTCATTTCCACAGCTTTCTTCACCATGAGACTCAAGCATTCGGCCACAACCAAAAAGAGGAAAGGGGACAAGGGTCACCTTGCCTGATGCCTTTCTCCATCGTAAAGTCCATCCGTTGGGCTCCCATTAACCAAAACAGAGACAGAAGCAGATTGAATGCAAAATTTTGTCCAATCTCACCATTTGTGGTTGAAGTTCATGGCCTTAAGCATATCAATCAAAAACATGTGGTTACGCTTTCTCAAAATCGATTTTGAAAAGGAAGATGCTTTTGCCCTCTTTTCTTGCCTCATCATCCACTTTGTTCGCAGTCACAATACTATCCATAATGTTACGACCCCCAATAAAAGCAGATTGATTGGAAGAAATGACACTCTCTAACACTTTAGAGAGACGATTAGCAAGCAATTTCGCGAGAATCTTGTAAGTACTACTAATGAGAGAGATTGGCCTGAATTCCTTGATCGAGGTAGGATTTGAAACTTTAGGGTTAAGAGTGATGAAGGAAGCATTAATGCCTTACAAAATAGACCAAAAAAGTTTGATGAATTTGAAATTGAACCCGTCCTGGCCTGGGCTCTTGTTCTCTCCGCATTCCCAAGCAGCCCTTTCGATTTCTTCTTTAGAAAAGGGTGTTGTGAGAAGGTTGTTTTCCACGGGGCCAATCCTTACACAAGAAATCCCAGAAAGTTTCGGTGGATGCCTATCGTTGTTCAAAAAAGAGGATTTAAAGAAATTCATAATTCCCTGCTTCACTTCTTTAACACCTTCGACCCATATGCCGTCAATAAAAATGCCTTTGATTTCTGCTAGTTTAGACTTTCTACTTACAGTAGCATGAAAAAAAAAAACAGAATTTGTGTGTCCTTCCGGAAGCCATTTATTCATGGATCGTTGATAAGCAAGTGTATCATGCTTAAGCAAGTTTTCCTCCAGAGATGAGAGAGCGTGTTATCGTCTTTTGAACAGTTATGGGAATCAAGTTTGGTATCAAGAGATTGAAGTTTTACTTCCGCAGTCTTGATAGCCGAATCAATTGAATTGCGTCCATTCAACATCCAAACCTGCATTATCCAGCCACCAATTGATGACCCTAAAGGGTCGAGGTCCCCAGTAAATCGGAACTTCCATTGGTAGAGAGATCAGAGCATGGTCCGAAATCGACCTGTATGAGTAGAATTAGGCCACCGATTAATCCACGATTTTGCTACAACAAGAAGCAATGACGTGAACTTCCTGCGATCAATGATGTTTGCTTCACGAACGAAGCTATTCAAAGAAGCAAAACCAACCTTCAACGGCTACTGCCCGTTCTTCATTCCACAAGTCCCTCAGACCTTTTTTTCAAATACAAAGGATTCCTCCCAAATTACCTCGGGAACCACTATAACACCAATCGCAATCCTTGTCACCCCATAAATCCTCGCAGGTTTCTGAATTCACAATTTCCATTTTAGTTTCTTGAATAATAGCAAACTCCACCCACCTTCTCAAGAATAAAAACATCTTTGACAAGCATTCTTTTCTCTTGCTATTAATCCCCCTCACATTAAAGCTAATTATCTTCATAAATAACAATAAAATCATTCCCGAATACACCAGCACTTTACTTTAAATAATAGCAGCTAATCAAGAATATCTTGACAAGCATTCTTTTCTCTTGCTATTAAATAATTAAAGCTAAATCTTCATAAATAACAATAAAATACACCAGCACTTTACTTTACTTGGATTTCTTGAATAATAGCAAACTCCAACCTTCTCAGAATAAAAACATCCCTTCTATTAATCCACATTAAAGCTTCCATTTCGACCAATAAAATTTTAAGCACTTTACTTGGATTTCTTCTCAAAAGTCCTTATCATTTTCCCAATTTTAAAGTGATAAAGTCCTTATCATTTTCCCAAGTAAATCCAAGAAAATCACTAACCTCCCGAATAGAAAATTGGCCTCAGGAGTGCATTCAATAACTATACTACTGGACTCGTAGAAAAATTGTTTAGGAACTATGTTTTTATACTATACCTTTTAGGATCTTGTGAAAAAGTGTCACCACTCGTTATAGTGAAATTGTTAGCCATGAGACTCGTATAAATTGAATTAAGTCTATACAAAATACATAAAAAAAAAAAACATACATGTTTAATTCAGCATACACAAAATACTCCAGACTCACGCGCGATAATACCTGTGCGGGAAAAATATACTGCACACACTTTAATGTTTTCATACATGAGACGAGATACAAACTAGCACAAATTATACTTTTTTCTTCTAAAGTGTTAAAGCGTTAATATTCAAATTATATTTGTTTCACCTTGAAACTGTCTTATGTAAGTGTGCCTCATAGTCATATCCAATTAGTACCATCACGATATAAGAACTCACACGCACACACTTATGCTCCTGACTCAACACTTTGTGCATATTTTCGAATCTAACTCTAAGACTGTTCCTTGACTCATCGATGAATCTTCCCACATTTTAATAGAATTTCCATTCCCGAGCGAAAATTCGATATATTTACAGAAAATTTTGTCCTTCTTTACTCTTTAAAATATTGACTAATTAATCCCTCCCCTATTAAACATATATCCCTTCCCTCATTGTTTCATATCTAGACCTAAGAATATTGACCAATAAAATATTGACCCACAAAGACTCTACCTCAGACACATATATCCACGGCCATTTGCAAATTAATGCCATTTTAAACACTCTAATATTCCTAATTCCCACCCCAACTCTCTAATTACTCTTGCAAACTTCCTAATTGGCTCCTACGTACTTTGTAATGAAGAATTATAAATAAATAAAGTAATTATAATTAGTAAGGATTTTTTTTTTAAAAGTAACCAATTACAATAGTCCCCAATTAAGATAATCAATAACAATAATTCTTTTTATTATAGGGTACATGTCAACATCATTTCATCTCGATGTAGACCGGAACCACAACCACCATAAGAGAGGAATCATCCGAAACTGCAACTCGAAACCTCAACTGCAACGTAACTGGAACCGCCACGAGAGAGAGATCGCCACAAGAGGAAATAAATATCCCCTCTCCATATCTCGAACCCAAGACCTCGGAATGTCAGGTAGTGGAGCTCTAACCACTTGAGCTATTCACATTATAATTAGTAAGGATTGCTCCTACTTTGCGGTGGAATTTTTGTTTGTGCCACTTATCAGTTATGTAAGGATTTTTTTTATTCTTTTTTATTGTTATTTAATGCTTTAACATTCAAAGCTTTCAAAGAAAGAACAAAAATGCTTTTAACATTCAAATGTTGACGTTTCTACTGCAATTATTCCAATGTCTTTCATTTTGTCTTTTTCTTGATTAATTTCTTCTATTTTGACAGAGTTTGACAGAGATCCAATACATATTCTTTTTTTCGATTAAGTATCTTCATTAATTTCTTAAATTGTTCTAAGTGTAATTGTTGAAGAGGCTTACAGTAATTTCAACTATTCTAATTTTTTATATTTTATATTGTTGATCATCTATTGTGGTAATGGATATGTGGTATGTGAAGTTTGTTTAAGAGAAAAATAAGAAAGGGAAAAGAAAAAAAAAGGAAAAGAAGTCCTCTAAAACAAAGCAGTAGAAATTGAAAAGACGAAGTGAAATAACTTAGCTCAAGTAGTTAGAGCACCTAAATAGGAGTCCAAAATCCAAATTATATAATCTTAATTATATTCTATCCAAGAATAATATTAGAAGGAATATTATACGTAAAATTATAGTGCATATGAGAAAGAACCGGAAATTCACGGCACTGTGCGGGTCGAAACGGGTTAAGCGGATTTTTTCAAAAAATTTACGCAAAGGTAAAACAAGAAAACACACTCTTAATTATTATAAGGGTACATGTGTTGAGATCAACACGAAATTAAAAGTGTGTTTGATTAATCTGAGCTCATAAGAGCTGAATTACACTTTAAATAGACCTCACTAGATCACATGTTGATCAGTTGAGGCACGTGCATGCTAACAAACTAACTGAATCTTGTTACATGAAAAAGACGGAGAGCGGCATGTGCATGGCCGCATGAATGTGAGAGCATGCAGTGTGAGTATTAGTGAAAAAACTAAACAGTGATAGTAAGAACATGTATAGGTATTAGTTCAAAAATTATAATGCTCCCGTACAAAGTGAACCTCTCATGATGACCAAACCAAGAGAAGCACGAAGCAGCCGGAAACGAGCAGGTCCCAGGGCTTTGGTGAGAACATTCGCAGGATGATCCTCAGTGGGAACATATCGAACGTCTATGACCCGAGATTGGACCTTCTCGCGCAAGAAATGAACATCAACCTCTACATGCTTAGGCCTAGAGTGAAATGCAGGACTGAAAGCAAGGGTTATGGCCCCCTAATTGTCACACCAGAGAACCGATGGTGAGCACAACGAAATGCAAAGATCACGAAAGAACATTTGTATCCAGAGAATGTCAGTGGTTGAAAGAGCATACTTAGCTTCAGTGCTACTACGGGCAACCACACTTTGCTTTTTTGAACACCAAGAAACAAGATTAGGGCTAAGTTTGATGCAGTAGCCAGATGTACTGCGGCGATCATCCAAGTTTGTCGCATAATCAGCATCAGGAAAGCCATCAATCCTGAAATCAGATGCTAGAGAAAAAGTAAACCATGTGTTAAAGTACCTTTAATGTACCTGAGGATCCGTTTACAAGCCAACCAATGGTTCTGTGTAGGTTCATGCAAGAATTGAGAGAGCTTGTTGACAACAAAAGAGATATCAGGGCGAGTGAGAGTTAGATATTAAATTGTGCCAATGACACTCCTTAAGAGAGAAGGATCAGTGAATTGAAGGACTGTCCTTGAGAGAGAGTTTGAGGCCATGACAAATAGGAGTGGGACAAGGATTGCTATGGAGAAGACCAGTTTTAGTGAGTAGATCTTTGGCATATTTAGGATGACGATTTGACCAGAGCTTCAATGCCAAGTGTTGGTCCCAAGTACTAGTCACAGACGTGTATGGGGGGAGGGGAATACACGTGTGTAGTAATTATTTACTTTAAAACTTTGCTGATCAGTGAGTCAGGTTATCCTAAGTTTAAGTCCTGAAAATCACAAATCACCCTGAGTTAAAGTCTACTGAGAGAATCACCCTGAGTTAGCTTTTAGTTCTTCAGATTAGCTCAAATGATCCCGAGTGCTACAATCCTGAGTAGCTTTTCACATATAACCAACTTACTGAGTACTCAGAAGAGTGGCTCAGTTTGGTAGCTATCTATACTAGCTGACTAAGGTGCAAAAAGTGTAGGCCCTAAGTTTATACTCATTTTACTTTGCTGAAAATACCTTTTCCTTTATGAAAACAGTGATTAAGGAAGTGATCAGTTTAATGCAAGTTCAGTGGATTGATTCCAACTGAGTTAGAAAACCTTTAATGGTTTCAGTGAAACATGCAAACAAGCAAATGCAGTATAGAAAACAAATAACACAGTAAACTTATAGTGGTTCAGAGGCTCAAACTCCTACGTTCACTCTCCCTGATCCTCAGTGAAATTCCTTAAACACTTCAGGAATCCGCTTGGTTTAGAGTGCAAAGGTACACTGACCAAATCACCTCTCAAAGGCAATCTGATCCCTAGGATCTACTTCCTGAGTCCTGGTACTCAGAACTACTACTCTCTCAAGCATTCAGACTGAACAACACAACTTACTAAATTTTACAACTCTCTCAACTTTCAAATAATCAACTACTCAAAATACCTAACACTTAGGGTTTGTGTTTTGGTTTGGTTACCAACTAGGGTTGAGATATCCTCTACAATAAGACAAATACAAAAGCTAGGATATCTCTACTAAGCCTTGGATCTTAAAAATACTAGGCTTAGTATGTGAGCTCTCTTCAATGTGAATCACTTAAGAAATCTTTAGGGTTTCGAGTGCTTCAAAACAAACTTGAATAAGTATGAGCTTTAGAGTTGCTTAATTTCCCGTTGTTAGTGTTAATATCCTAGAGAAAATCTATTATAAGGACATAATACTCGATGATATTCAGTTTGACTTAATATTATAGTTCATTTAATATTAATGTGTGGCAATACACTTGATTGAATATTATGTTTGATTGTTTGCATTTATTCGTACAAGTGTTCCCATGAGTCATTGCTGTCATTGAGGTTGTGAGAACTAAGATGACTTAAGCATGATTCTCAAATAGCCCCGATCAAGGATCATCAAGAATGGGATATTGATGATGCAATGGAGATTGGTGTGCGATCTGCATCATACTCTTAGAGAGTGTAGTAAGATCTCACTTACTATGAGATACTAGGTATGTCATGATGGATGCACATATACCTTAGAGGGTATTGGTATACCCATCCGAGAAACCGTTTGATGTATTTCCACTATATGTGTCTACGGGTGTCTCAGTTAGTGGGAGCGATGTGATACTCCTTTGACTTGAGGTCAATACGCACGACATGTGTGGGATGATGAACTTTGACCATGACGGACGCTTGCACCCTTCCATGGGTAGATATGGATTGGATTGGGTTCATCACGAAGTGCATGTGTGTGGTAGTTGAGCCAAGAATATGATTCATTCCTCGAAGTGGATTTAGAGAGAATAATCATCTTCTCGTCATAATTGGATCTAAGTCATCGGCAGATGCACGTCAACTTAGACTTTGTGGCTAAGTGTGACATACATGATCAATTAATGATTAGAGATAATATGATTAAGTTATTTGAATAGACACTTCATCATGTTCAAGACTTAATCGAGTATTCGTGAATGAAAGGAGAAAATCTTAATATCCCATGTTTCAGTTACAGGTAGTTGCACTTTTCTCGCAACGTACCTCATATATTGAGAATGTCTGATTTATTGTCAATGGTTCAATTAAGATCATTAGTTTGACTAATCGCTCGATATATGAGGGCCTATGGGTCACACAACAAGTATTTCCCTTTGACGGATTATAGTTGGTTGATTAAGTATTAAATTGGATTTAATATTTAATTTATTGAGAAGTAATTAATAATAGATTAATTTAGAATTAATTATTATTAATGTTTAATTAAATTAGATTTAATTAAACAAGAATTCCCAATAATAATATTTGGAATATTATTGTAGGATTTAATATATATGGAAACAAATCGTAAGAGATTTGTCATATATGGAATTTAAATCCGTAGAGATTTATATTTAGAGAATTAAATTAAAGAAGTTTAATTTAATTAATTAAAAGCAATTTTAATTTCCCAACAATCTAGCTTAGGTTTTAAGCTGGGCGCCCCTATATATATTAGCTCTTGAGATTTCACAAACAGTTTTACACTTTACAATTTCTCCATAAAATTAAGAGTTGGATTTTCCTAGCTGATTCGACTCGAGATTCAACACTGGCAAATCCGTGCAGATCTGTTGAAGGGGATTACATGGATACCATAGTAGAGGAATTTGCTCTACAGCTACTGTAAGTTTACTCGTTATGATTATTGTAATAGTTGTATGCAATTATGTGTTCGTTGTTGGTGAACTGTCTTTCTGCTACGCATGTTTTACGTGATTACGTGTCTCTAAATTCCAACACCCGTAACCTTGAATGTGTGGAAGGCCTTCGGTATTTATAGGTAACTCTAAGAGTCACTCTTGAAAAACTATCCGTTGGAGGAGATAACTTCAAGGTTTTCCTCTTTTGGCTAGTGATAAACGACTATATTAGGGTTTGAACACGACCTTGCATGGTTTGGGTAATAAGCAGCCAAACATACAATCACTTGCTTATGTAGACTGGAAGATATCAGTCCTGACGTTTCCTCATTGAGATGTCGTTTTCAGTGTCAGTAAAGTACGTTGTTGTCGCCTCCTCATTGGTCAAAATCTCCCTTTGATTCAGAGACAAACAAACGGCTCTTTTTGGTCAACTACACTGAACTGATACATTCCTAAAAACCTACGAATGCATAACATTCTCTTTGCTTGTACAAAGATTGAACATAACACTATTCAAAAATAGTTGTTCAGGATCTTATACTTCAGTTCAAAACATCTTCAGGATCTTCAAGTCTTCAGGGTCTTCTGAGTCTTTCAGAATACTTCAGAATATATTGAGTTCCCCCTCAATATATTCTTAAGTGTTTGGTGATGTTTTAGCATCCTATCTATCCTGATCTATATCTGCTGACTATACATTGTGCAGATAATCCTGAAATATAAATTATTTGAAACCTGAGTCCTAACTACCAAGATGTCCTGATACATGTCATACTCAGGGGTTTTGGGATCTAATCAAAATCTCTTATATTAAATTCATCTCCCAACAATATCCCCCTTTTTGATGATGCCAAAACCACCTTGTTACAAATTCAAAGAAAAAAGGACCTAACATCTATTCAGATTTTAATTCCTAAGACAAGTAACCAAGTTTCAGCAAACACAACACAGAAGTAAGATAATGAGATATTATCTTTTCAGACCCAAAACATTCAGTGGATTTTCATTGATAAGCATTTAGTACATGATACATGAGATAATCCTATTCTACATGAAAGGTAAAAGATAAATAGATAAGCATATTTATTCATCATCAGATTCAACCTCATCAGGTGGTGGCACAAGGTTGAATTGACCATAGTATCTTTTCTCGAGTTCTTCTCTCTCCAGTGTGCTCTGAGGATCACTTCCAGTCAGCTCGAGGTATTGAACATTGTCCAGAAACTCTTCCTTGAGAGCATCATAGTTGATCAGGTTGTTTCTGTACTTTGGAGGTGGGTACTTCATCTGAGAAGGTGCTTTGAGTTGATAGTCCAACTGATCAAACATGTTGAACCATTTTTGACACACATCAACATAATATCTCAAGAGATATGCAATGAATGCATCATCTCTGTCAGGAATAAATTTTCTTGGCCCGGTGTGTAAAATGTCAAAGTTGTGCACAAACTCCCTCTTGTCCAGATGCTGCCACTGCCTCTTCCTTGGCTTTGTACCTCTCTTTCTCAAAACAAACCTCTGAAAACCACCTCTGGTCCTCTTGGCATCTTCCCTCTGTTTCCTGGTCATCTCAGCTCCAGAAACAGATAAGGCAACTTTCTTCTTCCTTTCAGCTTCAATCATCTTGATAGAGTTGTGCCAATCCCAATTTAACCTTTTGGATGACACATCATATCCTCAAAATCCTTCTCTAAACAACTCATCTATTTCAGAGTTTTCATCCTTCTCAGCTTCAAATTCAGATTTTTCTTCTTCAGAGAAATCCACTACAAGCTGTCTCTTGGTTGGTTTCTTGGTGATTTCAGCTGGTTTGATAGATCGTGCCTTTTTTTGAGCTAGCTTCTCAATGAAAGCAACAAACTTCTTCTGAGGATTCAGAACTCCATGGGCTTCTCCCATCTTGCTGGATTCTTGAGTCCTCTATCTCTTTGCTCTTTGTTGAATGATCTCTGTGGCAGCTTCAGAATGAATCAACACTTCTGGTTCCTTCCTCTTTCCACCTCTGTGAACTACAGTCTTAAATTCAGGCCTTTTTCCTTCTAGCGGAGGTAGAGAAGCAAGCTTATCATAACTTTCCCCGTTTTTGGCATCATAATTCACTATGAGCTCAGAAAGTGTCATATCCATATGCAATTGCTCTCTCCCAACAGACCTCAATTCGGCAGCAATGTGGAACTATTCATCCTGAATCCTCTGAAGGACATTCAGATCAGTTGATGTGTCTTCAGCAAGACCACCATAAGTAGCACACATTTTGGTCATGAGTGATGTACTCATTTCCTCAACTGCGGCTTTGATCACCTTATCAGCTCGTGCAGTCAGTTTTTCTTCTAATACCTTAGCCCTTTCCTCAAATGTCTTCTGAACTTCTTCCAACAACTCTTTAGACACATCACCAATCCTAGTGTCTAATTTCGTTAACTTATTATCAGTGGTAGAAGACAGCAAGGTTACCTGATCGGATGTCACCATTGATGTGCTGAGTAACTTGAGAGTGTTGTCCTGAGAGATTTGAGCGTCAGCAAGTTTTGTTACTTCATCCACAAAAGGTTCGAGCTTGGATAGCTTGTCCAGAATAGGCGTGAAGTCAATAGTTGGAGCTAGTAGAGGTGGGATTTCTGCCGCGGTATCATTCTAAACTCCAACATCTGCCAATTTTGTGATGGTGACTTCAGGTTCCTTCTTATAATGGATGGTCTGGCCGAAGGTGATCATCTATAAGGGTGGAACATCCTGAGTTTGTTTCCCCTGAATATTAGCTTCAACACTAGATTCAACAGCCTTCTTTCCTCCTTCAGGAATCTCTCCTGTGTCCTCTTTCTCCTGAGTGGGTTCAGGTTCTTGATCATCTTTATCCTTCCCACTGGCTTCAGCAACAGGTTGCAACACAACCTTTCTTTCAACAATCTTCTTCTTTACCAAGGCATCAAATTCGGGGTTTTTGATTCTTAGTCTTCTCTTTCCTAATCCGGAGAAGGCATCCAACTCTGCAACCTCCCCAGCCCAAAACTCTTCGCCCCTGAAGTTGCCAATCTTCAGCATGATGGCAAAACTCTGATTGACTATTAGGATGGCAGTTTTTAGCCTGATAAACATATCCTGAAGATCAATGAACTCTGAGAGTTCAGGATATTTATCAGCGATAAAACGCTCTGCCTTTGTCTTCTATTCCTTCTCTTCTGCCTCACCTCTCCTGAGTTCAGGAAAATGTGCCTCCTCTTCAGAGCTAGAATGGCATCTGAAGGTATGGTTATGTTTGGCTCTGAGGGGTGTGTGGGTGGGATTGTAATTTGGCTTTCTTCAATAGGGTTTTGAGAACCTGTGAAGATCTCTCGGGTAATCCTGTCGATTCCAATGCTTGTACCGAGTACTTCGGTAAAGACATCTTCATCATCGCCACCTTCAGGCAAGGTTTCTTCCTGAGTCAGTTCTTCCTCAGTGGTTTGTGATACCACCTTGGCAAGAGTATCCAAAGGAGAGTTTTCTCCTGATTCCAGCTCACAAATATTCCACTTGGACTTCCAGAAACTGCAGACTTCTTTTTTTGGGATTTTGGCTTTCGGAACATAACTCAATTTCTTGAGATGGCTCGGGATGTTGAGGAATCTGAGTCAGAGGAGGAAAATGTGAGCTTAATTGAGGTTGCTCAAAAGAGAGCAAGGAATGAGTTAGTGAAGCATGTTAAGGCTTCAGGGGATGATGAGAAGAAGAACAAAACACTTGAACTGTTAAAAGTAAAAAAGGGAAGTCGGTGAGAAGAAGAAGGCTCAGGAAGAGCAAAAGAAAAAGAAGAAAAAGCTCAGGACTAAGCTTTCTCCAGAAATCAAAAATTCATTCTCCCTGGGCAAAGTTTCAAGAAGAAAACTTATCTTTGTACCAAATAATACTTTCCCAGACTTCTTGAATGCCCCTTTGGCAATTGATAACTTCTCCTTCTGATGAAGTATGCAATCCGCCAAGAATTTTAACCAATTGAAATCTACGTTCGGAGAATCCTCAATTGCAGCCATGAGCCTTAACTTGATTTTGCTCACCTGCTCCAAACTTCCAGAAGTGCTCATCAAGCACTTGGCTACAATATCAATAAGAACTTTGTATTTTGCCTTCAAGCATCGTTTATGAAGAGCTCCCTTAAACTTTGTCTTTGACTCTGCAAAACGGTCCAGAATTTCCTGCTCTTTGCCAGCCATATACAATGCCGGGTCTTCACCCCTATCATTCAATTCAAAAACAACATTGATATCATCTAAAGTTAATATTACCTCTCTGGTGAAAATCGTCTTTGCCTTTGATTTCGCATAAGTTCCAACGAAACCAATGAACCGTGTTCTCCTTCCCTAAGACAGGTTACAAACTGAAGCACCTCTTGAGATAATTCTCTGTCTGGCATATTGCTCACCAACCTGTTTAGTCGAGCAATTCGTAGCATATTGAGCGCTTCTTCTTCGATTGTTGTAGCTCGATTGTTAATCATGGAAACCACATGTTCGAAGTAGGGTTTATCCATTTCTGCAAGATTTTTAATCATAGGGTATTTGGGAAATTCCATTTCGAAGATTTTTGAAGATTTTGAAGAAGTGAAGATGAAGGGTTGAGTGTTTGTGTTTCTGATAGAATGTGTAAATTGGAGCAAAAAACGCAAACAATTGGGTATGTATATGATCAGAAAAACTTAGATCAAAGGTTGAGATTAAATCTTAGAAACTAAGATTTGAACGGTTGAGATTTAATCTGAATGGTTGGATTAATTTCGAGGAATTGCTATTTATAGGCTGTTGATCTGATGTATTTGAGTAAATAGCAGCAATTAGGGTGACAAAATGATGATTCACTCTAATCGAGACAACTCTTCGTCTGTACCTCAACTTTCAACCAATAGAATTCTTCCGAACATTCCCGCTTAAAGTTCAGGTCTTTTGTTATTTATTTCAAAAGATTACTAAGTGAAATAAATGATGTGAGTTAATGCATGTGCGAGTATTACTTCCAGGATTAATTGAATACTTAACCTTACTGAATACCGAGCATGACAAAATTATCCTGAGTCTCAGTTTCCATCCTGAGAACATTTTGTCCTGAGTTATTCTTCCCTGAATAACTTCATGCACCTGAAGGACTTCGCCCTTCAGTGAACTCACTCACCTGGATCCAACATACCTAACTCTACTGATAGTTCCTGAAATCTTGACTCAGCTAAAGGCTTAGTAAGAATATCAGTTTTTTGTTTATCAGTATGAATTTTCTCCATCCTGATATCTTTCTTCTCAACATGGTCTCTAATGAAATGATGTCTGATATCAACATGTTTACATCTGGTATGCAATACCGGATTTTGTGTAATAACAATTGCACTATTATTGCCACAAAATATAGGTACTTCATTGGCTATAATCTTATAATCCCTCAATTGTTGCCTGAGCTAAAGAATCTGTGCACAACAGCTTCCTGCGGCCATGTATTCAGCTTCAGTAGTACTAGTTGCAACTGAAGTTTGTTTCTTAGAGAACCAAGATATCAGTTTACTTCTAAGAAATTGACAAGTTCCTGAAGTGGACTTCCTGTCAATCCTACAACCACCACAATCAGCATCTTAATAATCAGTTAGTTCAAGGTTATCATCAGCTGGATACCATAATCCTCTATTCACTGTGCCTTTAAGATATCTCTGGATCTTTTTGGCAGCTTCCATGTGACTAGTGTTGGGGTTATACTGAAAAGTATGATTTTACTTTGTATAACAAACTGGACTTTCTTATTTATTTACTAAAATAATCTATTAATCACTGTTGCATTAAATATGAATGAATGTTATATATATTTATTGCAAACTCGTTCAATAAGTTAAGTACGCATTACGTTGTAGTTAATTTGGTGATACCAGATCACAGAAGATCAAATTAACAGCTCCACGTAATTAAGTACAAATTCACAACGCAGATGGAAATGAACAAACCATCATGAAAGACTGAAGTATAAGGCTTAGATTGACTTGTCTTGACCAAGAGATTATACTAGAGCATTTAGATGCACTGAGTAAGGACCTACAAGAGGATATATTCTCCGGTACTGAATATACAAGAATTAGACCTTAGTGGTGTGTTATTTCTTAATCTCCGTCCCTTAAATAGGATCGTGTGGAATTAATAACTATTGCTTTGACTTATGATAGGAAGAGAGTCAATCTGATTCGATACCTTATATCTTGGGCAATATTATTAATTACATGACGATTGCTGACATTTAATATGAAGAATCGTGTGCAAGTACGTCTTACCTGATTTGTCCCCTTGGTGGGCTCAGAATCTTTATCATACCAAATCTTGCAAGTGGAAATTTATTTCCGGTATGGATAATAATGTTGAGCTGTCTTTACTCCAAGGAAAAATATATTAATTAATATAAAGCTTGTTCAGTGGCTTAATTAATGAATGGACTAAGATAATCTTAAGCACGATAAATAATGACCGGGAGCCATATTATAGTAAAGTCGTAATATGGGTTAAGATGGATAGTTCAATATTAATTTTATAGTGGAGTAAATTAATATTAATGGATTTGAATAATATTTGGCCCAATATTATAATTTCATAGTCCATTGGAGGTTCAATCTTAATTCTCCTAAAGGCCCCTCAAATAGCCCAAAATAAAGTCCAATTAATGAAAAAGAGAAGAAAATATTCTTGCCTAATATTTCCTAATTATTTTAGAAAATTGTAGGAAAAAGAAGAAGAAAGATTTTCTTGATTTTCTTGAAAAAATTTTATAGAAAGAGACAAGTATTCTTGGAATACATAATATCCCATAAATTCAAGAAGTTAAATCTTGATTCCTATTACCTTGTATTTTTCGAAAATAATGGGATAAAGGGGAATAAGATTTTTATGGAAAAATTTAATTAAGGAGAAAAGAATATAGGAGATATATTCAAGATTTCTTGGAGATCAAGAAAAAGATTTTCTCCCTTATTTTTTCATTGAAAAAATCGGCCCCCTTAGTCCTATAAATAGGGGATGAATTTTTCATTCCCAATGCAATTCCATGTGTTGGAAATATTAGAAATCCACAAAGGTGGTGGCAAAATATTTTATTTTTCTCTCTTGTTAAAATCGTTCGTGTGAATCCTCCCACCGGATTACGTTCGTGAACTTGGGACATATTTGGGAAGGCTCTTTGTGTTGATCCAACGTCTCAACGGTTGTCTATACAAGAGGTACGTAATCTCGTAACTCCTAGATTCCGCATGCTTAGGATTCACGTGGATTATGTGTACGCATGATTGTTTATTTGTTTATTAATTATTATGTTGAATTGATTTAGGATTAATTCATGTTAGTAATTAATTGATTAATTTAAATATGTATTTAAAATCATCTCGAATAGATCCGTGCATCCATTTTTTCCCAACAACTAGCCTTAAGATTAGCTTGGTATCTTGCACATATCCCAACAGCAAAATGTAGGTCTCGAACGGGTTTCGTGAGGTGGAAGTCTAGAGGGGAAGGATGAATAGACTTCCAAAACTTTTCGTGTTCAATGTGTAAGGGCAGATAAGTGCTGATAGAGTGCGTGTGAGAATTAGTACGATCTGATATCCAACTTACTGATTGCTGTAAAGCGGATTAGTTCGGTGTCTATCAGGTCAACTGATATGCGGAAGCTGTTTTAACCCGTGTAGAAAAACAAGTTTATATAGATCAGATTCTAAGTTTTCTTATGCAGATCAGATAACAAAATATCAAACTGATCAGATCAGCTGCTTGATGCAGAACTGATCCTTACTTAGAATATGCATGTTTGTTAAAATACCAGGTGTGTGTGTTAGAGTGTATATCATATAAACAACACAAAATTTTTATAGTGGTTCGGACAACTGGTCCTACGCCCACTCTTCGCTATCAGCAGGGGCACCCACTTAACCAACTGGACTTAGTTTCATGTGTTAGTCCAACACAGTACAAACAGATGTTTATGGAGTTCTCACTCAAAAATCCCAAAAATCAAGACTAGAAACCCTAGCTTGAGATCTTGCAAAACAAACTTATCCTAACACTAGGTTTGGGTAAGATTTGTATGGTTTCCAACTGGAAATCTATCCTAGTATTTGATTAGCTTAAAGCTAAAGGATGAGATTTCTTGCTAAGAACCTATGGGATAAACACTTAGAATATTCTTGAGTTCTTGGTGTTCTTTGTGCGGAAATAGCTTGTGCTTGAGCTTGTGTATTATTTCTGTAACCTTACTCTGAAGGTTTGATCCCATATTTATAGGTACGAAATCGAATTAGCCGTTGGAGAGCAATTCAAATTTCAGTCTATTTAAAGTAGGTATGCAGGTCTGATTTGACGTGCTCAGAGGCCGCATGGCCAAATTCGTGCCTCGTCGTCCTTTATAGTCGTTTGACTCTGAACCACTTTGTCCTGCAACATCAGTTCCATACGTACGTGTCTCTCTCTCATTGGTTGTCAAGTACACTTATTCGGCGCTTGATTCACCAACTTAGGTTGACATTCTTCTTGTCTGATTGACTTGTACACCTTGGGTAAACACTTGCGTGTTACCTGATTGAACTGACCTAATCAGTTCGGACTGATCTGTCTACCTGATTGAGTTTTCCGATGTAGGTTGTCTTAGCACAACTTATTGACTCTTTTGATGTTCTCCTAATGTAGGTCTTCGTAGGGTCTTCTGGTTTTGTACACAGTTAGTCTTCTGATCTCAAGGTCTTCTGAGTCTTCAGCTTGATGTCTCACCTGACTATCTAACTAACTGATATTCTGATCTTTTTCAAGACTTACCCTATACATATTGAGTTCCCCCTCAATATGTGACCTATTTATTACATCAGTTGTCTATATATATCAGCTGGTCATCCTATTTTAATTTCTAAATCATCAATCAGCTAACAGGTGTGACTGGTCCTATTACACCTGTTTTGGAACTTCCATCAAAACTATAAATTTCCCAACAATTTTCTCCTTTTTGATGGAACCAAAACAGTTAACAGAAAAACAGATGACTTGAAATGTAAAGAACACAAACAGAAATCAGAAGAAAATGAGACGTTGTCTTAAGATCAGAAAGGTAAAGCATTTCATTAAGGATAATTGTCTGATACAGGTACAATGAAAATGCAAACAAAATTACCTATCCTTCTGATCCTGAGGAGAGTCTTTTGATCCTTATACAACATTCCTAAGACCTTCTGGAATCTAAAAGATGTCATACATCCTCTTCAGCATATCTTTCTGCCTATCCTCCTCAATGATATCTCCTCTGTCTAATGCCTGATAATAGGCTTCTCTGAAGGCTATAGGGTTGAATGTCTGATTCGGTCGGAGAGGTGGTACTCATACCTGGGGGCAATGAGTCTCATCTGCATTTGATTTACCTTCCTTCATCACTACCTTGTAGAATTCATCTCCAACCAATCAAGAAAGAGCTCATCAAATTTGTTCTCATCTTGCTCTTCTGGAATTCTCTGAATCACGAACACATCACAGATCTAGTTCGTCTTGATAACCCTCCATGGCTCATGCCGCTCTCATCTGAAAACTAGAATGTCATGAACTAGAGCAGGAAAGGCAGTCTCTACTCATTTCACATCTTCTTCAGCAGTTGCCTTCTTCTTCTATCTCCTGATATAAGCTCTGTTCAGACCAGCTGCTTCTCTCAGCTTGTTCTTTTTGATTGCCTTGTCAATGACTTTCCTTCTCTTGATTTGATCCTCTTGTTCTCTGATCTGCTCCCTTGACATTAGCAATTCTTATCTGGTTACAACATTTTTCTAGGTAGGTCTTTTCACCTGCTTTCCTCTCAGTTGTTTTCTCTTTTCCGCTTCTGCTTCAACAACTTCTTCTGCTTCCAGCTTCTTTGCCAACTCCAGACTCCTTGTTTGATCTTCAGTGATGAGTCTCTTCTGAACAGATGAGGAGAAGTTCTCAATCTTGTCTACAGGTGCAGTGAGTTCTCCCATTGCATTCTTCTGTTCAGACATGGCTTTTTCTTGCATCTCCAGCTACTTGTTGTGCTCTTCTATGGTTGTGAACATCTCAGCCAACTCAGAGTCATGAGCCTCAGCAGGGGCAGCTTGTCTGGCAGCAGGAGCAGTTACCATGGCCAGTGGACCTGATTCAACAACCTGTTTTTCTGGTCCAACTTCTTCCCCATTTTTGGTTTCAAAAAAAAAGTGTGAGATCTTCATTTCCAAGTTGCCAAATTGTCTGTTAATCTCCAGTTTTAGCTCCTCTACCTCCAAAGGTGTGATCTGGATAGATGATGTAGATGTAGCTGGTCCAAGCATTCTTGAGATGGCATCTTCCAGGGCTTTCTTAGCAACAGACATGGAAAATTGGAATCGTCTCCATGCTGCATCGAAGCTTGTATTTGCCTGCATCAGACACTTGTATAACAAAGGCGCGGGTTATTAACACCCCCCTTTTTAGGAAATGCACCACCCAGATTAATGCACCACTTTTAAGATTAATACACTATTAGTGAACTCCCAAAATTGCCCTTCTCCATCATTACTCATTCTAATCTTTCGTAAATATGTTCCGAAATTATGTATAATTTTCGAAACTTTTAACCGAAAGTTTATTACAGTAGGTTACCTTGAACATTTCGGTAAAACTTTTCGAAAATATACATAAATTTCGCAATTTTTTTGTGAAATTGTGTAATATTTTAGAGAAATTATGCCGATATTTTCTTTACATTAGGTTTCTTGAAATTTTCGAAAATACATATATATTTCGTAAATTTGTTTTGAAATTGTGTAAAATATTCGAAACTTTCAGTAGATTGATTTTTATTTACAAAATTTGAAAATAAAATTTGAAAATAACTTAAAATTTCAAAATTAGTTACCGAAATATTTCTCCATTTTCGAATATTATTGTTGAAAAAACCTCAAAGTTTCGAAAATCAATTCCGAAATTACTTATAAATTCCGGTGAACCAGGTTCGAAAATTTTGAATGTGTGTGACAAAAAAAATAAACGCACGAAATCATGAAAGTGATCGTATTGTACTACCTAGACGATATATTGGTCCAAAATACAATCACATTCATAAAAAAATCACATATAAACAACAAACATTACAACAAATGAGGAGGGACTACCATTTTTACAAATTAACCTAGTTTTAAACTTGAAAAAGATAAACTTATATATGTATATTGGGCATGAGAAGAGACTATCATTCTTACAATGTCGATCACAAATGAACATATTTCACTAGAACAATCTAACGTGTTCTTGAACAATTTTTATTTTTTTTTACAAGATATGAATGTGAACGCTGTTCATTTTTTAGGGGTGTAGAAGAATGTACAGTTTTTAGGGGTGTATGTGATTATGTGGCAAAAGAAAAAGGTTAATTATGTCATTTTATATATACATCAAAATAATAAAATTGAAAGGGTGGTGCATTTCCTAATAAAGGGGGTGCTAATAACCGGCGCCAAGAACAAAATACGAGAAGAGAAGCTTGGGCTTTATTCAATTTAGTTCAATGATGCGGCCCATTTTCAGAAATTAAGAGCAGCCACATTGAGGCCCAATTTCAGCATTTTAAGCCCAAGAGTAGCAGGCCATATTGTCATAAATATTTCATCAATTAAGGCCCATTTCAGCCTAACTTGAGGCCCATGATCATACATCTTTTTCAGCCAATCTTGGAGTCCATTTAGCCACTCTAATTTGACGAAGAGAGAGAGAGAGAGAGAGTTGACCGAGCAGTAAATGAGCCAAAAGAGAAGAAAGTTGTTGCGTGAGCATTACAATTGTAATTCTTTTAGCAACACAATTTCAGCGCCTACTAAAGAAACAAAACGCGTGTTTCGGTCGGGCAACCAATCGACAACAGAGGATTAAAGAGAGGGCAGCAGATTTTTAGGGCAGAATTGGACACACATGGGCAGCCCCCATGGAAAAAACTTGATCTAGATCACCCACCTATTAAAATATTTTAAAATAATAAAAGACTATTTAATGAGAAGGGAGAATGATAGATCTACCTCATCTACCCACCATTAAAAATAATTTAAAATAAAATTAATTTTAACAAATAAGCACTAAAAAGTAAAAACTGTGCCAGAATCTTTACTCTTTAAATACCACTTCTCTGGCCTCCCCACAACACTAAAGTAAATTAATAACCTTTCTTACTCAAACTCCTTTGTTAACTCTCAAATCAAATATTGATTTCTCGAGAAAAACTCACAAATGTTGCCCACGTTTCTTAACAAAATGTTTATGTTTAAAATAAAAAAAATAAAACTATAATCAAAATTGATATCGAATGCATAAATGATCACTTGAATTAATTTGAATTGCAATTTATATAAATCATTTGAAAATATGAAGCACTTGCAAATTAAAACAAAACATATACATATTAGGCTCTAAACCATAAACCGTAAACTCTAAACCATCAACCGTTCGGGCCGGGTGAACCATGAACCACTTGGACCGATTTTGAGTCGGGTTGAGTTGGGTTCGGACCGGGTAAAAAATATATTAGGCTCCATATCAAAATCATATATATATATATATATATATATATGTATTTTCTATTTATATATAATACATATATACAAATAATTGAAATTTTTATTATAAATTTAAGTTCTAACTTATTATTTATAAATAGTTTTTAACATTAAGTAATATGAAAAATAATCATTAAGGATGTATATGAGATAATAATTGGTGAAAATGTCAAAACGACATGTATTATGTAATAATGTATAAGATTGAAATGAGTATGACATCTAATTTTAATGGGAAGAATTAATTTAGAATAAGAAATCAATGGAAATATTCATAAATATAATATTAAAATATAAAAATTATACCTATAATTAAATTAATTAAATATTTAAAATATTTCAATCAAAATTAATTAAATAATTATTTTAAATCCCCTAGTACGCGGGGTTATGTGCTAGTATATTATTAATAGACAAAAATTCACGTGAGACGGCCTCATACATGAGACGGGATACAATCTAGCACAAATCACACCCACTCTCCCAAAGTATTAAAGCCTTAATGCTCAATTTATGTCTTGTCTCACCATGAGAAGGTCTTATACAAGTGTCTCTTATTAGAGTTACTCTCTTGTGCACCAATTACACAAGGTGCAATTGAATTCAATTTTAATTTGGTGAACTATGCATTCTAAACCCTAACTCCTAAACAATAAACCCTAAATCATATTAATCTATTCGGGCTGGGTGAACCATGAATCACTTGGGCCTAGTGAACCGTGAACCAATCGGGCCAGGTTTGAGTCCGGGTCGAGGAAAAAAAAACCTAAAACTAAAATTAAAGTTAAAAGAAAACTTAAATTGAAAAAAAATATTGAAAAAAATTAAAAAAAAGAACTCCTAAAATTAAATTGCACCAATTTTATTAATACATGTGGTGCACAGGAGAATTTGCCCTCTTATTAATATGAATTAAAGTATTTTAAGTATACTCACATTGTACACAACTATTGTAAATATAAATTAATTTATTTTCATTTTTATCAAATTGTTTAATATAATTTTTTTAAAAAATTTCTAAAAATTAGTCATGTGTGTATATATAAAGCTAAAGAGGTGCACTTGTATGAGATGGTCTCACGATGAAAAGGGATGTAAATTGTACACTGATGCATTAACACTTTGGGAGGGGTGTGTATTATTTGTGCAAAGTTGTACATCGGTTTGAAAAAATTAATTTTTTTTTATTTTTCAATTTGATAAGCGTAGTAATACCGAATTTTTAATAATTTTTCACCCTTAACCATGAATGTAAAGAGATGAATTTTAAAAAAGGACCCATAAGTTAAGAACAACATAATTTTATTATCGTGATACCTTGTTTTTTATTTAGGTTGAGAACGAAAAAAGTTAGATGCAAATTGAAAAAAAAAATCATTATTTTGTCTTAAAATTATCCGGGTCCTTTTCTTACAACATATTGATAGTTAAGTATCTACCCTACAAAAGTCTAAAGTTGTGTTCTTGAAGTACAATAAATGGCAAAAATAATTCTTGTTTTTGCAATTTATCATAATAATTATCACTGTTATGTATTTTATATATCACTATTAAAAAAATTAAGTATAATTTTTTGAACTAAAAATCAAGTATTTTTTAAATATGTTATATTGCATATATATAGGAGTGTTGGTGTATATATAACAATAATAATATTTATATATAACAATAATAATATGTATATGTGTGATTAAAAGGAGTTCACTAAACTTGAGTACACAAATTCTTTTGCAATATACAATATTTATTGATAAAAAATATTGGAAATAATAATTGTTAGGATAATTTTAGTTTTGATTATTATGCCAAAATACTTTGTAATAGGACAAGCTAAGTTGTATAGAAAGCTTGCGTTTCTAGACTTAGTTTTATTTTACAGGTAACAAGTTGAGGGGGAACTGATCAAGATAAGACGAGACTGATGATTTCTGGACTGGATCAGAATACGTGCAGAGATCTTTGTCTTTGAAGCAGATCGAGATATGTTGTCTTTGAACAAATCAGATCTGTTGTCTTTGAACAGAACTCGATATCTTGACGATGTTGTGCCGATCGATCGGTAATGAAACCGTAAAAAACAAAGCGAAATTTGAATCGATCCGTTAGTCACATAAAAAGCTGGCCAATGAGAAAATGACAACACATATATGGATGTAACATAAAGATGCAAGCAATAGTGCAAAAAGACAAAGAAAAGCTGGAAGACTATTAGTATGGATTTGAATTTACTCTCCAACGGTAATATTCAAATCCACACTATAAATTCATTGCACTATCTTCAAATGAAGATAATGGAGGATGCTGCAAAGTGAAGATTAAAGCCAAATATTCAAGCATCTCCATTCAAGAACACAGAACATTAAGTATCCAAATTTACTCAAGAGTGTTCTTCATTATATCTAAGCATAAATGTAATATCCTAAGCTTAGAGAGATTTTCCCAACCTTAGCTTAAAGGCTAAAACAATGTAAGGGAAAATCTCACCTAGTTGGAAATAACATCAAACTCATACCCTTTCTTGAGAGAGAAAATTAGTGGTTAAGTGAGGTAGTTAAGAAGCAATCCCGTAAGGGAGGGTAGGCAATCCCGTGAGGGAGATAAGTCCGTAGGCAATCCCGTGAGGGAGATAAGTCCCGAGAGAGTGAGAACTCATTAAACATCTATAGGCGATCCCGTGAGGGAGATAAGTCTCGTTAAGTGAGAGCTCCATAAATATCTGTTGGTTAAGTTGGTGCCCCATGAAGGGAAGAGTTGATGTAGGACAAGTTCGTCCGAACCACTATAAAAATACGTGTATTCTTATTTGCTTTCATATTAACTGTCATACATACTTTAGCAAATCTGCATAACACATTCGAAAAAATTTAAAGTCACCTCCCATTGAGATTTTACTAGTTTTAAATCGGTTTTTTTTCGGGACCAACAATAATAATTATTGGAAATAATAATTATTTGAAGTATTAACATAATTTATTGGAAGCACTGCATCTATCTCTATTTTCGGCACTAAGTTATATAGAAATAAAAAGATTACACTAGCTATAATTTTTTTTTATTTAGCTCACACTATAATATTTTTTAAATTGTTGCATATAAGGTTTAAGAATTGGTTTATTTAAGTGCTGGAAAGAAAAGCTAAATAGATTTATTTTCAGGGAGTAATTAAAATATTAATTGTTTTTGAATAGGGGGAGAGTCCAAGAAAAATTAATTAATAGCAATAAATTGAGTGGGATTAATAGTAGCATCGTTTTTAATGTTTCTCTATTTATTTATTTTTAATTTATTTTTATTGAGTGGGTAACTTACCCACCGGGTAACTAAAGTTTTTTCCAATGAGAAGGAAACATTTAATGAGCCTTAAATATAGGACTCACAACCCAAGGACCCCAAACTCAATACAATTAACATCTCTTCCCTCATTTCCTCCAAAAACATCCGCTTCCATATTCTAATTACATATGGCCATGTGGTTTTTGTGGCAAAGACCAAAAGTTTTTATTTATTAAGTTAAATACATTATATACTTATTTTATTACCCTTAATCTATTTTGGCTCTACCGTGATTAAAAAAATGGCGCCAGAGGTAAAAAATTTGGTATATATTTGTACCTTATATACATGGATCATATCATATACTACATATTTAGAATATATCTTTTAAGAAATTGAAATATATTTCATAAATATTTGGTATATATTATAAACATCTCTTCTGCATGGTGTATATCTTATAAAATTTTAGTACTATCTTAATCTTAATCTGTTTTCAAAAAAAAAAATCTTAATCTTAATCTTAATACTATATATTGGTAAACCTGATTTAGTCTATGTGGCGCAACCACATCAGTCTGCTCAAAACCTAAATCAATCAGATATATCTCATGAACCACTTGGGCCGAGTGAACCATGAACCACTCAATTTTGTTTTACCTTCACCAATTACAGAATTTGATTGTAAATTAAAGTTTTTTCATGTATGAAAATTTTTATACTGGACTTTGTCTTATTACAATTGTATAATTAAATAATTTGAGTTCTATTTAAGCCTAAATCGCAAATGATGACCTTATTTTACGATTTTGAATTAAAATTCTTCAAATTACGATTATTTCTTATATTTGAGTTACATGGTGGACTCGATGCATACTTATTTATTAGAACTATAAATTAGCAATTATGGATCAAGAATTGTGAAATATAACCCATTCAAAATGAGGAGCGGATAAAATGAAGGGGGAAACGGATGATATAAATGAGTATCACTTTGTTCATATAATAAAACATATTTCTCTTTATAGTGTGTTATTATATGAACACAATTTTTTGTCGGGTCTTCATATGAGATAATTTTTTCTTTTTTTATTAAGTAAATAAACAAGAGATTTATAAAATATGAACATGTATTAAGGCTCAATGTATAGAGTATGTCTTGTATGAAATATTGCATACTAGTGTTATGGGCAATACCACACAATTAAGACAAAAAATCCTAAAATTTATTGGTCAATGGCGGCTCGGGCAGGGCGGGTTGGACAGGGTTGGTTGGCTATTTAACTATTAAATTTCATGTATGAATATTTTTATCAAAAATTGTTGTAGTCTAATAGTTCTGGTCTATTTTAGTGTATTTGGTCGCATGTTCAATTCTTATTGAGCACATAATTTGTTTTTTTTTTCAAGTTATTTTTGTTTGTTACTACATTAACAAAAAGTGTTACGCTATGAAGAAAAACTTGTTACCACATGAACAAAACGAGTACAAGCGCGAAAAGAAATCCCTCGTCCAAAATTGTAGATTTATAGAACAACTTGATGTGTTACTACATGAACAAACGAGTGTTACCCTATGAGCAAAAAAATGTTACTACATGAACAAAAACCAGTACAAGCGCGAAAAAAAATCATCAGTCCAATTTTTTTTTTCAAGTTATTTTTGTGTGTTACTACATGAATAAAAGAGTGTTACCACATGAACAAAACCAGTACAAGCACGAAAAAAAAATCCGCAGTCCAAAATTATAGATTTAAAGAACAACTTGATGTGTTACTACATGAACAAAAGATTGTTACCCTATGAACAAAAGAGTGTTACTGCATGAACAAAAACCAGTACAAACGCGAAAAAAATATTAAGTCAAAAATTACAGATTTACAAAAACAGCGTGAAAAGAGTGTAGAAGCATCTTAAAAAATTGCGCCAGAAAATAAAGAGGAAAACAAACGGAAGGACCTGCAAATTTGCCAGGATGAGAAAACTGAAAAAGAGAGAAAAATATGGAAGAATTTGAATAAGGAAGAGAAAGAAAAGAAAAGGAAGAACAAAAGAAGAGAAGAAAAAATCGTACCACGGTAAAATCTGGAATCGCGAGGAAGAAGAACGCGAGGAAGAAGAACCCTAGGATCGCGAGGAAGAAGAAAATGGGCAGCGCCGGATCTGAAATAACTTTGGGCCTGACCCGCGAAAAATAAACATCTCTTTTATTTGAGCTAGTTGCAAATATCACTTGTATGCAATATTGCATATAAGTTTTTGTGCAATGTATAAACTGGATCTTGATATGACATTCTTCCAATAAAAAATATTATGTTGTATACTAACTCACAATTACATCATATTGCTAATGATCGTTTGTACAATTCAAATTTCAATTATTTATAATAATGTTTAATGGTTTAAAGATTTGTTATAATATTTTCTCATTTTTCTTTCAAAGATTGTATTACAATTTTTTTTTGAGTAGGTCTTCTTTGTATTAGGTGCATCGTGCAATACAAGTACATTTTTAAAATGTTCAATTTGTTTTTTTGAAACGTTCAATTTATTTATACTGAAATGTTCAATTTGTTTAGTATAAAATAAGTTGAACGTTTCAGTGTAAACAAGATGAACATTTCAAAAAAATAAGTTACATGGTTCAAAATGCACTTGAACTACACAGTACACCTGGTGCATAAAATTTTATTTTTTTTTAATTCAAGGATGTTCTATAAACCACCCCACAATTTTTGTGAGGAGAATTAATCACATCATGATGGTAGGAACCAATTAAATATTATTGGAGGGATAATCTGCCAATTTTTTAAATTAAATATTAATCTTCTATAACTTATTATAAGTTAATTTGCTATCACCTCACAAAACAAAGCAATAAAATAAATAATTATTTTATAATAAAGAAGACATCACTAGCTACTTTAATCAAACAAAAGAACTTCATTTATCCATTTCCCGGGCCTTAGTTGGATTAAAATGAAAATATTATGTTGGGAAATGAATTTAATAAAAAGGATTTTGATTAGATCCCAAAACCCCTGAGTATGACATGTTCAGGATAAATCTTGATAGATGAATCAGGATTCAGTTTTAGAGTGTTCAGGATATTATCTGCACCGTGTATAGTCGGCATATATAGAACAGGTTAGTTTTTGAAGACTCAGTAAGAAACTGAGATACTGAAGACTCAGTAGGATACTGAGAACTGAAGGCTCAGAGAACCTGAAGCCTCAGAGAACCTGAAGACTCAGAGAACCTGAAGACTCAGAGAACCTGAAGACTCAGAGAACATGAAGACTCAGAGAACCTGAAGACTCAGAGAAATACTGAAGGCACAGTAATTACTAAAGACTCAGTAATGTACTGAATGCTCAGTATATCCTGAATGTTCTGAGGCACTGAAGCTGAGGAATATAGCCGTTGGAATTCAGCTGACGTGGACCAACGAGAGGAAGACAACCAGCCTGAAAAAGCTGCAGAACTTACAAAGAATAGTATGGATTTGAATGTGATTCTCTCCAACGGTAACATTCAAATCCACACTATAAATACAAGTTCTTCCTTCATTATCGGGTGGATGCGTGGAGATTATGCACAAAATGCTACAAAGCCAAAGAGCGTTATAGTCAAAGCATTCCCACCCTAGAACACAAGTCTGTAGATATACAAATATATTCAAAGAGTGTTCTAGAACCCAACCTAAGCAACCCACGATGTATCATAAGCTTAGAGAGATTTTCCCAACCTTAGCATTGAGGCTAAACCATTGTAAGGGAAAATCTCACCATAGTTGGAGACAACACCAAACCCAAACTCAGTGGTGAAGTGAGGTAGTTGATTAGGCAATCCCGAGTGAGGATGATAAGTCCCGTTGGAGTGTGAACTCGTTAAACATCTGTAGGCAATCCCGTGGAGGGTGATAAGTCCCGAGGCGAACCCGAGAGAAGGTTATAAGTCCAGTTCGAGTGTGAGCTCGGTAAATATCTATAGGCAATCCCGTGGAGGGTGATAAGTCCCGTTTGAAGGAATTTCCCTAGAGAGGGAGAATGGATGTAGGACTGGTTGTCCGAACCACTATATATTGCTGTGTTGTTTACTGCTTTATGTTTATACTTGTCATATGCATCTAGTTATAAGCAAAACACAACACATGAGCTTAAACGCAAAAATTGGAAACACTCTGCCCTCACCCCTGTTTTATATGCACCGAAATGAAATGTTTGCTTCCGCACGCGCAAAATGGGTTTTCAACCGGGACCATCATTTGGTATCAGAGCAGGTGCTCAAAAGATTACTTCTTCAATGTGATCGCCTGAGCTGATCTATTTTAAAACTTGTCTCTGATCTGATACCATCAATTGTGGTATCAGGGAAACAGAAAGTTTTACACAACAATGGAATAATAGAACTTTTCATTGATAAAAACCCGAGGGTCAGGTTACATTACAAGTTACAAATGCAAGAGAACCCGGAGGTCAATACATAACTCTAAACCCTAAACCTTTAAGCCATAACCCTAAACCTTCATCCAAACCCAAACCCGATCTACAGGGTAGTGATTAAGAGGAGGAGAGAGAGAGATTTTAAGATCTCATGCTCTCATTTTCCACCACTTAACAGGGTGAGGGAGGCTTGAAAGGTAATCCTATGCCGCAAACTGATGGACTCTCCAATGGAGTGAGAGCGGCCTTGATAGATTTTTTTAAGCCCGAGAGCCCTAAGAAAGAGTCAGTGGGCTCTCCAGCTGATAAATGGTGAGTTGATATAAGAAGATCAGTTGTTGTCTGATCAAGATCGCATATCAAACTCACGTTCATTTTCACATCGAAGTTCCGCTAATCTTTGGTTACGTCATCCAGAAAGACACACAAGGTGCATACGATTAGGAGAAGTGTCTTCTCAGTTGCGACAGCAGATCCGCCACCCTGATGGTAGAGAAGCTTAGCAACAATTGTATGAGAAATCTTTGATGACGACGAGAACCGCAAAAAGGGACACACAGGGTTGATTTGAGAAGATAAAATCATGGAAAATGGGGTAAAAGTGTTTGCCGGAAGTCTCACCGGAAACAAGGGTTCACCAGGATACATGATTCTACAAAGAAGATAAGTATGGTGAATGAGTTATGTCGTGTAAAATATTGGTCCAATTTATAGAGGCCAAGCAAGGGTGCAGATGCAAATTTGAGCTCTCAAAGCCTTTTTAGAAAAATTTGCATCACAAGGACAGCGTGTAGAAATCACGCGATCGATAATTGGATAAAGTTACGGCGGATTGACATATCGAGAGTGTCAGACGATATTTACGCATGTCAAATCGCACCAACTTAGGGAATAGAGGCTACTACTCTAGACTAAGTTTTGGCAGTAACACTTTCCAAGAATTGGCTTAATCTGAGGAGAATCAAATTAGGTCAACAAAAATCTGATTACATACAAAGCTGATCAAATGAAGAAAATCAGCTGAGCTTGAAAACTTCACCAAATCAGATATATCGGTCTATATCAGTTGAAAGGGGAACTTCAACTTGAGGGGGACCTCACAGAATCAAAAGTAGATGATCAAGATCAAGACATGGCTGCAGACGAGACTGATCGAGATCAAATAAGTTAGATGAGTTCAAATGATGAGCTGTGCAAAAAAAAAAAACCAGAAGTGAAGAAAAGCTAAAACCAGCAAATCAGAAGAGAAGGTTGCAAATCAGAATATGAGCAAAAGAGACTGATCAAGATCAGACGTGATCGAGATCAGATATGATAATGAGCAGATGAAGACTGATCGAGATCAGACGTGATCAAGATCGGATATGATAAACCCGATATGCTAACTCGATATAATGACCGATCTTTATGTTGATCTAAAGATGTGTTGATCTGATTAGTCGAGCTAATCAGATCAGGCAAAGAAGAAATCAGATAGCTTGGGTAAAGTGATCTGAGACTCAGTAAGTAAAGTAAACTGAGACTCAGTATAGGTCAAAAGACATGAGGGTCAAAATGTCTGAAGTCAGAAGAAACTGAACTCAGTCAGCATGAGTGTCAGTATACCTGATCAGACAAGGTCCATTGAAGAAGAATGAGGTTGAAATGAAGATGTAAGATCAAGACCAAAATCAAGACTTGTAATTCTTTATGTTTTTTTTTTTTGTCTTTATTTCTTTGATAAATTCATTGTAATCTGTAACTGATAACATACAATCAATGAAACCTTTATCTTTATGCTCAAAGATAATACCTCATTATCTTTTTTACATGTCTTTTATGTTGATATGCCTGATTGAATGTCTCTGATCTGATTGTATGCTCATATAAAAGGGAAACTATATGATGTTATGGGAGAAATTGCTTAAGTATTTAGTAATGATCTATTTAGGAAAGATTCATTACTGAAGAAATCTGTTGAATGATTTAAATTGATTAGAGATTTACCATTCTTGTAATAGGAAAAACTGAAACCTGAGTATAGGTTATATGTTTGTAACAAGATAGGTTTTGGCATCATCAAAAAGGGGGAAATTGTTGGGAAATGAATTTAATAAAAAGGATTTTGATTAGATCCCAAAACCCCGAAAGTATGACATGTTGGGATAAATCTTGATAGATGAATCGAGATTCGGTTTTTAGAGTGTTCGGGATATTATCTCGCACGTGTATAGTCGGCAGATATAGAAACGGGTTAGTTTCAAGACTCAAGAAGAAATCGAGATATCAAGACTCGATGAGAGATGAAGGCTCGAGAACTCAAGCCTCAGAGAACCGAAGCCTCGAGAGAACTCAAGACTCGAGAGAACTCAAGACTCAGAGAACATGAAGACTCAGAGAACCTGAAGACTCAGAGAAATACTGAAGGCACAGTAATTACTAAAGACTCAGTAATGTACTGAATGCTCAGTATATCCTGAATGTTCCGAGGCACTGAAGCCGAGGAATATACCGTTGGAATTCGGTCGGCGACGTGGACCAACGAGAGGAAGACAACCAAAAAAAAAGTCGCAGAACTTACAAAGAATAGTATGGATTTGAATGTGATTCTCTCCAACAGTAACATTCAAATCCACACTATAAATACAAGTTCTTCCTTCATTATCGGGTGGATGCGTGGAGATTATGCACAAAATGCTACAAAGCCAAAAAAAGAAGCGTTATAGTAAAGCATTCCCACCCTAGAACACAAGTCCGTAGATATACAAATATATTCAAAGAGTGTTCTGTAACCCAACCCAAGAAACCCACGATGTATCATAGCTTTTAGAGAGATTTTCCCAACCCAAGCATTGGAATTTAAACCATTGTAAGGGAAAATCTCACCATAGTTGGAGACAACACCAAACCCAAACCCAGTGGTGAAGTGAGGTAGTTGATTAGGCAATCCCGAGTGAGGGTGATAAGTCCCGTTGGAGTGTGAACTCGTTAAACATCTGTAGGCAATCCCGTGGAGGGTGATAAGTCCCGGAGGCTAACCCGAGAGAGGGTTATAAGTCCGATTTCGAGTGTGAGCTCATTAAATATCTATAAGCAATCCCGTGGAGGGTGATAAGTCCCGTTTGAAGGAATTTCCCTAGAGAGGGAGAGTGGATGTAGGACTGGTTGTCCGAACCACTATATATTGTTGTGTTGTTTACTGCTTTATGTTTATACTTGTAATATGCATCTAGTTATAAGCAAAACACAACACATGAGCTTTAACAAAAAATTGGAAACACTCGCCTCACCCCCTTTTTTTATATGCAATTTAAATGAAATGTTTTTCTTTCAAGACGTATGAAAATGGGTTTTCAACCGGGACCATCATATTACACTATAATATATCTAATTATCGTATATAAGGTTTTTTTTTTAGCGCAATTATCATATATAAAGTTTATTAATTGATTTTTAGGGTGATTTTAAGGGAGATGGTCAAAATGTTGATTAATTTTAATATGAGGGAGAATTCGAGGATAATTTATTAAGAGTAATAAATTATGTTGGGGCATTAATAATATGGGTGTTTCTTATAAAGAATTAGAAGTGTCGATCGATCGATAGTCGATTAATCGAAATTTATCATATTTAAAATCTAAAGGCATAAAATTAATGATCTGCTACCTATCAGATCAGATGTCAGATCGATCATCTTGATCGTCGTCTTGCGTTTACATGTCGAATCGCTACAGTTGCATCGTCAGCATCGCTTCTTTATAATAAATTTATTAATTTAAAAGTATAATTATAAATTTACTAATTTATCCTTATTTAATTTATAAAAAAGAAATCTATTTTAATTTAAAATCATTAATTATCTAGGTTACAATAATTGAATTCGTAGTTCATTTATTTTCTTTCCCATCGTCTCTTTCCCTTCCCCTTCATCCACCCATCCACGCAGCTGCAGATTTCAGATATGGCGTCGCCACCCCTTCCTCGTTGTCGGTCTTTCTCGCCCTCAGTCTCGCACACTTTCTCTCGTCTTCTATCTCGGTCTCTCTGTCGGAGGCTTTTAAATTTCACAGCGATGCGTCGGATTTTAAATCAGTTTTGCTAACTCGGGTAATTGGAAAAAATGATACTATTGATTTTTGCACTTCAGTTTTGCTAGAAATCATTTTTTCAATATTCGATTTGAATAAGCAATATTTGAATTAATTTTGTGATTAAGTTGTGGCATTGCTATGGTTGATTCTATTTCAGACTTTCAGTAGTTTAAATTCCTGTGCAATTCATAACTTACAGAATCAAGAAGAGCGGCAACACCTTTTGACTTGATTTTTATTTTTAAGTTGCCACTTAAATTCTTAATGGGAAAGGTGTGAAATCTCTTCTTCTTCTTTTTAATAAATATTAATGTAAAAATGGAGTAAATATGTGAGCTTATGAATAATAATTGTCTATTGTTATTGTATTAGATCTTGTCGTTTTTTATTTTTAAATTCCGGAGGAGTACCCAGAAACCACTTGCCTATTATCATATGATTGTCTCAATGTATGTTGTTGGGAATGAATTTCTGAACAAATAAATTTGTTTTCCAAAAGTTTGAAACCAATTTTGGAATATATTAATTTGTTTCATCCTTGACTTAGTTTTACTGCTTATTGATGTGAATTGGGATAAGTACTAGAACTAAAGTTGCCGTTTTGATTTATGATTGGTATAGTTGTGCTGTAACAATTGCTATGAGCTTTTTGTTGAAGATTCTTCATGAAAGTGTCTTTTAAATTGTGATCTAATTGTTAAGTGAATTTTTACGAATTAAAATGAACTACTCCCTCTGTCCCAAAATTATTTACCCCTTTGCTTTTGACACAAATTTTAATGAGGAAATTGTTTATTAGTATTTAAAGTGATAAAATGGTTTTTGGTTGAGCATATTGTAGTTCTTTCTACTTTATTATTAAAGTAGATGATTTTTTGTGGGAAAAATGACATGAGATGTAATTTTGAAATGTTAGGAGGGGATAGTTGAAAAAAGTATAGTTACTTTATTGCCTTTTATGAAAAGGAGTAAATAAGTTTGGGACGGACCTTTTGAGGAAAAAGGGTAAATAACTTTGGGACGGAGCGAGTAACAACATCATAATTAACTTGTTAATTGTTAAGTGAATTTTTTGTTGAATATTTCTACCTAGAACTTGTTAACAATTTCCTGGTTTCCATTTTACTTAGTGGACAGAGAAAACGATTTGGTTAATTGGTTATGGCATGTGATTCATTCTTCTATCTTGGTCCATGCATGCTTTAGATTGCAGTGGAATGATAACGTGCACAACACTTATTTGAAACTGCACTCTATATATTGCTAACCTTTGTTCAATCATGATTTGCAGCAGTACAGTGGTTCATTCCATTTTTTTTCCCTAAATGTCATTTTTCTATCTTTTGACAAGAGAAAGTGTTCCAACGCCTTTGCTATTTTAGCATTGTTTTTGTTGTTGGTTATTGTATAGTTGTTGTTCTATAGAATTATAGTGTTTTTTGTAGTGTAAATTCACTAAGCAAAGCATAATAATTTGGGCTCAATTTGCAGGAATAAGGTTAACTGCTGAACATTGAGTGACCTTCAGAAAGAATATACCTACAATAGAGAAGGCCATTAAGAAGATGGAATCTAGTGAGTTGAAACAACTTGAAGGAGGTCCGTCCGGATCATGACGCCTGTTTTTTTTTTTGTGTGATAGGGGGAGTATTTTGGATACTTTTTGTTTGGGAGAGGTCCTTCGAGTCTTGGACGTGATTGTTTCGAAAAAGCTTTGGATCTAGCATGCGCACTCCGGATGGAAACCTATAACTATTGCTCTTTAGAAACTAAACGTGAGATGAGGCTTTGAAGAAGTGCTTATACACTGCTCAAGAAGCAGGTTTTGGTTTTTTGTGATCAGTCAAATTTTTATTTGAGCTAGAACGGTTATGGAAGATTTAAGAGCAGAATAATTGAGTCCTATTTGTATTTTGTTTGTTTGTTACCGAGCATGTAGTAGCTCAGCTCTGCCTCAATTAAAGAAATGTACATTGAGAAATAGTTTTTTGGAAGATTTATTTTATGCATATGATGATATCGTTGGTTGCTTATTGCTAATTATATTTCACTAAATTAGATGTGAAATGTGTTGTATGCAAAATGAGATGGACAACAAGTGAATGCATTTGGTAAACTATATTTGTTGTAATGAATGCCCTGAATCAACATCATTTATCTTATAAACGAATAATTTATGTTTTTGCTTGTAATACTATTATGTTTTTTCATGTAATAATGTTATGTTTTGTTTGTAATACTGCTTTTGTTTTGATTTAATATCCTTCAAATTTTACCTTTTTTTTACGATTTTTAGTGTCACACTGTTACGTTTTGTTTGCTTGATACTTGTGTTCAACTCTTGACAAAAAAATTATTTTTTTAATTTAAATATTCTATTTTAAATTAATAAAGATGAAAAAGTGGAGAAAAATACAGACCTACGTTCCACAGTTAGCATAAATATTTTTTTTTAAATTTAAATATTATATTATAATTTTACAAAGAAGAAAAGGGGGGAAAATAAAAAATGGAAAGTAGTAAAATTAAAATAGATGTAAAAGTGGGAATAAAATTAAAAATAAAAAGAAGTAAAATTAAAATAAAAAAGTAAAATTAGAATATGCTTCAATTGGCAGAAATATATATTTTTTTAATTTAAATATTTTATTATAAACAAATATGAAAAAGGGGATAATAAAATTGGAAAATAGTAAAAATAAAATAGATGTAAAAGGGGGAATAAAAATTAAAAATAGAAAGAAGTAAAATTTAAAATATAAATAAAAATAACATACCTTAGGAAGGATTGAACGTGCAACTTTGAGCTAATTGGCCAAAGTCGCATCCACTAAGCCACGAGAATTTTAATGACAAACTTGATTTTTTTTTCCATATATTGGGTGTTGTCGTGACAGACAACAAATGAGTTACACGGCTAATGCTAAATATGCTTTCTATTTTAAGGTATTTTCACATGTAAAAATTTTCATATAAGATCTACTCTTTGATTTATATAAATCTTCTGCTTATTTTATGAAATTTGAATCAGTGACTCAATTAAATAAAATACTATAATATTTAATTTATATAATATAACTAAAATTTGGATATATTTTATGAAATTTTAGCACACTTTTATTTTTTAAAAATATAAAGTATGAAATTTGAATCAGTCTAAATTATAGGCTAAAATACAGGAATATAATTTCCTAGGGGTGGGTCTTCATGTCTTGTTTTCGGCCAAGATCGCAAGACTCATAAGACATTTTTAAAAGCGTCAAGAACTATACTATAAAAATAAAAATGTGCAATTATCCCAAACAGAAGCATACAACTATGCTCCCATATTAACAGTTGTATTTTTTTTTGGTCCCATAACTTATCTACTGTCTATTTTTCGTCTCAAAAGATTTAACTGTCCAATTTTGGTCCCATAACTAAATTGATTGTCTAATTTTGGTCTTATTTTTGCCGAAAAATTGCGAACACCGTCGTTTTTGATGACTTGTAAGTCACATGCCGATGAAATTTTGGGGCTCTCTGTACCCTTGATGATGTGAACGCTGACTATTTATTTTTTTTTTTTTTTTTTACATTTTTCAATCAATTAAACTACACATGTTTAAATAATTCAATAAATTTAATCAAAACTAAAATTTAAAGTCTGTAAATGTAAGAACGACTAAATTTTACACACACGTGACTTGCATAAGACCGAAAATGACGTTTTTCTCACATTTTCGGTGAAATGAGACCAAAATTTGACAATCCATTTAGTTGTGGGACTAAAATTGGACATTAAACATACCAGAAGGTATTTTACCGAACAGAGATAATTCCTGATTAAAATGCTCCGACATCTGAACATATTTGAGCCAACCAAATAAGGACATTGTTTGACAAGGCGATCATCATATTTCAACTAATGAATAAAGCATGACTAAATATTGGCAGCAGTTATTCAAAATTGTCGATTTGTATCGACCATGTTTTTGCCTACCGATGATCATGTAAATGTTGTCACTCCATTTAATCGAAAAAGGACATGACATAATAAACATTTTTTAGCAGTCGCTGACAACACAATATATTTCGACTTCTTTTGCTTAGCTTAGCCATAATGTGAATTATTGATAGAACCTAGTGAACATTCCCAAGTATGAGGCTAAATTAATGAACAATAAGCCAACTAATTTAACAACAAAAAATTCAGTATTCAGTCCCCCAACAGTAATTTTTCTAAGTGATTTTCGACTTAGATAAACATATAGAAATGAATCTTGTTTATCAGTATTTGTTCAAGCACTACAATTCAACACAGATTTGTTCATAGTTGACTTCCAGATTAGGAACTGCCTGAATTGGCAATAGAACTCTGGAATTAGCTATATGGCCCAAATTCTTAGAAAAATTAACACGAAGTAACTCAATAATATCAACTCCATCAAAACTCAAAATTCTATCTCAATCCGTTTAAAACTCAAATAAATCTTGTAACAATATGTGTAAAATCCCATGATCAAACCAAATTAAAACTCAGAAACTATTTTTTGTACACATCGGTGTATGTTGTATCGAGTGTGCTCCGCATACCCTTCTTCTAAGGATCCTCATCATCTTTGGTGAAATGTGACTTCTTTTCTTGCTCATCTTTGCTCTTCTTATCTGAACATCCCGTAATTTTATGTCCTTTGTACCTGAAAAATGTACAAAATTAATGATATGCATACAAAAATATAACTTCATAAAGGATTATTAAACGACATGCAAGAATAATTAAAATGACGTTCATAGTCACATACCCACAAAACCCGCATATTCTTTAAAAAATAAATCTGCTTCATCCGTCATATCAAAAGTCTTTTTCCAAATAGTCTCATCATCTAATGGGACATCATTGTCATCGACATAATTGACATCCTCATTTGACATGTCTTCTGAGCTAATGTGCTCCTCAACAGAAGAATTGTCCACTTCTATATCTTCAACTTCAACGTCTGACAACATTACGATATTTTCTAAATCGTAACTGCACAAAAAATGTGAAAAATGTCAATAAATCTTATCTGAATATTGGTAAATTTTTAACCACATTAGCAGAGATCGACAGAAGCAACACAGTTGAGTAATATTTCCAACACAATTGATGACATGTAAACTTCTAATTTTCTTCTTTCTCATGCATTATCCATTTCTCCAACTTATGCTTCAAATCAATCTCCATTAATATACCCTAGCATAGTGCCACATAGTTCTAGCCTTAGTATTCTCATCAACCTTTAATCACATGATCTATTGCACAAACAAGAGCTCTAACAATAGGTTCTTGAAAAAACTCAATTGGACTTTCAGAGATTCTAAGAAACTGCAGAAGCAGCTCAAGCACAATTGAAAAGTAGACCATATCCAATTATCAATCTAAGAAAATTAGCAACAATATTCTCTTGACTATAAATCTCAATATTATAAAGTTCAAATTCAATTATTTTGGTACATGCTTTTAAAAACCAATGTATGCCCAATATTGGATTATGAAATCAGTAGCAATATTGGTGGCAAGACATGCAAGGACAATTTTAGACCAAATTTGAAGATGGCCAAACACATCTGCAGATTTGAAAATTTGGCAGAAGCAAATTTAATTTAAAAAGTTGATACATGTGGTGATGCACCAAAAGGTATGTGTTGACCCCGACTGTAAACCACAATTCTTCCCCTAACTGTTCACAAAAGATGACAGAAAGAGTGGATTCATATACAGAAATCAGACGAAAAAAAACAGCACACCATAGTAAAATGTATAATTCACCGATTTTTCCATTCATAATCTACCATTGAACAAATTACAAGATGACTCGCTTTAGCTGTTAGGATTGAACATCGGGTAAATAGCGAGTTTATATCACGTGAGGAGAATCACAATCTACAAATAGATGCTAATCTAGACATTTAGTAAGAAAAAATAAATGGGGGATGTAAATCCATAATTCTATACATATTTAGCCACTAATTTTTGCAACAGAAATCCAAGGCTACATTATATCCTCTTGGCTACCAAGTTTAAACTGAAACCACCACATATAATCCAATATACAGTGGGTGAAGTCAGTGGACCTAATAATACCATGTTTCAGAAGCAAAATAAATATTGCTTTTCATGATTTTAAGATCTACAATATTGCTGTCAAGTCCTAATACAACAGCCAAGTCTCTAGGTCAGCAATTATTCCAACAAAATATAAACAACAATTTAACTGAAATTTTGTACTCCACATGTAATTTAGATTTAAAAAAAAAGCAAAGAGTCAAGCATCAGTCTGCGGTTTGAGCAAAGTATAAGAAAAACCAACATATGAGTTGAATTTCTATGGCACTCTATACACTAGGATTATATACATATAACAGAGCTGAAGTAAAATTTAGCTCCTACAAAACAAGGCGTGTTATTAAGAAAACACTATAAATTCAGACAAATCCAAGACGCATAAAATCTCTTTAGCCCAAAAATAAAAACAAAAGTAGAAGTCTTAGTCTTGTTAAGACACTCACCACACGAGGCAATCACAGGAAGTTTAGAGTGCTGGCTATGGATCTTATACTTCCAGAATATTTTCTTTGAAAACATCCCAAGATTTTCTTAAAGCCGGCCATATGGCTGGAGTGACATATTTATTTTAAATAATTAAGATAGCCAGCTTCTTAACAAAGTTATTTACTACATATTTACAAACATATATATACAAAAACACTATTATTCACTGACAACAAGACATATAACTCAGCCATTACTTTCCGTTACAAGTTACAACACACGGATATATAAGTATTAGTAATTCATATGCTTCAGCAAGTTGTAGAAACTAAAATTCATGCTCAGATAGTTATATGTCTGATTTGTCATCCTAATATAGCATCAAAAATTTGATACGTTTCCAACTAATTGCTTATTGAGAGAAACGCCAATTAGCTATTGGGCTGAAGAAATATTGCCACATACATAATTCATTATCACACATTTCGCACTCACACAACATAATATACTATATATATAATAAGCAGACATAAATCAATTAATATAACAATCATGAATTAAATATAAGAAAAGTCTGCAGCAATACAAAATCAGATTGCAACAATTGAACTAATCATGAACGCTTCTGGCAATAGTAAGAAATTTCTTCATCTACCAGTATATTACGAAATCAGATTAATTTTTAATCAAAAATAAGAGTAAAAAATAAAGCACATTGAAGCAAGCACAACTGAAGCAAGATAATAAGACATCAGATTAATTTTACCAAACCACAAGAGTAGAAATAAAGCAAATTGAAGCAAGAACAATTGCAAGGAATATATTATATATCGTCATACCTCTGTTCTGTGAATGAAGAGTAAGGTATTTGGCTATCACGGATGATCAGAGAGATCGAGTAATAGAGAAATTGGACGACAAGGGAGAGAGGTCGTCGTGTCGTGTAGGTCGTCTCTGGTGAATTATGGGTAACGCCAGAAACGATGGTGATTGGTTTGGCGTCGCCGATGATTTGTAGGTAACACCAGAAATAGCGATGATGACGTCTATTTTGGCATAGCCTGTGAACGACGGTGATGGCTTCTAGATGGAAGGAACGATTGATGGCTTCTGGATGAAAGGGACGATGGTGATGGCTTGCCGAAATTGAAATTGTGGGCACGGGCATGGTGGCTTCCAGATGAAATTGAAATTCTGGGCACGATTGATGGCTGGATGAAAGGGACGATGATGAATTGATTTTTGTGAGCATGAGTTTAATATATTATTGAAATTGACGGTGGAATTGATTTTTGTGGGAGTGAATTGATTTTTAAGTTTAGAAGAAATAATTTTAATATGTTATTTTTTAATTTGGTTTGAGAGATGGTAATATGGTAAATGACAAAAGATAATTTAAAAATATTAAACTTGTACAATAGGTATCAGGTCAGTACGACAGAGTACGACGACACATGGCAAAATTCCAGACCCTGATTGTTGTCAGTCAGTACGACGCCCTGACTGACGTAAGAAAAACCCTAATAACATTGTATTTAATGTTTCTTTTATTTATTTAATTAATTTTAATTTTTTATTTATTAAGTGGGTCATCTACCCGGCGGGTAGATGTAGCATTCTCCAGCCCCCATTCCTTCTTTCTACACATTAAATAGGTTAAATAGGGTTCTTAAATTCATGTCACTTGGGAGCTCAAGATGTGAGCTTAGCTTGGATATTCCAACCCCACCATCTACAATAGTCTAATTTCTCTTTCCCTTTTATTTTTATTGCAATTGAGATTGTGTAGAAATTTTTATTATAACCATTTTGGTTCTAGGGCATTGCATATTTGGATTGAAGTTTATGGATTAATTTATTGTTTAGTTGGTATTTGTGTTTCTACTCCTATTTGTGTGCTTAATTTCTTTGAAAGCATGTAGTTAGTGTACATAGTAGCATGACTTATTTGATGTTAATTGGGGTAAGATCGAGAGATTTATTCCATTAATAGATCTTTAAGCACACCACCCAATTTATTATGAGCTCGAGAGAGGATCAACTATTGCGAGGGTAGTAGATGATCTTAGGTGCTTTTTCGGGTTGCATTACACTAGCTAGGTAGAAATATATGTTTTTGTAGTGTTTTCTTTGGATTGAATTGATTGAAAATGGTTCTAATTCATTATTTAGTAACCAACCCTATAGGAAATACACAATACCATTTAAGTGAGTCGTTAGCCATAAATGAATTTCTAAATATTGCAATTGCCTTGGAACCACTTTTCTTTATTTTTTTGTTATTTTCTTTTCATGAACTTGTTTGTTGATTTGGTTGGATTAGTTTTACTTGCTCTCTTAGTGACATTTTAGTTAGCATTTCGGATTAGTCTTTAGTTTTTGTAAAACCTTCCTAAAAAATCAATCGTGTCTAGATAGAATTGAGCTAATGAAAATTGCTTTTACACTAACCCTTCCCTGTGGGATCGACTCGTATTTACCACACTAGGATTAGATACCGTACACTTGCGGTTGACTATTTTTACGTGTTGAAAAAATACGGAACAACCGTACACTCATATTGTATTTTAGAAGTGTGAAATTATACAAAACAGAAACGTGCAACTATTTCAAAACTGAAGCATGCAACTGTGTTTTCATATTAACAATTACATTTTGCTGTGTAAATAAGTCGCACTTTTTAACATAATAAGTTGTACGCTTCTAAAATACACTATGAGTGTACGGTGTTGGGATTATACTGGAAAGTATGCTTTTACTTTGTATAATCAAAACTGAATTTCGGACTTATTTACTGAAATAAATTGTTTATCACTGATGCTTTAAATATCATCGAATGTTACATATATTTCTTTGCATAAACATTTCAATAAATAATCGTGTTACATTGTAGTTAATTTGGTGATCTGAGATCACGAGAAGATTAAATTTAACGGTCCCTTGTAACTAAAAAGTACACCATTCACGACCTAGATGGAAATGAACAATTCATCGGGAAAGGTTGAAGTGTAAAGGCTCGAGATTGACTTGTCTTGACCAAGAGATTACACTAGTGCATGGTGATCGGGATTTGAATAGGACCTCTGGGAGGACAAATTCTTGAGAACTAAACAAGGAAGAATTAGGCGCCGATTGGTTTGTTATTTCTTAATCTTCGCTCCTTAAATAGGATCGTGTGGTTGGTAACTATTGCTTTGACATATCATGGGTAGAGAATCAACGATATTCAATACTTTTTATCTTGGACAATATTATTGGTCACGTGTGATTCTAAGATTTAATACGGAGAATCATGTGCAAGTCGCTTTGTTCGATTTGCCCCTTGGGAGATTCATAAGCTTTTATCATACCAAATCTTGCAAGTGGAACTAGTTTCCCAGTATGGATAATAATGTTGAACCGATTCTTAACCAAGGACAAAAGATATTAATTAATGGAAAGTTTGTTTTGATTGGCTTGAATTAATTGATGGGCTAGATAATTTTAAACACGGGAAATAATACCAAGGGAGCCATATTGTCGTAATATGGGTTAAGATGGATAGTGCAATATTAATTATGTAGTGGGATTAATTAATACTTATGAGCTTGAATAATATTGTGGCTCAATATTGATAATTCAAGATCCATTGGAAGGTCAAATCTTAATTCTCCTAAAGGCTAAGAAAGTAGCAACATAAAAGTTCAATAAAAAAAATGTGTTTAAAATAAAATAAATATTGTTGCCTTATTTTTCCTAATATTTTTGAAATTTATGGTTTAAAAGGGGAGAAAGTTTTTCTTTGAATTTTGTTATGGAATGAAGATATGTATTCTTGAAATATAAGATTATCTCATTAAATTCAAGAAATCTCCCACTTGGTTATCCATATAGCATGTTTCGAAATTTTTGAGAGAAAGGGGAAAAAAAGATTTTCTTGATTTTCTTGAAAAGATATTATGAAAGATATGTATTTCTTGAAATACAAGAATATCTCATAAATTCAAGAAGATCCAAATCTTAGATTCTTGCCCTATTTTTTCAAAAATATTCCATAACAAAGAGGAGGTGGGATTTTGTGGAATATTATAATTATGAGAAAAAGAATATAAGAGATATATTCAAGATTTCTTGGAGATCAAGAAAAGATTTTCCCACATTGTTTTTGCCCTAAAAATTCGACCAACACTACTCTATAAATAGGGGATGATTCTTTCATTCCCAAGACAATTCACATGTCTTTGAAAAAATTAGTAAATCCACAAAGGTGGTGCAACAAAGTTTATTTTCCTTTTGTTAATTGTTCTCAAGAGTCCCACCACCGGATAGTCGAGCAAGGATTAAGGGAATACTTTGGATGGTTCTTTTGGTGTGTTTAATCAACAAGGCCATCACCATTCCAAGAGGTACGTTCACGTAAACTCGTAGAAATTCCCATGAGATTTCGTGAATTGATTATATCGTGATTTGTTGTTGGATTATTATTTGAATTAATATAGGATTAATTAAATGCTTAGTAATAATTATAAAATTAAATTTGTATTTAAATATTTATTAGAATAGATCCGTGCAAGAACTTATTCCCCAACATACGGTCTTGTTTCGAACGATATATATAAGGCACAGATTATATTAGTACTATCTATAACACTGAATAAGCTTTAGGTGAAATGAAAAGCAAAAAGGCATGGAGCAGGGGTACACCGGTACAGTGCAAGACAATATATTGGGCCGAGAAGAGACACGGTAGTCCTCTTACTCTTGGGCTTATATCAGTCAACAAAATAAAGCCTCATCTACAACCCAAGAATCTCTCACTAACTATAATTGAATTGAATAAGCAGCATCATATCATGTGTTTCGTTCTTCTCAATAAAAATATGTATAATACATTAAAAGACCCTGAACTACCCTTTTATTTTAAAAACTCTTAAATTATTTTTTATTTTATTTTTTTAAAATTATTAATTTTTATTCCAAAAGACCCCGAAAAAAAAAAATCTCAAACAAACTCTAAAAAATGTCTTATAAAACAAAAGAATATATAAATTAAGGGCTTTTAAAACAAAAAAAAAATATTTAGGGACTTTTTGAAAAAAATTTAATAGTTTAAGAATTTTTTAAAATAAAAAATAATTTAAGAGTTTTTTAAAATAAAATTTGATAGTTTAGGGATGTGGAGGGATTTATTATGCATAAAAATATTACCGCATGTTCTAAGCTTTTTACCAGAGCTAATAATAAAAGTAACTCTCAAATGACAATTCTCTATCCACTTTTCGTCACACTTGCATTCCATGCACATGTAAAGTGACGCTATGCCGGCCGGCCATTATCAACGACCGCGAGACGACTCGTGATATGTCCCATGGGACGACGATATCGACGATGTTCCACCACCACCAAAAAACAAGTCCGACAAGTAATTATCCAAATCTTCCGGGGCATATCTGACAATTGACTCAACTCCCATTTGTCTGGCGTAGATTCCCCTGTGCTTTTGGTAAAACTCCAGATAACTCGGGACGATTTTTCGCGCTAGCGAGATTTTGATATCGTCTCGTCGTTTCGGGTCGGGTATGACCCATGCGGTTTGCTTCTTGTACGTTTCCTCGAAATTTAAATTGAAGCGTCGGAAGCATTCCGTTGAATCCTGAGGGGAAATATCAGCCGTTGGATCCTCTGGAAGTGATGACAGAACTTTACTCCATCCCATTCTCTCGTAGTTGTTATAGTACTTGTCGACTTTGGATCGGGTATCCGAGATCCATTCGGATCCCATCAGGAGCCCTAGGCTGGAATTCCGGATCTTCGAAACGACGTAGTTTAGGTTGTTCGCTAGGAACAAGTAAGCCAATGCGACGTCGTTGTACATAACCGCCTTCCCGTCGAGCTTACAAAGGAGGACCAGAATCAGCCACGCCAGTCGGGCGGTTATCGCCTCGCCGCAGGGGCTTTCGCCGGCGATGGGGCTCGCGAAGTAGGATTCCGGCAACGGAGACTGAGCGCTCGCGGACCAGTCTGTTACAATGACGGAGATCGGGCCGCAGTAGTCGCCGAGGAAGACGAGGTAGTTCATCACGTAGCGCGTGAGGGGGTGGACGTCACCGCCGATCGGCGTTTTGGATGAGTCCTTCTGAATCGCCGCCTCGAATTGAGCCAGCATAGTCCTCACGGCCTCGCTGAGCTTCACCAGCGCCGCCTCCGCCGCGAACCTCACCGGCGACAGCGAATCGTGAGAGAAAACCGACTCGATCTCCGGCCACAGGTCGGAAATCGCCTCGAATAGATCTAGGGCGCGGAACATTTTTTCAGGAGCCAGAATTTTTTTGCTCTTACCGAAATTCTCGGCGAAATTGAACAGATTCACCGCTGCATCTCTAGAAACCTCGGTGAAGCACGACTCTGCAATCTTCTCAGATGAGGAGAAAACGACGTCGCAGAGAATCCTTTCGCCGTAGAAGAGCGTTTTAACGGCGATTTTCACTGCGTGTACCCAGTTCTTAATTTTCGGCTCCAGAACATTCCATTCCAGTTTCTGCATCTGAGAGTAATTCAATTTCTCGACCCCCAAATAATACAGAGTCTCATCAATAATCGATTTCCTGATGAGTTTGTATATAGTAACGCATTCCTTCGCATAACCAGAGGCAATCATACAATCCGCAATCGTCTTCAGATCCGCCATGGCAGCATCCGAAGCTTTGTCCGCCTCGGAGATAGAATTCCCGCCTCGAGGCGGCGTACGAGACGGCGTCGTACTGCCCTCATCGTCCTCGGAAATTTCATCTTCGTTGTAGTCCGAAACGCTGGATCGGGCCGAAGCCCGAGAGGAGCGGCTGGTAACCGATTCAGAATCAAGATTTTTCCGATTCGCCGATAGAATTACATAAAACTCCTTCTCCAATCGCTTAACCGCCATTTGCATCAAGTTCTGCGCTCTGATTAGTATATCAGAGCTCGAACGAATCTTCACATAATGGTGCATCGCCTGCTGCAAACCGGTAACCGCTTCGACAAATCTCTTGGCTTCTCTTCTATCATCAGAAAACAACGGTGAGGATGTATTGGTATCTATGGTCCATTTTTTAATCACGGTTTCTGCGTAGTCGATGTTTTCCTCCATTATTGACTCGGAGAAGGTGTGGTGGTGGTGGGCGCGAGGCGGCGTTGAAGAAGGACTCTGATTATGCGATGGTGAAGGAGATCTGCTGGAAAACACTGAACCCTTCATTTTGATTTCAGGTAACTGAAAGATATTTTTGGAATTATCGAGTGGAAAATTTGAGTAGAAATTTAGAATGTTTATGGTGCGGGTTTGTGTTGTTTTAGAGAGAGAAAATATGGATTGTGAGAAATGGGAGAGGGGGATGTGATATATATAGAGGAGACGGGTTTGACCAAAAAAAAGTGAAGACGCGTCAGTTTGAATTTGGTTGAATTTTCAGAATAGAAGACTCCTAATCTGGGGGATAAAGCCAATGAGATTTGGTTGATTTTTCATAGCAAATAGAAATAATACTAATCTGGAGGATAAAGCCAACAGCGTTGATGGTAACTATGGATGTCATGCCACAATGTCAATTTACAGTAAAGTTTTTGCTGCCAAAAATTAAAAGTAGGATTAAGTTTACTAGATAATCCCAACTCCCAGGCCAAGCTGTTCTTTTAGTTTCTAATTTGGTGTGTTATTAGTTTAGACAATTTTTTGTCTGAAATTTGTTCATAATGCTCCCTCCGTCCCGGAAGACTTTGCACAGTTACTGTTCCGCTTGTGTTTTAGCGAACGAGTTTTTTTATTACTATTTCAAATGATAAAGTAATTTTAAGAAATGCGTATGACAGAGGAGGGGGTAAGACTATCATATCCCACCTTAAAAGTCACTTTATTACTCGCACGCAAAAACACGAGCAAAAAGTAAGTGTGCTAAATCTTCTGGGACGGAGGAAGTATAAAATTAATATCATTATACTTATAATTAATGACAAGGTCTCATATGCACTTGGTGCATAGATTTTAAATCTGTGCACTCACTTTGACCCTGCCCATTTTTTAATTGTGGATCATCTTTTTCACTAATGACAATATCTCATTTTCTTAATGAGTCACTCCTACACCCGAGTGCATGATGCATTTGGTGCACAGAAGACCCACTCATAATTAATATCAACTACTTTTATAATTTAATATATCAATAATATTTAATACTATAATTTTTATTTATAAATGTATTAATATTAATTAATAAATATAGTGATATCAACTTATAAGTATAATAATAAAATATGAACAAATTTTCACCAAAAACTTACTCATTAATTTATTATTCTATGATATGCTTTATATGAAGGCATAAAATTGCTTTTGAGTTTTTCAAGATTTTTGTATTTTGTTTGCATCTTGAGTTGGTATGTTGTGAAACTTGTTCACCGTGAAACTAGTTTTTTTTTTTTTTTACAGACATACACTTTAGTAATATAAGTCACACACTTCAGTTATCACTACGACACTCTTTGCTATAATATAAGTCACACCCTTCACTTTTATGAGTAATACTCTTTATAGTAAAAAGTCACACACTTTAGTAATATAAGTCACACTTCTTAACCAGTTTCACCGTAAAACTTGTTCACACTATACTTTGTCTTGCATCTTATGGTTTTGATTAAAAAGTTATGTTCATATTTAATAAAGTTAATTTATTAATACAATATCTAATTATATAAATTAATTTGATTAATCAACTTAAATATAAATATTTTTTTAAAGAGAATATAAATATATGTTTAATGATTGAAATATATCAAAAATAAATAAAATAATAAATAGACTACGATGCAGAGTATAAAGATGTTAAAGATTTTTGTATTTTGGGATATAAAATTTTGCATTTTAATGTTTAGGTTGGGATCACCTAAAGAAACTCCATAAACCTAAACCACAATTTCATTCCTGTTTCTCTATTCATCAAGGATTGGTCAACCATAATTAGAGATGGCAACGGGGCGGGTTTGGCCAAACCCGGAACCCGCCCGGCCAGAATTTTCATGAACCCGCAACTCGCCCCGCCCCGTGGACCCGCAGGGTTTAACCCGCCCCACCTCATTTGATTATTTATCATTTTTAAATTAATTTTAAAGTATAAAATATTTTATTTTAATATTAAATAATTTAAATTTAAACATATATATACTTAAAATAACATTTAATATTCATATAATGCTTAAAAATACATAAATAATTTATATACATATAAATTTAAATATACTAATTTGAATATAAATTTATATAAATGCATAAATACATAAAATATATTAATATTTTAATGAGACGGAGTTTAAATGCTGGTTCACGGGGCGGGTTCTATAAAAACCATGACCCGCCCCTAACCCGCTTGACCGGGTTCAAACCCGTCCCATTAGGGGCGGGTTTAATGCGGGTCCGGGTTTAAACCCGCCTCATTGTCATCCCTGACCATAATATATTCAATTTTTTATGTTGTTTTAAATTAATAAAATGCGCTTCTTTCTTTCCAAATGATTCGGTCACTTTTTTTTAATTGCTAATCTGAGTGTGGTAGTTACCATCCATATATCGTCGACGAGTAAAATATACTCCATTAATAGTTGATGGTATTAGTAGGGGTGGGCATAAAACCGAAAAAACCGAATTCCGAACCGAACCGAACCAATGATTTTTGGTCAAATTGGTTCGGTTTTTTCGGTTTTTTCGGTCAGTTCGGTTGAAATTAAAAAAAAAAAATCGGTTTTTCGGTTTCGGTTCGGTTATGGTTTTGAAAAAACCGAATAAACCGAACCGACTGAAATATATATATATATATATATATATATATATATATATATATATAATTAAAAAAATATATTAATATATATAAATAAAAGTTTCCTTATTTTATTTGATTTCATCTTCAGTTCACAAATCACAAACCCTAGTCACAACCACCAAGACACTTTACACACACGGCCCATGACCTTCACCTAGTCCACGCCGACACCGACAAACCCCAGTAGCTCCCACTCCGTGACCACTCCCACATACCCGTGGACGCTCCCCCACACCCCAATTTGTCCACTTAAATTCCACGCCTAAGGCCCTCGTTACCATCATCAGCTTTGAAGAATTAACAGGTAAGTTAAGTTTAGATAATTAGATTGATGATGTTACATATTCTTTAAAGTTTTTTACTATTAGACTGATTTTCGAAGCTTTAGATATTGGTATAGAAATAGAAGTATGATTTGAAGCACAGGGAGACTAATCTTGTTCATTCATGATTTCGCTCAATTTGTTCTCAGATTGTGCTTTTTGCGATGATGTAGCGAGACTTATGTGAATAGATATGGAAGAGAAATGCAATACATATTTGTGACTATACTGTTTTGTTTTTGGGTAAGATGCGTAAGTTTTTATGTGGTATTGTTTGTAAAACATTTTGAAACTTCTCTGTATCTGTGTTCTTGTTTGAAGGACATTGTCAGATTCTTGTGAATTTAGATATTCTTTCTTAAGTATTTAAACTTCACTTGGACTGATCGTGCTTTTACTGGACTACAGTTGAAGAATCTGTAATGTGAATGAAATTTATTTCTATTTGTTTTTAGGTTAATTCGATCCTTTTTAGAAGAAACTTAGAACCCTCTGTTGAAAACTGAAGAACATTGTTTCCTTCTATTAAGTTTGGTCAGATTTACTTTTACGGACAAATTTACTTTCGTTTAAGTTTGCTAATCATCCTCATTAAATTTGCTAAATAAATTTGTAGATGTCTACTCAAGAGCAAAGTGAAATGGATGAAGGCAATACCTCTTCGACATTGGCCCCTGCCCCTTCCCCTGGCCCCGCCCCCGCCTCTGCCCCAGCCCGCCCGCCCCGCCCTGCCCCGCCTCGCCTGCCCTGAACTGGTCCATCTGCAGTTCCCCCAAAACCAAAACGAAGATCAGCTAAGAGGTCACCTGTTTGGAATCATTTTGAAACTTTTGTGACGGAGCGAGAATGAGAGCAAATCTAGATGTGTGCATCAGAAGAAAGAGTTCCACTCTGATTCAAAAAGAAATGGTACCACATCTCTTAACACTCATATTACTGTGTGAAAGAAACTTACCAGTAGTCTAGATTCTGGTCAAACATTATTGAACTATCAATATGTAGATAGTAATATGGGGGGAGAAGGCACTCTAGGTACTTGGAAATTTGATAAAGATGCACTTATAAGAAAACTTTGTCATATGATTATTGTAGATGAGTTGCCCTTTAAGTTCATTGAGAATGAGGGGTTTAGGGATATGATGGCAGAAGCTACTGGGCCTAGGTTTCAATTACCTTCTAGACGGACAATTTCACGTGATTGCTTTCAACTTTACATTGATGAAAAAAATTTGCTAAGGGCACTCTTGAAATCTTCAAACCAAAGGGTCTGTCTTACTACAGACACTTGGTCATCTTTGCAAAGAATCAACTATATGTGCTTGACTGCTCATTACATTGATAAAGACTGAAAATTGAACAAAAAAATTTTAAATTTTTGTACAATTACCAGTCACAAGGGTAAGGATATTGGTTGGGGGAAATTGAAAAGTGCTTGAAAGAATGGGAAATTGATAGAGTGCTTACTATTACTGTAGATAATGCTTCTTCAAATGATAGTGCACTTTCGTATTTGAAAGATCAAATGGGTGATTGGAAAGTTCTATTCTTAAGTGTGAATTCATGCATATGAGATGTGTTGCACATATAATCAATTTAGTTGTAACTGATGGATTGAAAGAAATTGGGAGTTCGGTAATGAGAATTAGGGCTGCAGTGCGTTATGTGAGACAATCTCCTGCTAGATTGAAGAGATTCAAAGAGTGCATTGAACATGAGAAAATTAATAGTAAGAGTTTGTTGTGTCTTGATGTTGCTACGAGATGGAACTCAACCTATTTAATGCTAGAGTCTTCTCAAAAGTTTGAGAAAGCATTTAATAGGTACAATGTGCAAGATCCGAACTTTGAAATTGAGCTTAGTTTGGATAAGGATAAAGATAATGATAAAGGGATGCCTTCTAAGGATGATTGGAAAAAGCCTAGAAGGATGTTGACTTTTTTGAAAGTGTTTTATGACCTCACGGTAAAAATTTCGGGTTCTTTGTATGTCACATCCAACATGTTTTTCCATGAAATTTATATGGTTGATTGTTTGTTGAAAGCATGGATAGTTAGTGAGGATGTAGAATTGTGTTCGATGGCAAAGAAAATGAAGGATAAATTTGATAAGTATTGGGGAGATCCACAAAAGATGAATAAATTGATGTTTATTGTTGTTATGCTTGATCCTCGATACAAGTTAGCTTGGTTTAAGTTTGCTGCTTCTAATATGTACGGGAGTAAGTTGGGTCTAGCATTGACAAATGAGGTGAAAGAAAATATTTTTGCTATGTATAATGAGTACAAGAAAGAGTTAGACCCAGAAGATCCGAAGGAAGGAAGTGGTACAACTGAAGTATTAAGTGAGATGGATGTTGATGATCCAATAATGATGGCGAAGATACTTCTGCAAAATCAATATAAATAGTTCTACTCTGATTGCGTGATGGGGAACAACAATAAATCTGAGGTGGAAAAGTATTTCAATGATGGAATTGAAGAAGGTGGAAGTAAATTTGACATTCTAGCATGGTGAAAAGTGAACAGTCCTAGATTTTCTGTTCTTTCGCAAGTTGCTCGTGATGGTTTTGCTGTCCCCATCTCAATTGTAGCTTCAGAATCAGCTTTTAGTACAGGAGGACGAGTGCTTGATGCTTTTAGGAGTTCATTGACTCCTAAAGTAGTGCAATCTCTTATTTGCGGTCAAGATTGGCTTCGGAGATCGTCCATTCCAGTTTGATTTGAAGAAAATTTAGCGGACATTGAGGAAGTTTCAAAAGGTAATGTGTTTGTAATTTATATTTTTTTTTAGTTTCAATTCATATATTATATCTTTTAAATTTTGATCATTGTGTTCATTTTTAGGTTTGCGAGAAATAGCGTTTGAGCCTTCAATCGATGAATAGAGGCACATGTCTTAACTTGTGTAAGAATAATAGATTCTGATTTTTTTTGTAAAATATGTATTACAATTCTTGTTTTAAAAAAAAAGTATTACAATTCTTGATTCTTCTATTACAGGGATTTGTGGTGATGAAAGGAGTTTACAAAGGAGCTTTGTGATGAGTTCATTGAGTTGGAGACTTGAAGCTGCACTTGCATGGATTTAAAAGAATTTCTGTATTTCCCTTGGATTTTTTACAAGTTATACAAGAACTTGTAATGATATTTTAATTTAAGACTTGTGTGCTTTTTTATTATGAACAAATTGTTATGACTTGTGAGTGACTTGATTGTAAAACTGTGGTTGTGATTTTTGTGAACTTGTAAATTGTGGTGATTTATTGACTTAGTTGCATTTGATAGTGGAAACCACTAGTTGTATTTGTATTTGATCATTGACTTAGAAATATTGAAAATTTGGTTGGGAAATCATTAAATTGTGAATTAAGGTTAAGTTTCGGTTAAAAACTGAATAAACCGAACAAACCAAATTTCTTATTCGGTTCGGTTATTTCGGTTACTCACAACTTTGGTTCGATTTTTGGTTTAAACTTGCATAATTCGATTTATTCGGTTCGGTCAAAAAATAGTCCCAAACCGACCGAATCGACCGAACGCCCACCCCTAGGTATTAGACGTGTACAAATTCTCCATCCGATAGAGACCGACCGCATCAATTTTTTTAAAATATAACATTTTGTCTTTTCTATTTTTACTACTTTGTTGGAACAAATTAAAAATGAAAAAGATCAATTTTATAGTATACACAAGTTTTTTAAAAGAGTTAATGATTCATAGAATCTAAAAATTGGAGTAATGATGAAGTAAGAGATAATTCTAGAGGGGCCCAATGAATGAACAAAAAAGTTTTCTATCCATTTTCATAAAAAATAAAAGTTCCATATCTATTTTGTAGTCAAATAACTTATGTACCTTTGTTATCATTTTTTCTTTTTATCCACCCCTTTTTTTACCGCTAGAATTATCAATTTTCTTGAAACAACCTGTCCGATCGACCATTTTTTTAAGAACAACCAACTTGATTGACCATTTTTTTTAAACAACCAATTTTATTTAAACAACTAGCTTTGAAACAACCAAAATATTTTGTAACAAACAATTAACCCAAAAATTCTTAGCATTTATATTAAGAAAATATACCTATAGATTATTAAATTATTATTTACTAATTTAAAGAAAGATTAGTATTCTTTAAGATTTATTAATAATATATTAAAAATAATAATATAATAATTAAAATATCAAGGGGTCGTCGGTGCCCTTGGGACCCCTTACTTTGTCCCTGACCCAAAAATGAGTGCCCCAATATATTAAGAAGCCCTAACAAAATAATGTTTTTTGATAACATGAAAGAAACACAAGTAAATACTACTACTATACAATATCATAATACAACCAAAATAGACTTTCAGGTTTTCAACACAAATCAAGAAAGAGTAGATCTACTGTAAACTAATATACCATTACACTTAAACTAATATATTACAATTAGTTTATATGAGAAATGATATCAGTTATAATTAATGTAATGATATCAATTTCATAATATGAACAAGTTTCACAGAAAAGTTGTGATTAAAAAATAATACCCCCTCCGTTCCAAGATAATGGGCACATTATTCCTTTTTTTGTCGGGTTTTAACGAACGAGTTGTTTATTAGTATTTGAAATGATAAAGTGATTTTTAAGGAATGGTATGATAGATCTATCTCTCCTCTATTATATGTATCCTTAAAAGTTACTTTATCATTTTAAATATTAATATAAAACTCGCTCGCTAATTAAAATACGAAAAAATAGTAAAAGTGCACGTTATCCCAAGACGGAGAGAATAGTTATTATAGTTATAGCATTAAAATTTAATTTTATTTGTGTCTACTCGTTTCCTATGATAATTACTAGTATCTAGATATTACATCCACACCTTAAAAAGCACTTCGCACCCAAAGGAATACGTGTTTGGTTGATTCTATATCATCACCACACATACGCATGCTCAAACCGAACCGGAACAGCCGGTTTTGGAACCACCGGTTCCGTGGTTCCGGTTTCGGAACCGAACCGAAACCGTAAAATCCATGGTTCGGTTCCAGTTCTAGCAAAACCAGAACCGGGAACCGCCGGTTCGAACCGGCGGGTTCGAACCGGAACCACCTCCAATTTTGAAAATTGTAGCCGTTGAGATCCAACGGCCCAGATTAAAGAGCCGTTGAGATCCAACGACTGAGATTAAAGAGCCGTTACAGGAACCGCCGGTTCGAACCGTGGAACCGCCGGTTCCGGGTCGAACTGGCGGTTTCGACGGTTTTTTTTTTTTCAAGATTTCATCTATAAATATCACCTCATTCCACTCCAAAATTCACCCCAAAGTTATTCAACTCATTACTTTCTTCTCATCTATCTCTCAAGTCTCAACTCTCACTCAATTCTCAAAGTTTATTATTTACATATTATTTACATTACTTACATATTACATCACTAAACTATATATCATACTACACTACATATTATACTACACTATATATTACACTATACTACTATACTACATATTAGTATATTACACTACACTTACATACATATTAGTGTTGAGATTATACTGGAAAGTATGCTTTTACTTTGTATAATCAGACTAACTGAATTTCAGACTTATTTACTGAAATAAATTGTTTATCACTGATGCTTTAAATATCATCGAATGTTACATATATTTATTGCATAACTGTTCATTAAATAGTACGTGTTACATTGTAGTTAATTTAGTGATACCAAGATCACAGAAGATTAAATTAACAGTTCCTTGTAACTAAAAGTACACCATTCACGACCTAGATGGAAATGAACAATCCATCGTGAAAGGTTGTAGTGTAAGGCTCAGATTGGTTTGTCTTGACCAAAAGATTACATTAGTGCATGACTGATGCATTGAAGAGGACCTACAGAAGGACAAATTCTTCAGAACTGAACTAGGAAGAATTAGACCTCAGTGGTTAGTTATTTCTTAATCTTCGTCCCTTAAATAGGATTGCCTGTGGTTAATAACTATTGCTTTGACTTATTATGGGAAGAGAATCAATGAGATTCAATACCCTATATCTTGGGCAATATTATTGGTCACATGCAATTGCTAAGATTTAATACGGAGAATCGTGTGCAAGTACGCTTGTTCGATTTGCCCCCTTGGGAGGTTCATAAGTTTTATCATACTAAATCTTGCAAGTGGAACTAGTTTCCGGTATGGATAATAATGTTGAACATTTCCTTTACCAAGGATAAAATATATTAATTAATGGAAAGCTATTTCAGTGGCTTGAATTAATTAATGGGCTAGATAATCTTAAACACGAGAAATAATAATCGGGAGCCATATTAACTGTAATATGGGTTAAGATGGATAGTGCAATATTAATTATGTAGTGGGATTAATTAATATTTATGGGCTTGAATAATATTGTGGCTCAATATTGATAATTCAAGGTCCATTGGAAGGTCCAATCTTAATTCTCCTAAAGGCCCCCCAAGTAGCCCAAGATAAAGTCCAATAACTGAAAAATGTGTTTAAAAATAAAATAAATTTGTTGCCTATTTTTTCTTGTTTTTTTCGAAAAATATGGATAAAAGGGGAGAAAGATTTTCTTTGAATTTTGTTATGGAATGAAGACATGTATTCTTGGAATACAAGATTATCTCATTAAATTCAAGAAATCTCCCACTTGGTTATTCATATTAGTGATTTCGAAATTTTGAGAAAAAATGGGAAAGAAAGATTTTCTTGATTTTCTTGAAAAGATATTATGGAAGATATGTATTTCTTGAAATACAAGAATATCTCATAAATTCAAGAAGATTCAAATCTTGGATTCTTGTTCCCTCTTTTTTTTCGAAAAATACACCATAGCAAGATGAGGTGGGATTTTTGTGGAATATTTTAATTATGGGGAAAAGAATATAGGAGATATATTCAAGATTTTTGGAGATCAAGAAAAGATTTTCCCACATTGTTTTTCTTCCCTAAAAATTGTCCACTACCCCATCTATAAATAGGGGATGATTCTTTCATTCCCAAGAGCAATTCCATGTGCTGGAAAAATTAGTAAATCCACAAAAGTGGTGCAACAAAGTTTATTTTTCCTTTTGTTAATTGTTCGCGAGTATCCTTCCACCGGATTGTCGAGCAAGGACTAGGGAATATTTGGGAAGGACTTTTGGTGTGTTTTCATATACAAGACCATTGCCATTCCAAGAGGTAAGTTCACGTAAACTCATAGTATTTTCGCATGCGTAGGATTTACGTGAATTGTTTATATGCATATGATTTGTTGTTGAATTATTATTTGAATTAATATGGGTTAATTCATGCTAGTAATAATTGTCAAGAATTAAATTTGTCTTTAAATATTCATCCCGAATAGATCCGGGCAATCAATTCCCCAACAATTAGTATATTACACTACACTTACATACGTATATTATTTACATATACACTTACATACATATTATGGCAAACCATCAAAGCAAGGGTAAGGGTAAAGGCAAAGCTTCTTCCACATCTTCCGTTCGTCTTCCACAACCACCGGCACCGATCGAGTGGAGTTTAGATGATATTGAGGCCACACTTGGTCCCGGTTATGAGAATCCTCTTGAAGATGATGCTATACCACGAGGTCCACGACGTCCTACTCAAGAAAGTCAAAACCACCCAACCGACTCAATGCCAAGCCAACTCCAACTCCAAGTCGAGCTCAACTTAAAGTCGGATATTTTTGCACGTCACTTTAATAAAGTGATCAACGAGGATGGTACTATTAAAGTTCATTGCAACTATTGTGAGAAAATATATTCTTTTGTCAAAGGAGGGGGATATGGGACATTCGAGAAGCATTTGAAAAAAAATCATCCGGATAGAGTTGGAATTAGTTCAAACCAAGCACAACTTCGTGGATTTACGTCAACCGGTGGCGGTGGTGGAGTTCAAGGTGAGGTAAGTAACCCCACTTCTCTATTTACATTTGATCAAATGAAATATAGAAAATTTTTAGCTAAATTTGTGTGCACACAACACCTTCCTTTTCAATTTGTCGATAATCCCTTTTGGAATGATTTTGTTAACCTTGGTCTTCAAACGCAACAAAAAAAAGTTTCACGTCATACTACTACTCGTGATGTTGCTAAAGTTGTTTATGAGTATAAATATGCTTTGATTAATCTATTTGCCGATTTAAATGTTAAAGTTTGTATATGTGCGGATATTTGGAGTGATAATTTTCAAAAGCATAGTTATATAGGAGTTACATGCACTTGGATTGATGATTCGTGGACTCTTAACAAAAGATTGATTGCTTATAGAGATTTTGATACGGAACACAATGCCGTTAATATTAGAGATAAATTGCATGATATTTTAAATGAGTATGCTCTTACTAAAAAAATATTTTCTATTGGTTTTGATAATGCTAGTGCAAATACGGCTACTATTGAAGATCTTACAAATATTTGTCAACCATATCTTGGTGGAAATTTTTTTCATGTTAGATGTATGTGTCATATTTTAAATTTATGTGTTCAAGATGGTTTAGATGCTTTGAAAGAACAAGTTGGTCCTATTAGATCCATTTATTTATTATATATTGAGACATTCAAAATTGTTGAAAAAATGGAAAGTTTTTTGTAGAACATACAATATGCATCCCAAAAAAATTTCTCTTGATGTGTCAACTCGTTGGAATTCCACGTATAAATTGTTAAAGGAGTCTATGGATTATAAGGACGCTTATGTACATTTTTTACTCAAGAAAATTGTGGTATTCGTTTATATCCTCAATATTGGGATTCATGCACTTCTTTGTGTAAAATTTTGGGAATTTTTAATGATTCCACAAAAGTGTTATCCGGTGTTTATTATCCTACTAGTAATTTAGCGCTTGATTATTGTATTAAAGTTGCTCATGTGTTAAATGAAAATATTACAAATCCTTTATTAAGTGGTGCTACTTTCTCTATGATGCAAAAATGGAAAAAATATTTTACAAATATTCCCGATCTATTCTTGGTTGCTAAAGTGTTTGATCCTAGAGTAAGATTGGATGGATTAATAATGATGTTAAATATGTATTATAATTATTTATTTCCTAATAGACATATGGTCATGGGTGAAGATGATGTATATCCTAATCCGGAAGAGATTGGTAATCGGATTAAAGTTACTTTAATGTCTTTATTTAGAGAATATAATGGTCCCGATTTTGAAGAAAATTTTGGTGGTGGCTCTTCTATGAGTCAAGAAGAAGATATATTAACGGATTTTTATGATGAGAGTTTTCAAAAACGTCCAAGGTCTACTTCTAACCCTTATTACGAACTTGATCATTATTTATCATCTTCATTTGTTCGGCTTGATGAAGATGAAGACAACACTACTTTTAATATACTAAATTGGTGGTCGAGGATGAAAAATATCTATCCAATATTGTCAATGCTAGCAAGAGAAATTTTTGCATCTCCCGCCTCAACCGTTGCCGTTGAACAAGCTTTTAGTTTGGGAGGCTACACTTTGGATGCAACGAGATCGAATATGACCGTTGAAAACGTGGAAAACCAATGCTTGCTTGATGATTGGGTAAGAGCCGAAAAGAGAAGTCAAGAATTAATTGATAATGATGATCAAGATAGCTCCGAAGAAACTACCACAGGAAGTGATGCATGAAGAATCGAATCGATCCAAATCAACGAGGTAAGTTTGAGGTAAGAGAACTACGTGGACTTTGATTCCTATTTGGATACGTAGGAAACTTAATTTTAAGTTTCAAACTTAGAATTTCTAAGTTTATTTCTTAAATTTAAGCTCAAGTCCAATTTCTTTAAATCCCCCCCTCCCCCAAATTTATTTTGTAAAGTTTAAAATTTTAAGTTGTAATTGTAATTACTAATTCGATATAGTTCACTTTGTAATTTGTAAATTTGCAATAGTTCAATTAATTTGTAATAGTAGATTACTAGCTTATTTTAAGTTAGAATTACTATTTTGTAATAGTTCAATTACTTTGTAATAACTACTAATTTATAATAGTTCAATTATTAATGTAATCTTCAATTTAAATTCTCATATTAACAATAACAATGTCCAATTTCATGATCTATCTATACATTCCTTCAAATTTTAGATCCAAAAAACTAAGAAACACAAGAAAAAATATATGAAAAAAAAAAAAAAAAAACCGGCCGGGTTCGGAACCGGAACCCTCCGGTTCGAGAACCGAACCGAAATCGCCTTGGCCTCGGTTCGGTTCCGGTTCTCCCTCCCAGAATTTTGGAACCGCCGGTTCGGAACCGGAACTGGCGGTTCCGGAACCGTGAGCATCCCTAACCACACAAGACATAATTCAAATCAATGCTCACGTGCACAATATTTCTCCTTTGCAAAATCCTATATCTTGTAACTACTTAGCTCTTCGCTACTCCTTATAGTTAAAAGCTTATGGAAATAAATTGTTTGCCTAATAAAAAAAAGAAAGAAAAAAGAACATTAAATTTTTATTTTGTTTTTTTATTTTTTCACTTATGTATACCCGTTTCCATGATAATTGCTTGCACCTACATATTGAATTGGAAATAACAAGTTACATTAGGCAGGGGCGAAAATGGAATTGAAAATTCATTGTTATCTTAAAGGCTAGGTCTTATATATATGCACCTAGGTGCACCGTGCACTCATAGTGCATTTTAGAAACGTTCGATTTGTTATACTGAAAAGTGCCAAAAAGAATTTGCACACTTCAAAATTAAAATATTCTCCATAAACTACATTCTCTAATGATATCCATGATTTTATATAAAATGTAATTACTCTTGAACCCTCATATACACACAACCTAATTCATATATTTACTTTATACATTAAAATTCATAAATTTATCCTTTAAATTCTTATTCATACTCCTTTTTTTGTTTTTTTGTATGTTCAAAATTAGTGTGCAATTTTATATGGGACGGTGGTTGTACCTCGTTATCTAGAGTTGCTAGTATCTAACAATTCTCATGGTAGACTATGGGGACCTCAACAACAAGGTCCAACATTGTGTAGGCCTAATGACTTAAGCTTCTTGGACCATATCAATACTATGTATAAGTTTTTGGAAATTTAATTTTTTTTTTCTCTCATTCTCTTTGTTTGATAAAGAGCAAACCTTTTAATAGCAAGCTTTGAATGCATATATGTTTGACAAAATATTAATATATGAGACGATATTATATATAAGATGTATTTTTATTACTTATAAATTGTATAAATAGTAAATGTATGATCCTATCTGAATCGTGTTTTAAAACAAACAAAAAATCTAAACACTACAATGAAAATTGGTTTTATACATGAAAAGTGAGAACATCACGCAGAGACACAGATACCATGAGTTGAACTATTTCCACATATTAACAAACCCGATTTGACATTCTTTCTTTGTGGCAGCGTGCCGACGCATCATGTTGGTAGTTGGTGTCTGTCGCGTGGTCAACGCGACAGAAAATGCATCTGTCGCGTTGACTATGCACTACTACACATTTGAGCTTGCACAGCTGCACTTGGACATCCATTTTTTCAAACGGCTCTCCAAGTAACAGTTTAGAGAGCGGTTTTATATAAAAAAAAAAAGACAACGGTTTGAAACCGCTGTCCAAGAATAAATCTGGGACAACGGTTTCAAAGCTATTGCTCTATCATTATTTTGCACAATGTTAGTAACATTGCCTAAGAATTTTCGACAGACAGCGGTTAATAACCGCTGTCTTTTTTTTTTTTTTTTTTTTATATATTAGAACCGAGACCTAGCTCTCAGAATATTCCTTCGTTAATTTCTTTCTCTCCAATTTCCTCTCCCCCCAAAATCACCCAAAAACCGAAGACCAAATCGCCACGTCGCACGGTTTCTTCAACCAAATCGCCGTAGTGTTCGTTGACGCTAGCTGGCCGTCGTCGGCTAATCCTCTCCCCCAAATTGTCGTGGCGCCCTCCTCCCTCCTCCTACCGCCTGCCCGGCCAAGACTCCCGCCCATCCGTCGCCATCCTCCCACGTTCTGTCGCCTCCATAACATACTTAGTTGGTACAAGTGGATTGTGGGATCTTTAATTTGGCTTTTTTAATTTGAAATTATATATTTTGCTTCAATCTTAGTTTAATTTGTTTATATTATATATGTTGCTCTTGTTGTTTTTTTTGTGAACTAATCTTGTTGTTTATAACACTTAGTTTTGTTTATATTATATATGTTGCTCTTGTTTTTTAAATTTGAAATATTATATTTTGCTCCATAACACTTAGTTGCTCTTGTTGTTTATATTCTTGGTCTACTTGAAAGACAATGTCATTCAAGCCTAATACACATGTGTTCATAGTATAAGAGTATGCTATCAACCGAAATTTTAATTTATAAGTAGATGATACGCAGATGTAACTTATAAGTAGATGTATCATGTATGCATGCATAAATAGTTCTTATCGGAAAGTGTTAATGTTCTTTAGGTCTATGGCCTAGAATGCTTTCTGCTATGAAGTAATTCACGGTTCTTTTTTTTGTTTCCATGTGATGCATGATTATTGTGCTGGTAGAAACAGTGGGGATATTCATGTAATGTCGTGCAGATTTAGGTTCTTATCAGGACCATGTTATGGTTTCTATACAAGGTCTATCTCCTAGAACGCCTAGTGTTGTAAAATCACACACCATTCATCCTCCCTGCCACGCTATGTATGATTGTACCTTGTAGAAATAGAGTTCGATATTTTGGTCCAGTAATCGGCTGTAAGAGATGAAACATCCGGTTGACCAATCTGGCTATGCCACATAGAAATGTTGTTAATACATGAAACATCCCGGTTGTGAATATTGTTTGTTTTTATTTATTAAATGTTGTTTCTTACGCTTTTACGAGGATCATGTCTCGCGTTTGCCATATCCCGGAGATGATGGAGATTACGATGGAGATCATGGCGCGATATGATCATGGTGCATATGATGACTTGAGAGAGTGACATGACTGATGCTCCCACCACCACTAAGCGACTCAGGGGAGAAGCGCACTTTCGAGGGTATAGTCACAATGTCATCTATTAAGAGAGCTCGTAGTGAGGAAAAACACTTGGTAATTTTATTACAATTGAGCAGTTTGAAATCGATAAATATATTGATTGATCGTTGAACCTAATTAAATACTATGTTATTGCGAGTTATCGTTCAATGAGTTTGGACAGTAATAGAAAAAGAAAGTGAGTCGTTGTCCTTCTACATTGGAAGGCGCGATCGGGAGCGTGATCCCTATCGTCTTTGCCAACCAAGGATGGCGCGAGTCTCAAATGACTCATTTGAAGGAAAGATTATGGGACGAGCTTACGGTATGTTAATTATATATTTATTGAAAGTTGTAGTATGACCTTAAATTTACTAAATTGTTATGTTATATGCGTATAGACTACCTTCAGAGGTCTTGACCTCACAAAGAAGAAGCAAATATTGTCGCAAGCTAGAGTAATGGCCAAGAATTTCCGGACTTGGTTGAGAAGTAACACACTAGATCCGGAAATTGGTCTTTACTCGGCTAGTCCGCCTCCTGCGTATCAGAATAACCCTATGGTGGCTCCATACTGGGAGGAGTTTGTGAGTAGAGCTATGGAGGATGATTTCCAGGTAAAATTGATCAATGTCATTTCCTCAATTTCTAATGCCCTAAGTTTTTCAGTGTTTATCATATTTCTATTATACTGTAGGATCGAAGTAATAAAAATCGCCATCAAGCCAAGTCGATGGAGGCACGATATCGTGGATCGAACAAAGGTTATGCACGAATAAGAGAAAATATGGTGAGATCAAAATCCTAACTTTTATTTTTTTTTATATATTCACTTTTAATATATCTAATAAAGGGACACGTTCATCACTATCGTAGAAAGAGGAAAGAAGAAAAACTGGAGAAAGTGAGCCTATTGTTACCCGTTTTGACTTATTTTAGACTACTAGAAAGGGTCGAGACGGGAATATTCACGATCCCAGTGCACAACGCATCATCGAAGAAGTGGTAATCTATCCATTAATTTATCTTTCAATTACAAACTATTATTTATAAACAAATAATAAAATAATAATCTTTTGTTTTTGTGATTCAGGAGCGTCTATCTCAGACCATGACGCCCGACGACATTCGCATGATCGGCCCTGATGATCTGTTTGGACGGGCTATGGGTCGCTAGGAGCATCCCCGACCGCCATCGAAAGTGTCGAATATGGGCGTGACGAAGACATCTTTAGCAATGGCTTTTTGGTCTTCAAGCCATGAATATGGTGGGTATACTAACGGAACAGGTTGCCAAGTTGGCTAAAGATGTGGAACGTTTGAGGTCTGAGAAAAGATCGAGCCACGGAATGTCGTTGAGTGGAGCAAGCTGTGAACATAGTGTCGCTAATGCTATGTTTTCAGCTAACCCTAGGGACGACTTTATTGAGGCACTTCAAAACGTCTCACAGGTATCAGATATGCATGTCTCACATTTGTTTTAATTAAAGACTAGTGTATTAAAATTTTCTAACTAAATATCTTATTCGAACAGCCAACGACCTTTTTGCTACCTGTATCTGGAGAATCCCGATCGGTTGGTGGCTGTGGCTCGTTGCACAGCTCCCATGGAATGATTCATGGTCATCCCGTCACTCCTGGTTTCATGAGGGTCACACTCGATGTACCCGTAATCGGAGAGGAGGATTCAGCGGTGCCAAAACCAATCGATGAAGCCGTCACAGTCGGAACAGCGGTCGGGCACTTCATCGAATGGCCGAGCAACTTGGTCTCTAGCACCATGAGGGTAAAATATTTGTTATTAAAGTTCATTATCTTATTTGTGGTTCTAAATAATATTGCAAATTAATTGTAGAATCTGCCGACCCCACATGAGGCTAAATCGAGGGACTCATTTCGCGCTTAAGACTTGGTTATCCCATTTGGAGACTTAGATCACGATGATCATTTCTGGTCTAGGGTGCACCGGATGGTATCGTCTAATGCTTTCGATATCGTCACAGTTCCCATGCTTGCTCACTTTCATCAGAATACTTTCCAAGAATTCGTCAGTGAGGAACATGTGCGCGAAGTCTTGAATGACAAGTGGTTGAGTGCAACCACCATAACCCTTTACCTCAGGTATGTGTTTACTAATTCTCAATATTCACTTTTCAGATAGTTTAATTTTCTTTTTAAATATTAATTAGCGTATATATGTTGGTTAAAGATATTTGAGTGAGCTATATCTCTCCAGAGATAACCGAGCAAGTGGAATGAACTCCTTCGTCTCCCCCCAAGTGTCTTGCATAAAGGGTGATAGGGTATAGACCATGGATGGGTTCGTTAATCACATGCTGAATCTAACTGGGAGCGATCATCTCATTTTTTGGCCAACAAATGTGGGGTGAGTGATAAACATTTCGTTAAAATTTGTATTCATGTTTATAATATTTGCACATATATATGCTAAATTTGCAGTTAATTTTAATACTCTCAATATAATATAGGAACCATTGGGTGTTGGTCGTCATACACATGAATACATTAAGTGTGTATTTTATGGACCCAGCTCATGATGGAGTTTATTCTAATCGCCCTGATCTCGTTTCATATATGGAAGCGTAAGTTCATTTTTAATATTCTATACAATGATTTGTTTTACTTTTAAAATTATGCATATTTAATCTATTTTTATTTTTTAATTATAATAATAATAGTGTGATGACGATGTATCGGAGTCGCCTTCAGAGTCAGGGCTCAAGATCCAGGTTAAATAAAGTGAATTGGATTAACATTAAGGTAAATTTAATTTAGTAAATTATCAAACTAATTAATAGAAAGAAATCATAATTGTAATACGTGATTATATTGTTAATCAACAGGTTCCGAGGCAACGAGATAATGACCATTGTGGACATTTTGTTTGTTGCTTTATAGAAGATATAATCCGCGCTTCTATAACGAACATTCCTCCCAATGTAAGTCAATTATTGATTTATTTAAATTATTATTGATTGAATAAAAATTCATACTAAATTGATTGATTCGTTGTTTGCAGTTTGTCTATGAACGTGAGCTCAAGTCTTACTCTAAGAAAAGACTGGAGAAATGGAAAAAACGTTGGACGGGGTACCTTTACAATCGTTTCTTATATTCATACGATCAATATTGAGAGAATGTTGTTTGAAATATTGGTAGCATGTAATTAAATTATATATTTGTGATGATATATATTTCATGTTTTTTGTGTATTGGACGTATGTTTATGATTGTATGTTTATATATTTCGATGTTTTGGTATATATATGTGGTTTATGGTTTTATTATAGGATTTTTGGTTTATGTTATATGGTATTGGACGTATATATAAGTTTTGGTTTATAGTTTTATTATAGGATTTTTAAAATGTAAATTAATAATTAAAAAAAAAAGATATTGGATGGCGGTTTTTTCTATGTAAAATAATAAACTAATTAAAAAAATATATATCTTGAAATCGGTTATCAACATTGTCAATCTCAAACTTGAAAAGCGGTTAAAAACCGCTGTCCAAGTGCTTTTCTTGGACAACGGTTTTTTATCAGCTGTCCAAACTTGGATAGTTGATGCTTGGAGAGCGGTTATAGGTCATTTTTCACAGCTGTCCAAGCCCAAATGTGTATTAGTGATGCGACATAATTTATTTATTTTTTTGAATTTTTGAATTTATTTTTTGACAATTTTTTTAATTTAAAAGTGTATTCAAAGGAGTGAAAGGAGTGTTTTGCAGAGGCAATTTGTGACTGTGGAATGAGTTATATAAGGTGAGATAAAAACCCTAGTAATCAGTTTATATAGTGCTTCGGTTTAAAATATTTTAATCAAAATATATTTTCTATTAATTTATGTTTAATTTTTTTTTTTGGAAAATATCAATGCAAATGATTCAAAACTAAAAGAGATAAAATACTTGCACGATTCAGTATAAATAAATAGAACTATTTAACAAGAGATAAAAATTGAAATACTAATTTATCATATGAAGCAATTAAGTAGAAATAAATAATTCATCTAACATAAAAAAAAAAAAAAAAAAGTGTACTACTGATTGTTATTATCGTCATCAGGGTTGTTGGGTTGGTTTTGGTAATATTGTTGAAATTGGGCTCCGTCCCACCACCAACAAGGAGGTATTTCTTGGGCGAATTGTTCAGGGGCATATGCATGTTGTTGTCCCCAATACGCAGGATTGGGGACCGTGCGGTACCGGCATGATGGGCAATCACGTTAAGTCCAGACATTATATAATCTAGACACTGTTGATCATCACGAGCTTGATTCATCAATGTATGCGTGCGTTGCCTCACGTGTCCCAACATTTGTTGCGCTGACCCCGCCATAGCATTGACATAAACATTGTTTTCACCGTGTGTAGGGTTGTGCACTCTCGGATGTGATATGTTTGCGTACCATATTGGATAATCCGACGTTGTACTATCCGACACTATAGCTTCGTCACCAAGCTGCCCGAGATGGTAATTATGATTTGCCATCTCGTACCAATATGCCATCGTAGGCCCATGCACCTTTCTATAGCTTTTTGCCTTGGCACCCAATCTAGAAAGATTATGATCGAAGTCGAACGGTGTTGGGGGTACGGACTGAACTCTTCCATATTGTCTTGCAACCCTCTTCGGCATATACCCTTCGGCGAAGTCAAGAAAATGAATGCATCCATGAAATAACGATACCGGCGGGATAGACGATGGACTGCCGAATGGAGCCATTTGACCTATAATGTAAGTAAAATATTTTTATAAGATATGTTGTTAAGGTACTTAGATTATAAATGACGTTATTACTAGTAAGATGTATTGAGAATATGAAACATACATGACTCGAAGGGTAATTATCCAATAGTTTGCGATAATGTAACAGATCTTGTGGCCTGGAATTGAAGGTTTGGGACTTGTTCCATTGCAATGCTTTTGGAGCCTCAGGGTTATAATATGTAGCTTCATCGCGTTTGGACAACTCAGTGAAATACTCGTATATCCAGCACTGAAAAATTTAAATGAGTTTTGAGTTATTATATGTAACAATATATTGATAACAATATATTAAATATCATTCGAGATATTATTGAAATTGAATTTTTTACCTCAAGTAATGTCAAGCAGCCCGAAATCTGTGCCACTTCACTTCTGGATGCTATTCCAAGCTGGCGATATAAATAAGCCAATGCTGCAGCTCCCCATGCATAGTAAGGTACATAATCGAGATCATCCAACACCTTTAGATAATCTACGGGGACAGAATCACGTATTTTATCAACAAAGAGTGTAGCCCCCATCAAGTACCACAGGTAACCTCGAGCAATAGAGATATTGGTGAGGTGCACATCATTTCACTCGGCGTGTATGTTGCCAAGTGGTGTGCTTTTTTCGTTATCTCCCCTATACCCGCATCTAGCAACCAATGCATCGTCAATACATCCACTTCTTGCGGCGACGGGAAGACCATTTATGTTCAAGCCTACATTGGAAAAAAGTTATTTTTATTACAAATTAAATTAATTAATGAGAATGTACAAAATCCGATTTATTAAAACTAAAGTTCATTTTCAGTTTACCAAGAATAGCATTAACGTGGTGGAGTGTGATCGTCATCTCCCCGAAAGGCATATGAAACGTGTTCGTCTCAGGGTGCCACCGCTCGACGAATGCTGTAATGAGGAGCATGTTGTGGGAACGCAACATGTATTGCCTGAGACCCTCCAATTCAGAATTTTGAATTAATTGAAAGAAAGGATGGCCTTGATTGAATGGATTATGCGTCCATCTATCAAGAGATCTCACTCGAGTCTGGGAACCAAGGACCTTAAGAAACGTCTACATATTTTTTACATAAAAATTAACTCGTTAATTTACATATCGTAATCGTATGAAATATTAAAATTAAAAAAATTAAGTATTTTACTTACAGGATCATCCCATATTTTTTTGGCTTCGTGTGTTTTGAAAGCACACAAGACACTTGAATTAGCAGGTCCTCCGTCCATGGCCGTCGTCGTCAACCAATCATTACGTCGTCGCGAGGATGAGGATGACGCTTGTGTTGCCTGCGGAACATTTTTGTATTCATCCTCATACTCTTGTTGAGCGGAGTGATGAGACGTAGAGGGAACATGGGGCTGGAGTGGTGAGAGGGAATCAAGTGATGAGATATAGACGCGCCCATATGAGATGTAGACTCTTGCGGCATAAAGTAGGAGGAGATGAACAAATCAATGGCGGGTGAGTCTAAATTGGGGAATCCTATTGGGGAGATATTAGGATTCATGTTGGTCATGTAATCATTATGTGCGTGTGCAGGTGCAGGATGTGAACCATACTGCATCGGAATAGACTCTTGGTCATTATATTGTGGTTGAGCAGGGGTGTTTAGATCGAAACCTAAGAATGAACTCCATGAAAAGTTGCCCTGATCGACATTATTTTGTGGAAATTCAAATGGTTGTGCACTTTCATTTCGCTGCGCACGTTGTTGAGCAAGAACACATCTGTGGCAAACTCTACATAGCTGGGTGCAATCGGGGCAAGATAGACGTTCCATACTAAGGAAAAAAATTAATTGTTATTCAACTAATACCTTACATCAATTCAAGTGACACTTTACAACAATTCAACTAATAAGCTTTAATGCATTTAAATTTTTAAAATTATAAATTAGCTTTGATGCAACCAAGTAATGAAATGGTGGATTAGTGTCCGGATTAATTATTTTGATTTTCATCTTTATTTTGATGTATTTTATAACTTAAAGTTCATATTTTATAAATTTAGTTGGATTTGATGTATTTTATAACTTAAAGTTCATATTTTATAAATTTAGTTGGATTTGATGTATTCACTAAGTTCGTATTTTATATATTTAGGGTTTAGGATTTGATGTATTCATTAAGTTATATACATTTTGTTGGATTTGAATTTTAAAGTTATGTGTAATTTATAAATTTAGTATTTTCAAGTGATACCTTATAGCAATTCAACTAATACTTTACAGCAGCTCAACTAATACCTTACAGCAATTCAACTAATACTTTACAACAATTCAATTTTGTGTAATTCTTCACAATGATAAAAATGCATGTGTCAAATATATTATGTGTAATTCAATGCATGTATAATTTTTACCTCAAGTAATTTATATTTATATTTCTATCATATTATAATTTCTATGCATGTATAATTTTTATCTATCATTTATATTTCTAATTTTATAAACACAATTTCCAACAAAGTATATAAAAAATTCGAAAATTATAATTAAACTGCATGTATTAAACTTCATGTATGTATATATATATATAGTAAAAAATAATTAAACTGCATGTATGTATATATAAAATTAAACAAGTTTACAATTAAAAATTCTAAAATAATACTTTACAGCAATTAAACTAATACCTTAGAGCAATATGAGTGAAAAACATACCTTGACGATGGTGGAGGCGGTCGGAGTTGAAAATGGCGGAGGCCGTCGGAGGTGGGGACAAGATAGCGGCGGCGAACGGAGTCTGCTGTTAATGAAAAACAGATTGAGTTATTACGTGTCGGAAAATGAAAGAAGACAAGAAAATATTATTAAAAAATTAATTTCAACTCCCGGATTTCGGCGGTGGTCGGCGACGGTCGGTGGCGGTCGCCGGAAATATATAGTGAAAATGAAAGGAGTGAAAGAGTGAAAAATGATAAGAAGTGAAAGAGTGTAATTTGGGTGTATAGTATATATAGAGTGAAAAATTAAATGGCCGAATTTTTTTTAAAAAAAAACAAAATTTACCTGAGCCACGTGTCGCGTCCAGCAGCCGACCACGATGCCAACTGACGCGCGCCGCATGCGACAGCGCTGCCTGCTGTCGCGCGTGTCAGGCGCCGACAGTCTCTGCTGTCGCACTGCCTATGCGACACAGTCGCCTGCAGCCGCGCCTGTCAGGCGACACAGTGGCCTATTGTCGCGCGTGTCAGCCGGCCTGTGGATTTCAGCTTTAATTTGAATATTGTTGACCAGAAATTAAATTTTGACAGGTGGGAAATATTGTGGACCGAAAATTTGAGTTTTATAATGCATTGAATCATTATTAATACTCTCTAATGATGTAAATTAAATATAAAAACTATCATTATCCATAGAAAATATTAATATTATTAAATAATAATTAAATTTTATTAGTATTGTTAAACGTTAGTATTAAAATAAAATAATAATTTTTTAAATGAGCTTGTTAAACAATCTTAAAAATACCACGATGTTCCTTAAAATTAAACGACATAAATTAAAATTCAATCGTCATAAATTAAAATTCAAATACAACTAATTGGACTACATGTCCTAATCAGTTTCATAGGACTCGTCACTTTCTCCAGCACTACGTGGAGAGTCCTCACGTGGAGTGTAGTCTAGTTCAACCTCATCATCAGTACTGTCCTCACCGGGGACTTCGCCCGGATGAACCCATGGAACCGATGGCTCGTATTCATGATCGGTTTCTCGTACACACCAGCGGCTGAATAGTAAGTTTAACGATAGGTATAGTGGGTCGCCATGGGTCAAATACGCAGCCGACAATAAGTTTTTCTACACATAATAGCAGAGCAAATTTATCAAAAACAATACGAAATTAGATAAACATAAGTACAATCTTCAACATTTACCTCGATCAAACTAGTCCAAGTGTCCGGGTGTGCACGCATGAGATTTGACGATCTATCCCAATTTACATTTGGAAGCAGGATGATGTAACCGAAAAGCCTCCAACGTCGTCGCAATTTTTTGACTCTCATTTCAACAGCGGGAGAAAGTAACATCAAACCAAATAATACATTTATGTGTCGTGTAGCACCAACTATTGAAAGCATATTGTCACGGTTCCAAAATCAACGACCATCTCTCTTCTCTCTTACGAGAAAATCCACTAGAGACTCAGTTACCTCTTTAGTCCACAATTCATCATAAAAAAATGAATCTTGTTGACTAATGTTTGAACCAGCAAATATTTGTAAGTGTGGCTAAATTTTTTTAAGTCATGAATTATAAAATCTGATACTCCATCATTTAAATAGAGAATGCAAAAATACATTAATAATCAATAATGGGTCGCGAAAAAAAAAATTAAAAATTTAATTCCGCGTGTGTCGCACCTGACATGCGACAGCAGTGCCTTCTGTCGCATGGCCCATGCGACATGTGCATGGCCTAGCGCGTCTGACACGCGACAGCAGGTGCCTGTCGGCACGCCGCCCGTGCGATAGCAGTCGCCTGCAGTCGCGTGCTTACATCCCATCCGGCTCCGTCTATTTTGCGTCCGTAAATTTCGCAGTATTTACATATACAGTATATTTCGATCAATATATATATTTCCCACCTCCGCCATTATAGTAGTAGCCACACTTATATCTTTCAGTAGTACCTTTCAGTGAGCATCCCTTTCAGTACTGTCAATATTTTCCGGCCAATTCGCCCACTTCTACTTCAATTCAAACATCTTCTCTATCCATTTCTACTTCAATTCAAACATCTTCTCTATCCATTTCTCCTTAAATTCAAAAATCCTCTATATTAGCCAAAAATCTTACAAGTATTATTATATAAAATGAGTTCTTATCATGATGCTGAATATATTTCCGAAGATCTCACTTCTGAATTTATTACTCCTGAAGAGGGTTTAATTGGGAAAGAAGGAGTTGCGAATTTTGTTAATAGCGTTGCTAGTTACAGAAACATCACATTGTGGATTCGTGATTCTTCTTCAACACGCGTAAGGTATTTATGTACTGAAGGTGACAAATATACACCTAAAAAACCAAGAATGAGCGAAATACAAAAACCTAAAGAAATTTATGTCCTTTTTGTTTAGTTGCAAAGGTTACGGATCCTTTACGTGATATTTGGGAAATCGATGTTTTAAACGGGATACACAATCATCGATTTCCAAAATATGCAGAGGGTTCGAAACTGGGTAAATTAACTCCAGAGCAGTACAAACAGGTACAATATCTAGTATAAATGAATGTCGCTGCTAAAGACATATTGGCATATATATAGAAATGCGATCCCAACAATTCTACCGACGCAAAGAGAATGTACAATGATATTTACAAGATAATGACAGAGGACCGGGGTGAGCTTAACTCAACGCAAAACTTCATACGCCTACTGAAACAGTGCAATTACAGGTATAAATACTAGCACATTTATTTATACTTGTTTTATAAATTATGTCATTTTCATAATTACAAGCATGTATTTATATTTTTTTACTAGCACATTAAAAAAATGTGTAATTATACTGTTTCACTTTTTTGCACATTTCCTTAGTTTTAAAAACAAAAAAAAAATTGATTAGTTTTTTTTAATTAATTAGGTACCAATTTAGGACCGTGGATGATAGCAAAGAACTCATGGACATTGTTTTCAGCCACCCTTGTTTGGTTGTAATGGTCAACACTTATCCGCAAGTGTTAATCATTGACACTACATACAACACGAACAAGTACAGTATGCCTTTTCTTGAGGCAGTTGGGGCGACAAGCATTCACAAGACGGTCACCGTTGCATACGCATTTATGTCCCATGAAACGCAGGAACACTTCGAATACATCCTACGATTTATTCGGGGACTTTACGAGAAGGAAATGCCAAATGTCGTTATTACGGACAGAGCTTTCGCTATGATGAATGTTGTGGATTTAATTTTTCCAACGTCTCAAGCACAATTATGCAGACGCCACATCGAGGAATGTGTTTTAGCCCGGGCTCTTTTACAAAAAGGATTTCAAAATGAGTATGCTGATGGTTTTAAATATCAGTGGAATTACGCAATCCAGACGGGCAATGCTAAACAGTGGAACAGTAGGTGAGAATCCTTAAAGGAAACATACAACAGCTTTCCGGACCTAATTACATACTGCGAACAAACGTGGCTTATTCCGCACTACAATAAAATTCTAGGGATGTATATCGATCATCGCATGCACTACGGGAATTACACCACGAACAAGAAATCCTACAATCTTTTTACTTTTCATGTAAGCTATTATATTTATTTATACCGATGAACAATCACTATTACACTATTACCATAACTAAAACTATTCAAACGATGTATTGAGTCAGGTAAAATATATATATATATATATATATATATATATATATATATTGGTTGGGCCGATACATACTGAATACAATCATTTAAATATTTTTTATTTTATTATTAATGTAGGGTTGAACAAGAACACCATAGGGTGAAATCAAATCTGGCTACCAGCCTTCAACACTTTGACATTATCTTCTGAAAGCTTCACCAGGTCATGGAGTTGCAAATATGCGAGATCAAAAAGCAATCCAGGTTTAGCGGCCACAAGACAAGGACTGGTATGTGCGAGAACGTAATCTTCAGCCAACTAGTGCGCAATGTCACGTCAAAGGCGTTAGAACTCATGGTCGTAGAATCGGAAAGGAAGCTAGGTAAAAAAAATGTGGTCATTATCTCAAGAGAACACATGGTCTTCCATGTCATTGCGATCTTATAGACTACTTTAACATCAACTACCCTATACCTTTAAACTGTATAGACTCATTTTGGAAAACATTGGATATAGATTTTTCTAGTATACCTACCACCGAAATAGATGATGACGGTGGCGGTAAGACTAGGAGAAAATTATTCGATGAAGACACGGAAGACATTGTTCCACCTCCGAAAGTTGAAAAAAACAAAAAAACTGGAAAAGGCGATCGTGAACCTTCTTGGATTGAGAGAGTTCAAAGAAAATTGGAATCAAGACGTCTACTCAAAAAAGGGGTAAGGGGAGAGTCGATGCAACTAATGCGCAACAGGATATTCCCCTAGAAGCTGATCGTAGACATAACACATCTGACGGATGTACGATGAGTTTTTCTAAAGACACTCGGAATAGATTTTCGCAAAAGCCTCCTTCCCATTCCCCCCAAACTCCAACTTCAAAGCACCAGAGGCCCCAACCTTCCGATTTTCCACCTCGCAACAGTACCTCTAGTTCAACTAGGCCTCAGCCTCAGCCTCATTTTCAAAGAAATATGAACTATCCAACACAATTTGATAACTCTCAGGTGGAGGCCGATTTTCCTCCATATATCAGAGGTTATATTAATTCCTACAATGACGTAATTGGAGATGGGAACTGCGAATTTCGAGCAGTTGCACTCACAATCTACGGAACCCAGGAAGAATGGTTTAGAGTACGAAATGAGCTTTTATATGATCTGCAATCAAGAAACGATTTATACAGTAACATTTTACGTGGTTACACAACCATGCAAGATTTGACAGATTCACTTCGTCACGTCAAAGGTCCTGCCAAAATCGACAAATGGTTTTCATTACCTGAACATGGGTACCTAGTTGCAACCACGTATAATGTTATTGTAATGTCATTCAGTGAACACGGCAGACATTTTTGCCTTCCCGCAACAATAGATGCCTATCCACGACGTTCGAAATCAACAGTGGTCTTGGGGAACGTGCACAACAATTCGCATTGGATATTGGTAACGAAAAACTATATTGATGTTATTTTAGATTTTTTTTAAATTTATGATTTTTATTGAATTGAATTATAACTTTATTTTTTTAACTGTAATTTCAGCTGCATATGGCAATCGAGGACCATCCAGTACCATTTTTATCTGCATACTGGAAAAGCTATCATGACTCTTCTGTAGATGGTTTAGATTTAGAATTTGAAAGCAGAAGAGAGCTTTACCTTACATTACACGACTTTGATGCACCGCGACGTGAGTCTAATTATAGGTCTAGAAATAACGATCAACCACATTTTTTTAATTTTTTTAGTATTTAATTCATGTTTTTAATTCAACACAATTCATGTAATTGTATATTTATAGCAGCAACTTTATAGAAATAACGAAAAATATCATTTTTTCATGTAAGGTGTATATTTATTTTTTAATTTAACGTGTATATTTATTTTTTCAAGTGTAAATTGATAATTGATACATATTAACTGAACTATAATATAGTTCATAACAAAATAACTATTACTTTTCAATGAATGAACTAATACTCTTCAATGAATGAACTAATACTTTTCATTTGATGAACTAATCCTATATCACCAAACAACTATAATACTTTTCAGTAAAAGAACTAATACTTTATAACTAAGTAATTAATACTTTTTAAATTAATCATATAATATTAGTTAACATATATATTTAATTAATGAAATAATTAATTTTGACTAATAATGAATAAATTATAAATTAATTTTAAAAAAAATTATGTCGCGTGGTCAACGCGACAGATGCTAGAAAACCTCTGTCGCGTTGACCATGCGACAGACAACCTCTGTGTCGCGTCGATCGTGCGACAGAAACCATCAAATCGAGTTTGTTAATATGTGGATTTAGCATTCGTCAAATGACCATTGATTTCAATAGAAATTAATAAAAATGCTAGAAATGTTAAAATAATTTTTTAAAAATGTTTGACTAAATAGAATAAATTAATTTGTGGTCCATACTCTATACTTAACATGGGAGACTACTTCTACCCTACTCCCTGCAAATTAAGGCCATCAAAATCAACAATAATAGGATTGAGAGACTATTTCAAAGTAGTGATATTGTTGTGATTTATGACCTTTACAGATTTGAGTAGAATGTATAACGCTTTCTACTTTATAAATAAATGCATGCGTATGTTTAACATCTTTATTTGGTCAATAATCAAGATGTATCATGTGCAGGCTTTATCTATCAATGGCTTTATTTGGGGCAGAGGTAATCTCAATCTTTATCAACCAATGCCGTTCTTATACAAAAATCAATAAACATTTGAATTTAATTTTAATTTTTTATGTAATTAAATTGATTACTGATAAATATGTTGTGATTCAGGTTAATTCTGAAATATCGCACAAATCATACTTCTTTCTTCCTAATTTTGATTATCCGTTTTCCATAAATAGCAGTCCTAATTTTATTTATCCATTTCCAATAAGGCAATAGAACAACATTCATTACTATTTAATACTATTAGTTCTCTCCATCAAACTCACTTTATACCATTTAATACTATTATTTTTCTTCACCAAACTCACTTTACCCACTTTACACCATTTAATACTATTATCTCCTACTTTTTTCTTAATCTCTGTGTCTACAGTAAATGGATAATAAAAAATAGGACTGAGGGAGTATATTTTATAAGATACTAGAATTTCTCCCGTTGTGCGATGCACATTATATTATATAATTTTTATAAAATAAGATATCTAAATAATACATATTTAAATTTAATAAAAAATATTAAAATACACTAACAATCTCATACCTTAAATGTCTCATGTCACATATATCTAATATGATCCATTTGATTGTGATCCTACCCTAATCACAACAAAGTGAGGTCTAAATATTAAAGTGGGGTTCTATCAAATATATAAGACCACCTAAAAAAAACTTCCCTTAAGATACACACGTTTTGTAATATTCAAAATAAATAAGATTAACTCTAAATAATATATAGATAATGTATCTAAATAATAAGATCTATATTATCTAATAATAAATAAAAAGATGAGTCATATAATATCTAAATAAGCTCTGCACGTATATAGATATAGATTTGTTAATATATTTTTTATTGATTCGTCTCCCGATTTAGAATAATTTTTGGCAGGTAAACCCAACAATTTCCAAATTTGGAGCGGTTTCTGCTTTTATAGATATATATATATATATATATATATATATAGATTGCCAGCGCTAATATCAACGTACAAACGAAAAGTAACAGATTTTATAACTACATATACCAATCATTTTTGTATTTTTTTTTTGTCGGACAAAATTAGTTGTTAGATGTTAGTAGTTAGTACATCAAGCACCCAAACACTCTACAAATTCACCAAGCCACTTTACAACTATCATACTCCAATTCGTTCCCAAAGAGAATCGAACCTGGGTCTCTCACTCAATTGAGGAGCCCAGTGGCCAATTAAAATATTTTGATCCAATTTTTGTATCAAAAAGTAAGACTCAAAAGGTCTTGTATCTTAAAATGAGAGAACTCTATGGCTAGGTCTTGCATGCACCCGGGTGCACCGTACACTCATAATGTATTTTAGAAATGTACAACTTATTATGTTGAAAAGTATGACTTATTTACACAGAAAAATGCAACTGTTAATATGAGAACATAGTTGCATGCTTCTGTTTGGAATAGTTACATGTTTTTGTTTTGTACGGTTGCACGCTTCTAAAATGCACTATGAATGCGCGGTGCACCCGGTGCACATGAGACCCACTCGAACTCTATAGATTTAATCTTAGAGTAAGTTTTCCTTAATTATATGTATTATTATTTTTTTATATTTTTTGTATTCTAACTTATTCGAAACGACATATTGTTTATTATTTAACTTCTATCCTACTTTCAATCAAAATATGATGATTAGATCCTTGAAATGTTCAAGCTAATTATGATCTAGAACTTGAAGATTTTCTAGTATGCTCTACTTCAAATGGATTTTAAAATTATCAATTGGCTTAGTGATATTTTCCGGAAATTGCCACGACACGTTAGCATCAATGAAATAATATATGGCAATATTAATATACATATCGTCAAAAAGACACAAATTATTAATTGCTTAACTTTTTTTTTTTTTTGGGAGCTCAACGAAAAATTACATCGGGAAATAGTCTTGAGCTAACGACAATATATGTCGAGGGATGTCTAAGCCAACCCAAGCTTGATGGTGGTTAGATTTTGTAGCCAACTGAGCAAGCTTATGAGCTTCCATGTTGAACTTTCTCGGAAGATATCAGACACCCTTCACACAGGGATCCTGAATCTGTCTTCTGGTTCTAAGAATAAGACTTTCTTCGTATCCTTTAAAAAGGTTGTTGGTGGATATCTCATTGATGGCCTCCTTGCAGTCTGAGAAGATGGTGATCGTGTCTTGAGAGAAGGATTTCCAAAAAGCCAGTCTGTGGATGATTGCTAGGATTTCTGTGGTATCCGGCTGCCAGAGGTTTTCCTTCCCTATCGTAAATGTAGCAACCCACCGCATATTTCGAGTTTGCTCCTTTAAAGGCTGCGTCGACTTTCATTATATGGCCTTCATAAAGTTTTGTGTAGTAGTCAGTGTCCCTTGAGCCTGATGGTATGTCATTCTATGCTTTTAACTTTGACATCTCATAGTGGAATTGATCCAATAGGGTGTTGGTCCAGTAAGCCGTTATCCTCGCCCCATCCCTGGTGATCTGTTTCGAGTGTGTTTTGTCACATCTTTCTTTCCAAATTCCCCACATCTTCATAGATACCATTTCCAGGTCTCGTACCTCTAATGTCAGGATAAAGTGAATGGTCATGCTCTCAGTGGAGATTCCTTTTGCTCTATTGATGCGCTGCCACCACTCTATTCTGTTCCATGCTTCTTTTACCGCCTGACAAAACAAGAGTACATGATTAGTATCAGCCTTATTATGTCCGCAAAGAACGCACCTGGGATTACAAGGGATGTGATGGGCAGTTAGGTTAGCTTCTGCTGCAATTGCATTATGGGCCGATTTCCAGAGAAAGATTTTAACTTTGGGAGGGATATTAAGTTTCCAGATTCTGGTCCATGTCTTATGGATTTCACTCGGTGAGGCCGTGTTTTCATACCCAATCCGTTGCTTAGACAAATGAGCTTTCCAATAAGCGGATTTAACCGTGTATAGTCCTTTCTTTGAATACTGCCAGAATAGTGCATCGACGTTACCATCGTGATCAATTGGTGTTCTTATGATTGCTTTAACCTCATTTTTAGGGAATTGTGCTTCTATTTTGCCAACATCCCACTGTTTTGAGTTCGTGATGAGACTGTGTACCGTGGTGGTATTTTCATAATCAGAGATTGGGTTCTCTTTCCCGGAGATCAGACTAGGGATCCACCGGTCTGTTGTCACCCGGACTTTCGTTCCGTCGCGGATTTTCCATATTAATCCCTCTGAGATAGTTGATCTGCTCCATAAAATTGATCGTCATATATATGAGGGGTTGGACCCCATAGTAGCTTCCATGATGTCCGAATGTTTGAAGTATCTAGCTTTCAGAACCTTTGCCACTAGTGAGTCTGGAAACATGATGATTCTCCATATTTGTTTTGCCAGAAGGGCTCTTGAACTGAAAGAATGGTTGCTTGCTTAACTTTAAAGTAATTGGGAATTTGGAATTCATTATTGAAACGGCATCATTAGGTTCCAGTCCTAATACATTACATGTGTTCTGTATTAATTATCACTAGTTTCTTACGCAACGGTCACTAGCTAAAAGATCTTTTTTTATAGTTACAAATATTTTTATACTTTCTCTCTATCCATCAAATCTATTCTAACTTTCTTTATTTGTTTGTCTATTAAATTTATTCTTATACTTGCGTTTTATTTTTATCTTACAGCCATCACTTAATTATTTTATTTGTTGTTATATTTTACTTATAAATAATCATTTTATTTTATGTGGACCTTATAATATTTTATAACACTTTTTTTTTTTTTCTAAATATTATGCTAAAAAAATGGACATAATTTTTATGAATAAAGGGAGTATTGTTTATCTCACATCTTTAATCATTCAATTATCTCTTATCTCTATTATATACAGCAAATTGCTCGTGCATATAAAATATGTCAAAATCTCCAAAAAGTTGTGTCCACTTAAGGTGACGAATTGTCTCCTTATACAACTCTGGCAAGTTGCAATCTTCGATTAATGTGCTTCACATGTAATATGTGTGGAGCTAATTAAGGCAGCCAACGGAACCTAAACCCAAGCATGTGATGTTTATTGGCATTTGCCAATTTGTAGTTTATTCAGTTTAATTTAATGGGTTTCATGGATTTGTATTTGTTTGATTATTTAAATCTTGGAAAATTAATTGTACATGGAATCTCGTATCAAACATTTATTTTCTCTTACAATATTATGAGGAGCCTAAATCGAAACACAAAAACTTGTATGCAATATTGCATACAAGTGATATGTGCAATTATGTTTTTTTTTTCTCTCGCGATCAAGAAAACCGGGTTTTAGGGCAGATTGTTGATGGGACAATGGACTTCTTCATCTTCTTCCTCGCGCGCGCAGCCAAACGCGGTCAGATTTCCTCTTCTTCCTATTCTCTTCTGGCGAATCTCATGGGCTTTCTTCTTCCTCGTTCGTGCCCTAATTTTCTTTTTTCGCTCCGATTATTGGATGAAATAAGGTTGTTCAGTTTGAATTTTGGTATGAATTATGCGAGAAGAAGAGATAATATGTGTTTGGTGTTTGGATTACCCTTCAAAAAGTGTGATAAAATTCAGATCCTTCTGCACACTTTTCACGCAGTTCTGTAAATCTGTTATTTTGAACTGAAGATTTTTTTCGCATCTGTACTGGTTTTTGTTCATGTAGTAACACTATTTTGCTCATATGGTAACACACTTTTTGTTCATGTAGTAACACATCAAGTTGTTCTTTAAATCTGTAATTTTGGACTGGAAATTTCTTTTCGAGCTTGTACTGGTTTTATTCATGTGGTAACACATTTTTCTTCATATAGTAACACTTTTTATTCATGTAGTAACACATGTTTTTTTAGTAATATGTAAGAACTGTTCATATATCGTCGTAATACTATGTGAATACTCATGTGTTACCATATGAACAATAATGTGTTACCATGTGACCCATGTTACGTTATGAATATTTATGTGTTACGATATGTCTAATTATGTGTTACGTAAAATATGAAATTTTTCAATATAACAATATAGTAACACGCAAAAATTTGACCAAAAAAAATATTTTTTCAATATAACAATGTAGTAACACTCATATATAGATATAGTAACACACTAAAAATTTTAAAAAATAAAATTATGTGTTCAGTAGAAATCGAACCTGCAACCAAACATATTAAAAGCAGACATAAACCACTGGGCTACAATACACAATCAATAATGATATGCATCTGTTAATATATATCCATCCTGTTCGCCCAACCCACAACCTGCCCACGCCCGCATGACCCGACCCGACCTATGCGGCTAACCCGCAAATTTCAGCCTAAATTACTTTAATTATGATGTATTGCACATATCCATAGTGTGCAATATTTCACAAAAAGATTCTCAAACCGAAAAGTAGATAAAGAAAAAAGTAAATAAAGAAATGATATTATAGAGTATTGTGAGATCCATTTATATATAAAGTATTTGTGAGTAAAATATAGTGACAATTAAAGTAATAATTAAATGATGATTGAAAAATAAAAATAAATTATTTATTCTCATAAATTATACTCCCTCCGTCCCAATCATAATGACATTTTTACTGTTCATAGTGGAATAGTGATAAAGTGATAAAGTGGTGGGTAGGAAGAGTTGTTTATTAGTATTTTATATGATAAAATGATAAAGTGATGAGTAATTGGGGGTAGAAAGTGTTGTTTAATAATATTTTATATGATAAAGTGATAAAGTAATAAAGTGTGTAAGTAACTTTACCATTATGATTGGGACGAAAATATGGGGTATTTTACCATTATGATTGGGACGGAGGGAGTATGAGAATAAAGTAAGTGAAAATAAAATGTTTAGTGAACTGACAAATAGAGTAAATGAGCATAAATTTGGAGGGTAGATAAAGTTTTTTTTTTATGAGGAAAAGATGAGAAACTCCCCCGAACGTACCGTTGGCCCCTCAATCGGGCGGGTTGTAAATCGAAAGATGTGTCCAAATAGCATATATTTGTGGAAGAGTGCCAACATGATTCAATCCCCATTTAAATGGAGAATTTGTCTCACACGGGGTTCGAACCTGCTTTGCCGGAAGACTTTCTCCCACATCACCACAAGTTACCACTTGATAGAGGAAGTACTTTTCATTATATGCCTTGGGAATTCTACTATAACCTATTAAAATATAAGTTAATAATTATAATAAGAGCTTTTTGCACTCTTGGTCCCACTAACCACGCAATGTTTTCAATTTAGTCTCACTTCTGCCAAATTAGTCCCACAAGAATTTTAATTTGCAAATGTGGTCCCGCCGTTACGGATTTCATTAAATCAACTTGCAAATGTGATCCCATAAGTTATGTGACATAATTAATACTCAATTAAGGCTTAACCACCTTTCAACCATTTGTAGTTTTAGTCCCATAAATATTAAACATAACTAACACAATATTAACCAATTAACTTGCATGGACCCACTTGCACATATGGTCTCATAGGTTCCCAAAACCCAAGTTTCTTCCTTCCATTTTTTTTTGGCTCCATTGTTCAGCCAATCACGTTGTTTGGCGCCAATATACTTTCACTTTTAGTCCCATTGTTTTCAAATTTGACAAAAATTGGTGGGAAAATCAAGTTTTTCCCAAATTTTTTTCCTAAAACCTAGTTTTTCACACACTTAAAAAAAGACGAGGTTTAACGACGGTTTTAGCAACGGTAAAAATCGTCGATACACAGAGTAGCATGGTTTTGGCGATAATTTTCCGACCGTCGGGAAAACGAGGGTTGCTAACATTTAGCGATGATTATTTCAACTTCGTCGCTAATTAGCTAGAGCTTATTACCGTCGCAACATATCGACAGTTTTGGCGACGGTCATCTGGGTCCGGAACCAGATCATAATAGTCGTCGCTATTAGCGATTATTAGTTTTCGTCGCTATAACCGTCGCTAAATCGTGAATTTTTGAAAAAAAAATGGCTCACGGTGGTTCGAACTCGGGACCGGGGGGCACCCGAGTGGGCACCGAATCACCCGAGCCACATACATCTCAAGTACAACCACCAAGCATCTCAAATATAATACATAAGCCACCAAACCTCCCAATTAATTGAGGCAATTATTCGCTCCCATGGGGGACCGAACACAAGACCTTGCGCGCCTGAGCGTGGATGAATTCCGCTCGGGCACTTGTTTTCTTGCGTTTACTTAGTGAAATTATCTCATATATAAGCCACAAAACCTCCCAATTAATTGAGGCAATTATTCGCTCCCATGGGGGTCCGAACACGGGACCTTGGCTGCCTGAGCGGGGATGAATTCCGCTCGGGCACTTGCTTTCTTGCGTTTACTTAGTGAAATTAATTCTATATGTCCTAAAAATTATTTTTTTAACAATTTTTTTAAAATTCTTTATCTCAATTATCTTATTTATTAATTCAATCCCATTTTTATATAATAATTTTTTATATAAATTAAAGATTAAATTAAATTATATTTTTTACTTGTTTTTTTTTTAAAAAAGTACTACCTTTCTTTTAAAACGAGAAAATATTTTTCCTTTTAAACAAGTAATATTTTTCTATTTAAATAAATAATACTTTTCTTTAAACAAGTTATATTTTCTATCTAAACAAATAATACTTTTATAACTAAACAAGTAATACGTTTTTATTTAAATAAGTAATATTTTTCTAGCTAAACAAGTAATACTTTTCTTTAATCAAATTATACTTTTCATCTAAACAAGTAATACTTTTCGTTAAGACATATTAAGGTTTAATACCTACTAATTATAGGTTAAACAGTCTTCATTTTGCGCTTAACTAGGGTTCGTTAGAGGCCTTCTATTTTTGGGACTAAAAATGCAAGTTTAGTTAAACAGTGGGACTAAAATTGACGAAAATAATCTTACAGGACTAATTTGGAAGAGGTGAGACTAAATTGAAAACATTGCATGGTTCGTGGGACCAAAAGAGCAAAAAACTCAATAAGTGAACCGTTAAGACATATTAAGGTTTAATACATATTAATTATTGGTTAAACAGTCTCCGTTTTGCGCTTAACAAGGGTCCGTTAGAGGTCGTCTATTTTTGGGACTAAAAATGCAAGTTTAGTTAAACAATGGGACTTAAATTGACAAAAATAATCTTATAGGACTAATTTGGCAAAAGTGGGACTAAATTGAAAACATTGAGTGGTTGGTGGGACCAAAAGTGCAAAAAACTCATTATAATAAAAATAAACAAGTTCCATGATTTATATAATTATACGTCAATTTTTTGTAGTCATAAAAATTTAGAAATATAACAAACGCATAGGAGTATAACATAAGACAAAATATATATTGTGAACAAAATCCACACAAAGAGATCCGTAAAATTGCATTATATAATTAAAATATGACTTATATTAATATAAAAATAAATAAAATATTAGTCATGGGAAATATAAGATTTATATTATAAAAATATTATAATCGCAATATTTTAAGAGTTAAGTCTGAATTGATTTAATTAATATATATAGATCTAATTTTATGATGAATAAATTTTAGAGGAGAGAATACAAGGGCGGTAAAACGTGTCATCCAATGAAATTATTAGAATAAGGCCTGTCCTGTCCGCGGTCATATGTATTGTCTCTTGACTATTGACTTGTCCTAATCGTTATAACATAATGAGATTAATTCCCTAATTTAATCCACGTACTAATGTTTCCATTCATAACTAAATTAATTATTGATTACGTCAACCATGTATTTTCTTGATTAAGTTGATCGAGTCATGATTAGATTCAGATCCCATTTTTCACACGCCTGGATTTACTTTACCCTTTCCTTTTTATTTTATTTTATTAAGAAGAAATTGTTTGAGCCTGGCCGTGCGCGTAGCAACATAGAAAGAAACTGACTATACCAGTCTACTTATAATTAAAATTTCACAAATTTTTTTATGAATATTGTTTATAATATAAAATTTATTATTAAATTATACTCCATCCGTCTCATTTTTTAAGGAACTCTTACTGTTCACTAGGATTTAGGAGAATAATGATAAAATGATAAAGAAAGTGTTGGGAGCAGAAATAGTTGTTTATTAGTATTTTATGTGATAAAGTGATGGGTAGTTGGGGGTAGAAAGAATTATTTATTAGTATTTTATGTGATAACGTGATAAAATACGTATGTCCATTTTAGGAAATGTTCCTTAAAAATTGAGATAAAAAAATGAAAAGAATTCCTTTAAAAATTGGGACAGACGGAGTATTTATAAATTAATATAATTATATTTAATTTATAAATATAGTATAAATTAATAATTGTTATTATATTTATTTATAAATATAATGATTCAATTGCTTACTTTTAAAATTTTCTAGATGTTCTATAGAGTGATTTATAGATATTATATGATTTATAGTATATTTTATTATAAGGTGAGTCTCTTGTAAATCTACAATTCACACGAACTTCTTTCTATTTATTTTTAACGTAATCATAATATAATAGTGTATATATAATAGTATTTTTTATGGAAATATAATAGTATATTTAAAGACAAAGAATTCACCCAAACTCGTATTTATATAAGTTTTTATCTTTATTATAAAACCTGTAAAATAAATTACAAGCACTTTATTATAAAATACAAATTCTTTGCATTGTTAAATATTTGTTCTTGTTGGGAGATGAATTTAATAAAGATTTTGATTAGATCTCAAAACCCCTGAGTATGACATGCATCAGGACATCTTGGTAGTTTAGCATCAGGTTTTAATAGATATTAATATTCAGGATTAGCTGCACTATGTATAGTCAGCAGATATAGTTCAAGTTAGGTTTATTAGACGTTGTCCGAAGAACTCAGAAGAATCATGAAGACCAGTAGAGCCTGAAGAGTAAAAAATCCTGAAGACAGAAGATCCTAAAGGTTGTTTTGTACTGAATCAAAAGACCCTGAACAAGTCACTTCCAGTTCAATAGTGTTTTGTTCATTCTTAGTACAAACAAAGGGAATGTTATAAGTTCGTGGACACTAAGGAAATTATCAGTTCAGTGTGGTTGACTAAAAGAGCCGTTTTGTTTGTCTCTGTTCAAAGGAAGATTTCGACCAATGAGGAGGCGACAACAATGTACTTTACTGACACTGAAAGCGACATATCCCTGAATAATGCCAGCACTGATATCTTCCAGTTCACAGAAATTGGTGATTGGCTGCGTGGATGGACATTTCCTAATACATGCAAGGGTGCATTCAAATCCTAGAAATAGTCGTTCATCAATAACCAAAAGAGGAAACCCTTGAAGCTGTCTCTCCAAAGGATAGTTTTTCAAGAGTAGACTCTTAGTGAGTTGTCTATAAATACCAAGGCATTGTTCACAACCAAGGCTACGGGAAATCAAAGCAACTCCAGAGCTCATTCGTATTCAAAGCATACATTGTGAAGCACTCGAAACCCTTAGAATTTCCCAAGTGTTTCATCTTAGAAGAGAGCTAATTTACTAAGCCTAGATTTAAGATATATCCAAAGTTTAGTTAGAGATATCCTAGCCGTTTACTTGTGTTTGAGTGTAAAAGGATATCTCACCTTAGTTGGAAACCAACCAAAAACCCAAACCCTTTGATTAGGAAGTTTGAGTGTGTAGTTGTTGGAGAAGTGGGAGTTGTAAAGAGTGAAGTAAGCTGTTGTGTTCAGTCTGAAAAGCTCTAGAGAAAAAGTTAGTAAGCTGCTTGTGTTCAGTTTGAAAGCTTGTGTGTGTTGAATTAGTAAACTGCAGTAGTTCAGCCTGAAAACTCGTGGTAGAAAGTTAGTAAGCTGCTGAGTTCAGTCTGAAAGCTTAAGGTAGTAAAAGTAGTGAGTTAAGGAATTTCTCTGAGGATCAGAGAGAGCGGACGTAGGAGCTTGAGCCTCTGAACCACTATAATTGCTGTGTTGTTTGCTTTCTGTTTTGCATTCTATCTTGCTGCATATTTTCACTGAAAGCATACTCAGTTTTCTGATATTCAGTTGGAATCAATCCACTGAAGCTGCATTAACTTGATCACAGCCTTAACCACTGTTTTCACTGAGAAAAAGATATTCAGCAAAGTAAAACGAGTATAAACTTAGGGCCTGCACATTCCGCACTCTAGATAAGCTAGTATAGGTAATTGTCAAACTGGTCAAACTCTTCTGAATAGTCAGTAAGATTATTATCTACTCCAAGCTTATTCAGACTCTGTTGTAGAAACTCAGAATCAGTTGAGCTAATCTGAAGTCTCTGAAAGCCGCTCAGTGTTATTGTCTCAGTAGACACTGACTCAGGGCACTTTGTGCTTCTCAGGACTAAATCTCAGGACAATCTGACTCTCTGATTATAGTATTTTTTGAAAGTTTAAAAATCATTATACACGTGTATCCCCCCATATACGTGTGAAACTCATTTATCCCCGGGACCAACAGTTCCGTAATTTTGTTTGGATAGTACTGAATATATGATTATAATAATAATGATGATTCACTGTTGGATTTCGATTTTTCTCTACGAAACCTGATTAAGCTAATCTCTACACAAATTAAACGAAGTGAAATAATATATAAGGGATTTTAGCACCATTATATATACTCTTAAAGTTATGAGTTCGATCTATCATTTGTTCTTTAAAAAAAATTCTCTACACAAATTAATAATAAATTGATATAAATTCATTGTCTACTAAAGGTGAATCATCCCTATTCACCACAAATTCTTGTTTTAAATAAAAAAACTCTCATTTTATTAATTTAAGTTATTTATCGTATTAAACTTCATTTATATTTTCAAAAAGTATAATTTTAAATTATAAATAAATTTAAATATAATTTACTTTTGATAGTATCAATATAATATTTTAATCATTGAGCTATATAATTAAAAATACAACATACTATAATATTAATATTTCTACAATAATTAAACTTAACTAATCAAACTAAATAAAAATTTAAAACATTTAATATAATAATTTATTTTTTTTTAAATCCGCGTGCGGGTTTAATTCTAGATACTACTAATATTCTTGTTTACTTGAGTGGCACTCAATTTTTATTATCGGCGGAACAGGCTCAAGGTCTGCAAAAAAAAGGGAGGCTGAAAAGGTTTGGAGTCAAAGGGTGAGGTTATTTGCAGGCAGGGCCTTCTTTAATAAATACACCACTTGAATGAGTACACCTTTCGTAAGATTCATACACCACCCCAATAATTTCTCAAAAATACCCTTATTTTTGTCGCAACCCCACCCTCAATCACAATTAACCAAAAACCATATCTAATCTCCACCCAACATCCCACCGCCTCCCTCCCCCTTTCAGCCCCACCTACTGCACCGCGCCTTCCAGCGACAAACAATAAAATAATTCACTCTTTATCATTACTGATGATATACATATTATATGAAATATGTAAATTTAATATTTTGATTTTCTCTGGGTCAAATTTAGAATTAAAATATCGCCAGATAGAATTTAGATCTGAATCTCATGTGTAAATTTGCACATTGCAAATTATTCTAAAATTCATTTCTAATCAAATTTGAATAGATTAAGTTGAGAGTTGGGGATGTGGTTAATTTACACTAATCTTTTATCCATACAAATTTGAAAAGTATGTTTTATATTTTGGTTGGAGCATTATTTTGCCCTGTCGTGTTGATAGTTTCGTATTGTTGCGATGCACCATACAGCGACACATGCTTGAAGCTGAATATGAAAATTTGTTTTTTTCTAATTGATTGAATACTCATGAACGAACAACATTCAAGGACAATAAATGTACCACGCAATAAAGTACAAATAAGTTTAGATAATAACTCATACAAGACAATCTCATAAATGAAATAGGGTGCAAACTAACCCAAATCAAGATCAACCCTTTTAAAAGTATCAAAACTTTAATGCCCAAATTAAATTATATTCCATCTCACTGTGTGCCTCATTTTTGTATACAAGTATATGACTACATAAATAACCCATTCCATATCATCATATCATATAGAAGGCAGGGTGTGATTTGCATGTCTATTTATGAAAAAATAAAATAAAATAATCATGATATGATATCAAACATGTAATAAAAGCAGATTATATGGAGATAAAACAACACAAAGAAAGGGGATTATATAGAGAAAACAATGGAACTTGTATTTCATGTCTAATTATCACATGCATTTAAATAGCAAAATCTAGCAATAGATCAAACACAATATCAGTATCCTCCAAAAATGGTTTTCAAAAACCAACAAAATTAAACTTTAATGGCATACTTCCTCATGGGAAAGTACATCTCTTTCTTTTTCTCCTTCTCGGTCTTCAAAGATGCCTACAAAAACAAAACCTAGCAGTTAGAGACACTGTGAATAAAATTATAGATAAAATTTTGAAAATTCAAGCACAACTCAAAAAATGTAAAATTCTTTCAGGTGAGATAGTTCCATCAAGGAAAAAAGGGAGAGCATTCCGACTCAGAGAGGACGTCGATTATCTGCATTTGATTTACAACACTCTTTTGATTTCCTTTTATTTTGTTTCAACTTACTTTCATCTCGTTGCATCACATCTAGTTTTTATTTTTACATTTTCAAATAAGAGATTGATTTGGTTATGCAAATATGATGAATGCAGATAGGACACTAAGTCAACATTCAAATGCAGACATCTAAACAGAGGAAGCATAGGATTTCGATCACAATGAGAAAAACAACATCCTTGGCTTTCAGAAATAATGGGAAACACACAATTGAAAATTTTAAATGAACATAAACCAATTTCACCCGAAAAGCGATTGCTTATAAAACATAAAATCATTCATCTCAAATGCATTCTGCAAACGAATGTAACACATCAAGTTATCGTTGCAAGCGTTCCTTCTTATTGGAACACAATAAATTCAGCTACAGAGAAAAAAGAGATCAGTGGACATTAAAAAACCCAATTGACCATAATAAAGATGCATTAAGAATCAATGATGCTCCATAACAAGTCCATCAGCTTAAATCTTTATCAAGGAGAAATATTTAAAATACAGAAAAAAAAACTGTCACGACCGGGATAAAGATCAAATATGGGAGGATCATAAATACAAATGTATAACTGAGAAAAATATACTATATGCCAAATAAAACGGAGTAGCAATCACACAATCACATCAGGTTACATCGACTTCTGAACTTACATCATAAACATCCAATAAATTAACTACAAATTGAATAATAAGAGAGGATTATATGCGCACTAATTATATTTATCGAAACAAGTATCAAAGTCTTAAGCTAAATGATCTAAACCCAAATTTTCAAATATAACTGAGAAAATCAAACAATGCCAAAATAATTGCAGATATCAAAAAATTTCTTTCGAAGCCTCATATATAAACTAAGACTATAAGAAATTATTAACTATTTTAAAAATGATATACCTGTTGTTTGGTCAAACGACGACGGATTGCACGGGTCTTCTTAGGGCGGAGATCAAGAGGCAAGTACTTCTTGTTCTTGTAGACTTCCCTAAGGGCTGATTTCTGCTTCTGAGAAATCACGGTCAAAACCTGGGCAATGGAGAGCCTCACTACCTTGATCTTCGAAAGCTTGTTCGGAGCACCGCCGGTGACCTTCGCCACTCTCAGTAACGCCAACTCCGCCTTCAAATCCTTAAGCTGCGCCAGAAGATCCGTCTTGTTCTTCGCCCTCAATTCGTGCACCTTAATCCTCGCTACATTAACCAAACAGAAACAAGAATTTGTCAATATACGAAACAAAAATAGTAGTATCTCGTCCAATTGAATGATTTTTCATACCCATTGCGCGTTTGTTCGTGAAGGGATTGGGGGTTTAGGGTTTGCAGAAGGGGCGAGAGAGAACTGCGACCGCGGAAAACCCCTAATTTATTTATGTAGCTTTTTGTGTTTAGGGTTTGTTTGCACTTCAAATTGGGCTTATTGGGTTATTGTTCAGTTGGTTTGGACTTGCAATAATTTATATCCCAATTCAAATTTGACCATCTTGTTTCCACAGTTTTTCAAAGCCCAAAAGTTTATACCATAAGCTATGTGAAGACTGAAAATGCACCTAATAATGTAGAAAACAAAATAATACTCTCTCTGTCCTAATTTTGATTGTCCACTTTATGTAAATAGTTGTCCTAAAAAGCAACTTTCAATACTATTTAATATTATTATTTCTCTCCACCAAACCCTCTTTACACCATTTAATACTATGATTTTCTTCCATTAAACTCACTTTACACCATTTAATATTATTATCTCCTACTTTTTCTTAATCTTCATGTCTACAGTAACCGGATAATCAAAACTAGGATGGAGGGAGTAAGAAACTATGCCGAAAGTCAACAACATAGAAAAAAAAGGAGGGAAAATTAATCTTTTTAATCTGTAACTTTGATCCATTTTGATTTTGGTCCTACTAATTTACAGTTTCTGATCTTGGTCCTGTAACTTTACAAAATTTGATTTTTTAGTTCTGTCACTGACTATTGCAGGTAACTAGTCGGTGACAGGATGAAAAGTCGAATTTTGTAAAGTTATAGGATCAAGATAAAAAATCATACGTTAGTAGGATCAACATCAAAATGGTTCAAAATTACAGGACAAAAAATTATATTTTTTCAAAAAAAATAAAAGCCTTATTATCGTGTATTTGGTTTTATTCATTTCATAAAAATAAATTTAATTAAATTTGAAATTTTTGTATTTGGTGTTGTTTTGTGGGTTGCATCTCTTTATCTAATTGTGTTATTTATTTCACATCATTGTTACTCCTACCCGTCCTAATTTTAATTATCCATTTACGGTAGATTCTAATTTAAGAAAAATAAAAAATAATAATATTAAATGGTGTAAAGGTGGTTTGATGGAGGGTACAAATGTCAATTCGACTTTATAAAATGTTGTCTATTAGTACTCCCTTCGTCCCAAATATATAAGCTTATTTTCCTTTTATGGGTGTCCCAAATATATAGGTTTGTTTCTATGTAAAACAACTTTTTTTTAATTAATTTACCAATATAACCCTGTGCATTAATTATGTTGGAAACTATAATTATCATTAAATAAAGATATAATAGAAATTTTGCTTATTTAATTTATTTTTTCAATACAATTTTTTAATTTGTGTGAAAAGTCCAACAAGTCTATATATTTGGTACGAAAGGAGTATTAAATAATGTAAAATTGTCAAATTTGTATAAATACAAATCAATCAATTTAGGAAGGGTCAACGGGTCGAGGGTCAAGGATGGGTTGTTAAAATAAAATTGAGTCTCAATTGGGATTTGTATGTATACAAATTTGTATCTTAGACTTTGTCTTTTAAATTTTGTATTGTGTTTCGAAATACCCTTTAGAACGCTTCAATGAGTCAAGTCACACGAACCTTTTTCAGGAACAAGATTGAAAGTTTATAATATTAAATGTTAAAACTAATTAAGTTGATAGTAGTATTTATAAAATAATTAAAAATCAATTTATCAACAGATAAGTTAATTAATTAATTTGGAGAAGAAGAATGGAAAAAGAAGAAAGAAAAAGTGAGATCCAACGAGATTAATAAAACCAGCTTCTTAAGCTTTTTCACTAACCATTGTCCCACGCCTTTAAACGCGTGATTAAATATATACTTTGATTGAAACCCACACAACCATAATTTTCTATAAATTTTAATTTAAATAAGTACTAATTTTTTTGTCATTTTTAAAAATCTAAAACACCCACCGCAATATACTTTTTATTAAACAATTCCTAAATTAAAATAATCAATTAAGTCCATAAATATGTATGAGGAATTTTCTGTTAATTTTCGCTGTTGAAAATTGTTGTACCAGATTCGTCTTGTAAGAAAGGGTAAGCCACCTATAAATTAGATTTACGTGAATTTTCCTTTTAAGAATACCTTGTTGCATATATAGTGGACAAATGATAAGTACTAATTGTGTTGTGCAATTCAAATATCTTTTCAAACGGTGTTAGTCTATACTTAAAGGTATTAGTTTGTAACTTGGTCAGTATTAATTGTATTAATTGTATTAATTGTAATCATGAATTATATTAATTGTGCATAAGTTGCACGGTGCAACTATTGCACCCAAGTATTAGGGGAAAAAGCTTTAAGGTACAAAAAATAGGAAGCAGTGACTTTAAGGTACAAATGCAACTTTTTTGTGACTCTCAGGTACAAAGTGCAATTTTTTTTTCAAACAAAGTGCAATTTTTTTTTGTGCCTTGGAGTCACTAAAAATTGCATTTGTACCTTAGAGTCACTGATTCCTATTTCTTGTACCTTAGAGACATTTTCCTCAAAATATTATCTATAAAGTAATACTTAGCACACACAATATCATATTTTATAAAATGCTTGATTTTATAGATTCTTTTATACAAATTACTAAAACGTGAAATTTCATATGCTAAAAGGTATTATTTTGTAGATTAAAAGTATGCAAGAATAATATTTTTTTAGTGTGAGTTGTGACAAAAATAGTCTCCATATATGTATGACTTCTTTAATTTCGAATGTAAAGTAAAGTCTTGTATATATCAAATGCACCATTTAGTTTAAATTTATTTTTAAAACGTGCAATTTATTTTCTCTTTTTTAAATCGTTTAATTTGTTCACTGACCTACTCCGAGGTGATGCACAAACTTAAGAGATCATATCATTATATAGTAAATGTTAATTTTGTAAATTGGAAATAAAAGAGAGAGAAAAACAAGCTGCCTAAAAAGAGTGTTTCTTATTTACTTACTTTTGCCATTTCAAATTTGCCCCTAAATATAAATAATGCAATCCACTAAAGCAACTAGACTTAAACCACGATCCAGAAAACACCATTTCATCACATAGTGTCTACATGGAGTAAAAAATATTATAAATTTCACAAATATATATACTCATTGAATTATAACTTATATCAACCTTGAATTTTATATTAATGGAATGATACGATCTCATCTTGAGGAGTTCAATGATATCATTATTTTCGAGAGGGTCCTCTATTATGAGATCATGATCTCTCGTGAAATGGTCAAAATTCATATAATAGTGAAAAATGGATAGCTGAAAGTTAACGGGTATACGGGCAAATATAAATCTAATTCATGCTATGAACATTATTTTTAATTCAACCTAGGATATAATATGGATTAAGTTTAGTGATTTAAAAAAATATGTTGAAAATGAGTGAAATAAGTCAAATAATTCAAATTCATATCATAGACATAATTCATGAGAAATCAACTCACGATTAAATTAATTAGATCTATAACCACAGCGCCTCATACGTAAAACGATCTATTATATTTATAGTATAGTTATGAGGAATAATAATGAGCAAATCATGGAACCATAAGAGGAATTATGATGAGCAAATGATGGTACCACATCCCACAAAACATGGCTCCAAATTTTGGTCTTAGCAAAAAACATGGAGGTTATCGTGATCCGAACAAAGACGAATTTCACAAAGTGTTCATATATTTGTGGACGACTTTAGGCAATATTTATTATTTTAGTAATTAAGTCATATACAAATACTATTTAGTAAGAATATTAAACTGAAAGGGGAGGATAAAGTGGAATAGTTCAAGCAATTAAATCACCATGTCTTGAGGTCATGAGTTTTAATCTCAATAAAAATAAATAAATAATGAAAGTGAGTCCCCGATTAAATAAATTCAGTTACATGCTTAATATTTCAGAAATAAATTCACCCATTAATCTACTTTGCAATATATTTTAATAATTCCGTTACATGCTTAATATTTTCAGAAATAGAAGAGAACGAGTCTTTGCATTTAGTACAAAATATTTTGAGGTCAGGTAATGCTATTTTTTATCCGGAAACACAATATTTTTTTTTTTAATGTAAAATTCATATTTAGATGGTGATTCAAATCCATATTAAGGTATGTTTGTTTTGAGATTTAGGTGTGAATTCAAAATTCTATGAATTTGAGAGATCAGTGAATGGTAAAAAGTATGAGCCTTTGGACATTTTAGAGGAATGAGATTTTTTATGTCGAAATCAATATTTAATAGTGATTGATGTAGTATTATTACATTATATTAAGAGTAAGAATAATAATAATATAGTTGTATTGAATTTTGTGGAAAAAAAATAGGTGAATGTTGAAATCTGATTTTAAATTCCAAATTATAATGAGACGTCGTGTCGTTCGTAAAGTCTCAAGTAATTCGGGAGAGTCCCGATCGGCGATAGGCCGAAACAAACATCTTGATAGAATTAAAATCTCAAACTAAAACATACTAAGAGAATTTACTTAATTTCATCTAAAACTCGACGGAAATTGTAGAGAGAGTCGGGAATAATCTTACTTAATTTCCTCAACACTCTCACCGACGTGGTAGAGATCATTCATATAACTTTTTACGGAGAGGCCCAACAACAAAGTGAAAAATTTAAAAATGTGGAGTCGTCCCACGAGAATCGAACCCACAACCCGGACTCGATATCTGAGAGAATTTCCGCCTCATCTAAAAATTTCGAAACATGTAGAGATGGTCGGAAATAATATGTTTACTTAATTTCCCTCCACACATACCCTAATAGCCATGTATCTCATTAATATAAATAGGTCTTTAAAAAAAAAAGAGAGAGACAGAGACGCGAGGCACTTAATTATCTCAAAGTGGAAAATATAATATCTATCATATGTGAAAATCAAGAATATACAATTTCAACAATTATGAGTTATGTATATGTATGTGTGAAACCCCTAGCATGTTCACCGTTCATTGTTGGATTGTGACATTAATTTGCTTTGTACCATAGTCCAAAATTTGGGGCCCTTCCCTTTAATTAAAGTAGTCTTTCTGGAATCGTAAAAGAAGCAAACAATTATTATACGATCAATTATTAAAACTAGTTCTTTTTAACTCCTCATTTAAGTGGACCATACTGTGGTTGAATATTAGAAGATGTGGGTTTTCAAGTACAAAGATTCCTCTGCAGTTCAAGTAATTGCTTTTCTTTTGTTTGTCCCTTCTGGTGGTTGGTTTGGGCCTTGCAAGATGAACAAGATTTTAAAGGTTTTCCCCCCTTTAAATTAGTTTGGCATATTCAAGTATATGAATGATATGGTCAATAACAAATTTGTTAACTGAGTTTTTTTTTTTTTTTGACAAGTTGTTAACTGAGTATTTTGTTTGACGGATTTGAATAATAGATTTTTAGATCAATCTCATTTTGAATACAAGCACTTATAAGTTGTAAGCAATATTTTTCATTTTCTTACCTTGTAAGGGTTGGGATACCCTTATACTCCAAATTTTTTTATACAATTTTATTTACCTGATAAAAAAAAAGTTATAAGCAATATTGCATAGTACAATATCTTTTAAATTTAAAAACAAAAATATCGCGTGGCAAATTCCAATCGAATCGGGTACTACAAAATTTCAAATTATTTATCATGCAAATTTGAACAAATAATTTGGGAAGAGTTTATAAATGGCTTAAGTAATATATATATACGATTTTGATATGGAGCCTAATATTGGGCTCCTTATGGAGCCTAATAGATTTTTTACCCGGTTCGAACCCAACTCAACCCGACTCAAAACCGGCCCAAGTGGTTCATGGTTCACCCGACCCGAACGGTTGATAGTTTAGGGTTTACGGTTTATGGTTTAGGGCTTAGTTTGAGAATGTCACATAAGCATATTAGGCTAATATCATAACTATATATATATATTATCATAAAATTTGTAATCATTATTTTTTAGCTGAGAGAGTATTCTTTTTCTCAGCTTTTATTATTTTAGTCAGTATCATCCTAAATACATTCTGTATCAATATCATTTTAGTTCGTACCACAATTTATATAACACTGTATCACTATCACTTCAGTTCGTATCACTATTAAATTAATCTCTTACCAAATTTATTTTAAGCCGTACAAATATCACTTCAGCCAGTACCACTATTAAATTAATTATGTACCACCTTTATTTTAACCCTGTATCACCATTATTTCAGTATGTACCACAATTTAATTCAAGTCCTACCACATTTTTAATTTGTATCACAATTTAATTAAGTTTGTACTACAATATATTAATAGTTTACCATCATTTAATGAAGCCCATATCACTATTTAAAAAAAAATGACTTCATTAAGAGTTCAATGACCAAAAAGATATTCTCTTGATTTAAAAAACTAAAACTAAAAATCTTGATAGAAAATATCTTTTTAAATGAGAATTTGTTAAAAATTGGGGATTTCATTTAAAGGTTTATCATGCAATTTTGATGGATTTGAACAAATTTGAACTCTTTTTAATCAAACTACCATTCAAATAGAACCCATGATCTTAACAACACTTTCCAGCATATTTCCTTATTAATTAATCTAAAGGCCATTAGATCATATTCACCTTTCCACCCTTCAAATCTTTACCCTGCAACACTATTTCCTTTTAAGGGCCGTTTCCATGGAAACAACTTGAATCAAATTAAAGCAAACAGTTAGTTACAAAATTGATCAATCTCCAGAAATATGCTACTACTGCACCTAAAACATATAAAGGCTATACTTTCGGCTATCTATGCCTCTTCACTCAATTCAAGTAGATATTAATTGAGCAATCATATGTCAATTAATAAGAGAGCACACATTTTGAAATTTATTTTCCCCTAATTTCTTGATCCAATAGTGCTTGTAATCATCACACTCCCTCAAAGATAAATCAAAATGCACAATCATAACTTGTTTCGCCCACCCACCTTCATACAAAATAACCCAAAACACATCACTTTATCTAAAGTCTCGGATAATTCTAAATTTTTAATCAATTTCTCCCCATTTTCCTTTCTTGCTATTTATTTAATCAATTATTTATTCATTTTGGTACTAGTTTTCTCCTCAAACTTTGAAATCCCTCAACTTTCACCCAAGTCTTGTATACATTTAGTGTACAAAAATTTTAATATTCGCTCACTCGCCACATTTTAATTATATTAACCTGCACGTTTCATCTCACGTTTTCAATCAAATTCAACTTACACGTTTAAGTTATATTTGTTTGCACATTTAGGTGATGCATAAATAAAAATATCATTATGTCCAATTGTACGCATAGTGCATAGAAGACTTGACTCCTCCTCTTTATATCCCGATTGAATGGTCTCATTTTGAAAATCTTTCTCCAAGCACTTTTCATATTATTTCCAACACCACCCCTCTCTCTCTCTCTCTAAAAAATGAAACCCATAGAGCTATTTTGTGCATCTCCGGCTTCGACCGCCATATGCTCAAGCACGGTCGACCAGAAAGCCATAATCCGGCACGGAATCCGGTCCATCGACCGATTCGGAGAAACTCCGGCGAGGCGGCGGAGAACAAACGCGGCACCGTGCTCATCCCACCTCCCGTTTGTTTGACCCCAGAAAAAGCTCGGAAACTTATCGCCGGAAAAGCAGCGCCGACGCCGACGACCGTTCGAGATACTTACTCAGCGACAAACCTTTCGTGGATAATTCAGTATCAGATTATTCATCAACCAAGCCTCTGATAAAGGATAACCGCCGGCATAACTATACGCGAATGAATCCGGACGCTTTTCCGGCTTTCAGGTCGCTCTCCACTCGCTCGGCCTATCAATCTCCGGTATATAATCCTTCTCCTTCTTCAATAGTGAAGATTCAGAATGAGAAACTGGGTGATCATCTCAATGCTAGCAAATCTACATCACCACCCTCAAATCATCAGGTTAATTGATTAATTTCTTAATCTGCATGCATGTTTGTTGTTTTAATTAACTCAAGTTCATTTTTATATTAATTTCTGATTCAATTTTGTATAGGTTATTGAGTTGAGGGTGTCCATTCACTGCAACGGCTGTGAAGGAAAACTCAGAAAACATATCTCAAGAATGGAAGGCAAGTTATATGTTTTATCTCTTGTGCGCATCCTGTAATTTAAGTGTGTTTTTAAATAATATTACTTGTTTTTATTCAAAAATATTAACTTACCAATTGTTACTGTCTAGTGAAAATAACTAATACTATTATTTTAGAATGCATGAGTTGCAAGGTCGACTGATCCTATAGTTGTCATGGCCCGTTTTATGTATTTGATGCATATAAGACTTTATGATATATATATATATATATATAATGTAGTTTCTAATTTCTAAATATTGTGATTTTATATATGGATAAACTTTTAATATTTTTTTATGTGAATAAAATGCAGGAGTGACATCATTTAGCATAGATTTAGCAACAAAAAAAGTGACAGTAATTGGGGATGTAACCCCCGTAAGTGTATTAACAAGCATTTCAAAGGTGAAGAATGCTCAATTTTGGCCATCTCCAACTTCTTCCTCATCTTCAACATCATCATCATATTCATCGCCCTCTCCCAGACTCAGACTTTCAACATCATAATTAAGTGCATCTTTAATTTTATTTTCATGTTTTTTATAAACTCATATATTTTCTATCTTTTACTAAAATAAGTACTGAATGTGTTTGCTTAGAAATTAATTTACTATTTGTGGTGTGTTGTTGTGTTTTTACTAGATCTGTGTACATAGCAAAGGGTTTTAATTACTAAATATACTCTATTTTATGTTGTTTCAATGGAGTACCGTTTCTTTTTCATATTCTTGTGATTAATATTTGTCTTATATCCAAGTATTATTGCATTTATTAATTATTATGATTTTGAACTGTTTATAAGTGTGCTGAGTGTCATAATTTCTTGGGAATAAAACCGTGGCCTTTTGTGTGTCCCAATTTAGTTTTTTAAAACTTTAAATCTCAAAAACCTGCAGAAAAAGCTGGCATTTTTTTTTGTTTACTCTTGTTTATTGCTTTCCAGATGGATATATATATTCTCACCACGTTTCTTGTGCATTTTCTGTTTCGGTTTTGACTGCCTTTCCAAATTATTTTGTTAGTACTGGTACATTTTGATGGATTGTGTTGGGTATATTAGTTCTATTTTATACAAATATTTGTAAATAAATATGTGTTTATTAAAAGAGTAACACTTCTGTAAATCAGATCTATATATGAACTATATTACTATTATGCATAATCACTGTCAAAAAATATAAAGTGTTTTTTAAACACTGATAATTTTTGTACATAACAATGATACTAAAAAAATAAAGTTAATTGTGAATTCGAGTTCCCATAAATTTTTATCTTATTAAAAAATGAAGGAGAAATAAATTAAAACCACTTGCTATAGTAAATAAATTATGTATACTCGTTTAGTAGTTACACAAACCGTACTCTCTTATGCCCATTCAACATATTCTAAATCAACTAGAGTTTAATTATCATATGGCCGGGTTGTTGAAGTAGATTTTGAAAATCTATTCCCCAAAAAAGAAAAATAACACTATAAGAATTTTTTTTATTAATTTTCCTTTATTTGGGATGACGAAGAAAAGGTCATATTGCAAAATACGGATGACGAATCATTGCAAATAATTTCACCGCGAAGAATTGTGTGATGCAGGAGTATTGGAGATGGGTATAATTGTCATGATAAAGTTGTCGAATTCATATTTTTCTTATTAAAGTGTAAACCGGGGCGATAGTGAATGGGATATATATATACTTTATATACATATTAATTCATTTAAAAAAACAACTTATATAAAAAGTCCTCAAGACATAACTTAATTTTGTAATTATATATACTTTATAGTGAGTACTGTTAGTTAGTCGGTATTGATTTTGTTGTACACACATCATTAGTCCATAATGTATAAATAATTAATACTTTTTGTCATCATTAATTAAACTTAATGCCGGAGAAGAAAAAAATCACAACATTTTTGTTTTTAACCGCGACATAATTTACTTTTTGAGGTTTTAATTTGGAGGAATATGATCCGAGTATGTCAATCGATCAAGATTTTCTATTACACACTTTAAATTTGCGCCATGTGTTATTTTAGAATATCTACAAATACAAAAATAACATCCTAACATAACCCTTTTTTTATTTAAGAAATTATATTTATTTTTAGCAAAAACATTAATTCCTTTCAAATCTCATTCCAAAATATCTTATGAACATATTTATAATTAATTTTGTGATGATATTTTAGAAGGAATTATTTGATTAATAAACTTACGTATGGGAAAAAATAAATAAAAAAGAATGGGAAAAAAATCATTAATTCTATTTGAATGTTGTTTAATATATTTTTATGTAATTTTAATTTATTATTATGTTTTATATGTGTGTATTTTGCAAGATTGAATTTGAAAAAAATTTGTAATTTCTTACAAAATTTATTACTCCTATTAATTAAAATAATTTGTTTTTACAAATTTTATAATTTTTTAGAGTTATTAATTACATATAAATGTTATATTAATTACATCAAATTTGATTATAAGTATATACAAATATTATATTAATACGTATAAATTTTATATATATTAATTATCGAGTTTACTAATAAAATTTATAATATTTTTAAATATTATTTTTTATAACATATGTTGTCAGTCTTTTTTTTTCTAATAAGTTTTAAATTTTACAGTAAATTTTAAATTTATATGATAAATTAAGATTATAATACGTGTACTTTAATTAAATAATTAACAAACTTAATTATAGATTAATTTATATATGGGTAGCTTAAATTAATTAATTATAAATATGTTTATAAAATTTTTTGAAATGAAAATTGGAAGGAATTAATTTTTTGTTAAAAATAAATATAATTTTTTAAATAGAAGAAAAGGTTATGTTAAGATGTTATTCTTATATTTGTAGATATTTTGAAATCAACACATGACACAAATCTAAAGACTGTAATAAAAGATGTAACATCATTATGTAACAGAATATTCTGACCGCCTGTCAACCAACTGGTATATAAATGAACTCTATCGATGTTATGTATAAAAATTATTATTGTTATGTATAAATATTATCATTGTTTAAAGAATATTGATAGTTTTTATATATTTATTTTTTAAATAGTGATAATAATTTTTATGCATAACAATTATATTGAAAAAATAGAGTTTAGCGTAAATTTAAATTCATATAAATTTTTGTTTTAAATTTGGCGTCAAATTTGATCCACCCACAAGTATAACTGACAAATTTATAAAATAAAGGAAAGAAAAAGAAATTAATCGAACCTAATCCCATGAATTTCACGTCAACTTTATGTAATATAGGAATTATTCAAATTAAATGATCAACATGCAGCATGCTTTGAAAAAAGATACAAACTTTATTTTAATTTAAATATTATACAGGTGGGACCCCTTCATGATTTTCTGTTTCTTCCGTTCCTTTTGGAAAATGGAATTCATCTCGATCCTCCTAGTCTCTAGTCAATTCATCTCTTTTTTACGTGTCTTTTCTCTTCTTTTGTTTCTTTTCCCCCAAAATCAAATCTTATCCACCCTACATTTTCATTATTAAGGATGTTTGCTAACTCTACTCAACTTAAAAATATATTTAGAAGTTAAAATTGTGAGAGGAACTTGAAAAATAAATGTTTATATCTCATCCATTTAGAGTTTACAAACACACAAATATAGGGGAGTGCACATTATAGTCTATAGATCATCTGTGAATTTATTTATGAATTTTACACCAGTATTAGAATGTTAGAAATAATTTCGTTTTTCCTTTTCTTATATTTAATTTCTCTAACAACATTTTAATGTCATATACTCTCTATTATACTTTCAATCAAGAGTGATCTTACTTTGGCACCCTTATTATAATCAATGTGCATGTCTACACCAATTAAAAGCTATATACTACTAGTAATTTTATAAAGGCCAAATAATCAAATATAGCACATACTTTTGAGCTCTCATCAATTTTATGACATACTTTTTTTCTTTTCAAATATAGCACATACTTTCACTTAATATTAAAAGACATTCCAAATCATTATTTTCGACAAAATTCGTCTAATGTGGTAATTGGAGGTCACTTGTCTTGCTGACGTGTACATATTAAAATATGAAAAAATAAAAATATCACCATCTATAAGAGAAAAAGTGGAATCTCGGATTACTATTTGTTAATTTTAGGCGGTGATTTTTTTTTTTTTTTTATTTTAATATTTACACGTCAACAAAGCACGTAAACTCCAATGACCACATCAAACAAATTTTACCGAAAATAATAATTTGGGATATTTTTAAATATTAAGTGAAAATATGTGCTAAATTTGGAAAGAGAAAAAAGTATGTGCTAAAATTGATGAAATCCTAAAAGTATGTGCTAGATTTGATTATTTAGCCTTTTATAAGCTATATATACTAGTAGTAAATTTATAACCTTTCACTGATTCACTCCTTTAATATATAGAGTGAAATATCACCATTCCACCAAACTTGTTCTATGGGTTTAATTGAGGATAATTTTTTATATAAATTTAATCAATTATAAAAAAAACATGTGTGAACCCAAGTTTAAGGTGAATTTGATTTTTTCAGTATTACTGTTATGTGTAAAAACTATCATCATTATGCATAAAAATTATTACTGCTATGCACAAAAATTCTCATTGTTTAAAAGATACTTTATATTTTTTAATAATGAACTTTTTTATGCATAACAGTGATAATTTTTACATATAACAATGATAGAGTTAATGTAACTTAGTTCACAAGAGTGTTGCTCATCAATTATACTGTGCAATTAGCATACATGCTTTGAACTTTTTACTCATTTTACCAAAAGTATTACCCCTTTGCTTTCAACATATATTTTAATGTGAGAGTAGTTTATTAGTATTTAAAGTGATAAAATAGTTTTGGTTGATGGTGCTGTAGTCATTTCTACTTTATTATTAAAGTAGATTACTTTTTTAGAGTAAAAGTAATGATATGAGATGTAATTTTGAAATGTTGGGAGGGAATAGTTGAAAAAAGTGTATTTATTTTATTATTTATTATGAAAAATGGTAAACAAGTATGAGACGAACCGTTTGAAAAAATTGATAAACAAGTATAGGACGGAGAGAGTATATCTATCTATAAATATATAAAAGTAGAAGTGAGGAGGGAGAATACAATTTTTATTGAAGCAAGTGCAACTCCACTTGCTTTGTGATGAAGTGATGATTTTCACTCTCCTAGAAAGAGAGTGAATTTTCTTTAACCAATCATCATTTTTCCTTTTCTTTGTTACTTTTCAAAATCAATTCTAAATTCATTTCTCAACACATTATATATCAAATTAGTTTACTTTTAGAGATCTTTTATGTAACATTTATACTATACATATAAAAATAAAATTCAAACAAAACATATCTATTTTATAGTTATTGATATTTTGTGTGAGTTGAATTTAAATATTTTTATTATAGAATTTTATAAGTTTTGTTGAATTTTAGTATCATTTTATAAACTTTATTAATTATGATGAATTTATTACATAATAAAAATTATTATTTAATTAAATAAATTGTGAGTCACCCATACATATACAATATATTTTTCATATATTATGAAAAATAAACAAAATAAAAATTAAAAAGATCAATTGGTAGGTAAAATAATTTAAATTGAATTTGTATATTATATTTCGCGTCTTACATTACATCATCTTATAATTAAATTTATAATATTCAATTCGTGCATCGCACTGGAGAATTACTAATTTTATTAAAATAACAATGAATTATTTTACTAAAATTTAATTATAATTGTACAAATAACTGTGCACATGACCCCACTCTTAATTTAAAGGACTACAAATCTCTTATCTACTTCTCCTGTTGAGGCAAAACATTGCGTACACTACTTTCATCATACAACACTATTAATATTATAGGTAAAGATTAACATTTTACAATTAAAGTGTTAATTCTTACCCGCAATATTAATAATGGTGTACGATGAAAATGGAGCACACAATACCTTCTCATCTACCAAAGGTGAACCACCACAATTAATATTGTGACTTTATTTTAAATTTCTAAATTTATGTGAGAAATTATTTATAATAATATTATTAGTTTTTTATTTTTTAACCTTTATCAATAATTTATTATTATCACGTAACCTCGCGTTCTAAGCGGGATTTAAAATAATTTTTTTATTAATTTTAACTAAAATATAAGTATTTAATTAATTTAATTATAAATATAATTTTTATATTTTAATATTATTTATGCATATTTTAATTCATTTCTTATTCTAAATTACTGTTGGGGAATTAATTGTCCGGATCTATTCGGGATGAATATTTAAATAAAAATTTAATTCTAACAATTATTACTAGCATGAATTAATCCTATATTAATTCAAATAATAATTCAACAACAAATCATGCATATAAACAGTTCACATAAATCCTACGCATGCGGAATTGCTACTAGTTTACGTGAACTAACCTCTCGGAGTGACAACCGTTGAGAAGATGGATCCCGTTCACATGAACACACCAAAAGACCTTCTCAAGTATTCCCTTATCCTTCATGTTCAACAATCCGGTGGTAGGAACTCGCGAACAATTTAACAAAAAAGAAAAATAAAATTATATTGCATCACCTTTGTGGATTTCTAATTTTTTCCAACACATGGAATTGCACTTGGGGATGAAAACATCATCCCCTATTTATAAGAGGGTGGTGGCCGATTTTTTGCTAGGAAAAAGGGAGAGAAAATCTCTTTCTTGATCTCCAAGAAATCTTGAATATGTATCCAATATATTCTTTTCTCCATAATTAAAATATTCCATAAAAATTCCACTCTCTAATTGTTATGGTATTTTCGAAATTTTAGGATAAAGATTCCAAGATTTGGATCTTCTTAAATATATGAGATATACTTGTATTCCAAGAATACATATCTTCCATAATATCTTTTCAAGAAAATCAAGAAAATTTTTCTTTCCTTTTATTTCTCATAATTTTCGAAAATCCCACATAAACTACTAAGTGGGAGATTTCTTGAATTTAATGAGATAATCTTGTATTCAAAGAATACATATCCTCATTCCATAACAAAATTAAAAAAAAATCTTTCTCCCCTTTTATTCATGTTTTTCGAAAAAATTGGAAAAATAAGCAACCATAATTTATTTTATTTTAAACATCTTTTTCAGTTATTGGACATTATGTTTGGGCTACTTGAGGGGCCTTTAGGAGAATTAAGATTGGACCTTCTAATGGACTTTGAATATCCAATATTGAGCCACAATATTATTCAAGCCCATAAATATGAATTAATCTCACTACATAATTAATATTGCATTATCCATCTTAACCCATATTACTGTTAATATGGCTCCCGGTTATTATTTCCCGTGTTTAAGATTATCCAGTCCATTAATTAATTCAAGCCACTGAAATAGCTTTCCATTAATTAATATCTTTTGTCCTTGGTCAAAGAACGGTTCAACATTATTATCCATACCGGAAACTAATTCCACTTGCAAGATTTGGTTTGATAAATCTTATGAACCTCCCAAGGGGGCAAATCGAACAAGCGTACTTGTACACGATTCTTCGTATTAAATCTTAGCAATAGCATGTGACCAATAATATTGTCCAAGATATAAAGTATTGGATCTCATTGATTCTCTACCCGTCATAAGTCAAAGCAATAATTACTAACCACACACGATTCTATTTAAGGGAAGAAGATTAAGAAATAACAAACCACTGAGATCTAATTCTTCCTAATTCAGTGCTGAAGAATTTATCCTCCTGTAGGTCCTATTCAGTGCATCAGTCATGCACTAGTGTAATCCCTTGGTCAAGACAAGTCAATCCGAGCCTTACACTTTTCACAATGGATTGTTCATTTCCATCTAGGTCGTGAACAACGTACTTTTAGTTACAAGAGAATGTTAATTTAATCTTTTGTGATATGGTATCACTAAATTAACTACAATGTAACACATACTATTTATTGAACATTTATGCAGTAAATATATGTAACATTCAATGATATTTAAAGCATCAGTGATAAATGATTTATTTCAGTAAATAAGACAGAAATTCAGTTTGGTTATACAAAGTAAAAGCATACTTTCCAGTATAACCCCAACAATCTTCCACTTATACTCAAAGTCTGCTTTTAAGTATACTACAACATATCTCGTGTAGTTCCTAATGCGTGACATCTAATGTCACCTACACAAACCTAATAATATTTCTCACTTATACTCAAAGCAGATTGACAAAGGTCTTGACACCCATTCCTTCCACAAGTCTCTCGAATGTGTTCTGAGGCAGACCCTTTATGAATGGATCTGCTAGGTTGTCTTCTGACACGATCTTTGCCACCTCTATACCTCCTCTCTTAACGATTTCTCGTATAAGATGGTATTTACTTTCAATGTGTTTGCTGGCCTTGTGGGCTCTTGGTTCCCTTGAATTTGCAACTACTCCGGCATTATCACAGTAAACAGTGATTGTACTGGGCAAATTCGGAACTACATCCAAGTCCACTAGGAAGTTCTTGAGCCAAACTGTTTCTTTCGCTGCCTCGCAAGCAGCTACGTATTCGGCTTCCATGGTAGAATCGGCGATGCATTTCTGCTTAACGCTTCTCCATGTCATGGCTCCTCCCCCATGCAAAACACACTACCGGAGGTAGATTTTTTGAAATCTAAGTCTGATTGGAAATCCGAGTCCGTGTAACCGATGGGGATTAGACTATCTGACTGATAAACTAACATTCTATCCAGAGTTCTTTTCAGATACTTCATAATGTTCTTAACTGCCGTCAAATGCTTTTTTCCCGGATTACTTTGATATCTCGCTACCATGCCAATGACAAAGCAGATATCCAGTCTCGTGCACAACATTGCATACATAAGGCTTCCGACAGCCGAAGCATAAGGAATGCCTTTCATGTCATCTATCTCCTTTTGTGTCTTAGGACACATTTCCTTGGATAGATGGATTCCATGTGTTTAAGGTACGAAGCCTTTCTTGGAATCCTGCATGCTGAATCGATTCAAGACAGTGTCTATATACGAAGCTTGCGATAAGCCTATCATCATTTTCTTGCGATCTCGAGTGATCTTGATCCCAAGGATGTGCTCGGCTTCCCCTAAGTCCTTCATATCAAACTGTTTTGAAAGCCATGCTCTTACATCTGACAACACCTTTACATCGTCCCCGATGAGCAGAATGTCGTCTACGTATAGTACCAAGAATACCAATGCAGTTCCGACACGCTTCTTGTACACACAACTTTCGTACTCGTTTTGATCAAACCCATAAGACTTTATTACTTGATCAAAACATTGGTTCCAAGCTCTGGATGCTTGTTTGAGTCCACAAATGGACTTTTTGAGCTTACAAACTAGGTGTTCTTGGCCTTTTTCAATGAAGCCTTGGGGTTGTTGCATATAGATTTCCTCTTCAAGACTCCCGTTAAGGAAAGCCGTCTTGACATCCATTTGCCAGATTTCAAAGTCGAGATGCGCAGCAATCGACAAGAGGATTCGGATGGACTTGAGCATTGCTACAGGTGAAAAGGTTTTCTCATAGTCGATTTCTTCTTTCTGAGTATAACCTTTCGCCACAAGTCTTGCCTTGAAGGTTTCCACCTTCCCATCCGGTCCTCTTTTCCTCTTGTATACCCACTTGCAACCAATGTGTTTGACCCCATTAAGTGGTTCGACTAGCTCCCTCACTCTGTTATGATCCATATAACCCATTTCGGCTTCCATTGCCGTTTGCTAAGAAACCGCATCCTTGTCTTGGATTGCCTCGTCGTAAGTCCATGGGTCTGATTCATCTTGATCGGGGACTAAGTCCGAGGACTCTCCTACCCCCATGAATCTCTCGGGTTGTCTTACAACCCTCCCACTACGACGAGGTTCCGGTTGTGTAAGTGTGTCATTTGGTATGTCATCTTGTACAGTTGACACTGAGGTTAACCCCCTTAGTTCATTCAAGGTAATCTCACTTCTAGGCTTTCTTTCGTTCATATAGTCTTCTTCCAAAAATCTAAAGTGGGTGCTTATTACCACTTTTTGATCTTCGGGACCATAGAACATACACCCTTTTGTTCCCTCGGGGTATCCTATAAACAACCTTAATTCTGATCGAGGATTCAATTTTCCGGCTTCCTTGTCCAACACGTAGGCCGGACACCCCCAAATTCCCATGTGTCTCAAACTGGGCTTGCGCCCGGTCCATAATTCTTTGGGATTTTTGGAAACCGATTTGGATGACACCAAGTTCAGAATATAAGCCGTTGTTTCCAACGCATGACCCCAGAATGGCTTGGGTAGATCCGCATAACTCATCATTGATCTAACCATTTCTAAAAGAGTTCTGTTTCTTCGCTCTGCAACCCCATTTTGTTGAGGGGTTCCGGGTGCAGTTAGCTGGGATACAATCCCTTCATCTGACAAGTAGTTCAAAAACTCATCGCTGAGGTACTCGCCTCCATGATCAGATCGTAGAGACTTGATATGTTATTCCCCATGATTCTCTGCTTGAGCCTTAAATTCTTTGAATTTGTCAAAGGTCTCAAATTTATGCTTCATAAGGAAAATATAGTCGTACCTTGAGTAATCATCAATAAAGGTGACAAAATACTCATAACCTCCTCTTGCTTTGATTGACATTGGACCACATACGTCTGTGTGAACGATTTCTAACACTTCTTTGGCTCTATTCCCATGGCTCCGAATGCCCTATTGGTAATTTTACCCTACAAACATGATTCACAAGTTGGGATTGGTTCAACCCGGAGAGACTCCAATGAACCATCTTCTACCAACCTTTGAATCCTTTTTAGATTAATATGTCCCAATCTGAGATGCCATAGAAGTGTCTCGTTCACGTCTGATGAACATTTTCTTTTATCAGAAACAATTGATGTGTTATAGGATGCATTTCGTGAGTGGTGTGCACAGTTAATTGTATAGAGATTATTCGACAACGTTCCATGACAGATAAATTTATCATAAAGAGAAATGGTAACAACTTTGTCAAAGTAATCGAATATCCATCAAGGTAAAGTTTAGAAACCGAAATTAAATTCTTTCTAAAACTAGGAACGTAAAGAACATCTCTTAAAATAAAACTCTGTCTTCAAAAGACAGGTGCACTTCTCCCACTGCTTCAGCTGCCACTTTCGTAGCATCGCCCAGTGTGATGAGGATCTCACTCCCACTAAGTTGTCGGATCCGCTTGAACCCCTGTAATGTGAAACATACATGATCAGTGGATCCCGTATCCACCACCCATAAATGGGAGGCATACGCCGCTAAACAAGTTTCAACAACTAGTGCGTGAGAATTACCTTTCTTTCCATTCCTTTTGGGTTTGGAACAGACTGACCTCCAATGTCCTTTTTCACCGCAGTTAAAACATTTTCCTCTTCGTACCTTCTTAACACCCATCCAGCTAGATGTCTTTCTCTCACTTTTCTTGGTAATGAGTTTGCTTTGGTTCCGACCACTTTCCTTTTCTTGAATCTTGCCTACCACTGGCCTAGATTTTGAGAAAAGACTTTTGGTCACCAATGCTTCGTCTTTCTTTCCCAAGTGCTTCTCTATTTTTCTCCAAGGCTTCTTGCAGAGTATCCATAGTAAACATGTGATCACTCATCACAAAACTACAGTAAAACTCATCGAAGCACCTTGGAAGAGTTAGGAAAAGAAATTCGATTTGAGCCTCATCACAATACTTAGTACCGAGATAAGCAAGTTTGTTAAAATGGCGCTTTACTCTGAGAACATGCTCCCTTACGGGTGTTCCCTCCGCCATTTTTAGCCTAGCCACGTCGTCATTTTTAACCTGATTGATCATGCGGTCTTTTGTTAAAAATATTTCTTCAAGACTTTGTATAATTTTCGCAGCAGACTCAACACCTTCATGAATGTATCTCAAATCATCAGACATTGAAGTCAAGATTATACGCTTCATAGGTTCGTTAGCCTGCTCCCAAATATTATATAAGTGTCTTTCCGCATCTGTTGATCCCTCAGTAGGCATACGGGGCGTGGGTACATCAAGAACCCAATAATGTTGTAGTTGCGCAGTGAGGACAAATTTCATATTCTGTTTCCAAATAACATAGTTATCACCAGAAAGTTGGTGTTCTTTGAGAGTATAAAGCAATGGATTAAAAGGTTACGACATGCTGAACTGAAATAAATAACAATTTGTATAAGCACAAACATATCACAAGGTTCGATCACATGTATCATATTAAAATCTCAAAAAAAATATGACCATGCATCAGCCAACATCTCAAAATAGTTTAAATAAGCCACGTGGGGTGGGTCATTATTTAAACACATTCAAGCAGGTTACAAACAAGAAAACAGTTACAAACCTTTAATATCCAGATTAATAGTTGGCTCCCACTTGACCAATATAAAATTGACAGGGACTTCGGGGAAGTATATGCATATCAATTTTATACCTAAGTAATAACCATGATTAAATACAAAATTATTATTTTGTTTTGAACGAGCCTCATGGAGAGGGTCATCATCGCCACTAATAATAACCCACAATCATCCTTTTGGAATTTATTCATGTGAAATTTATCTTTTGGCCGTCCCGTGGGGGGAATTTCTCCAAAAGAATCCACAAATAAATAAATCATGGAGGTTAAAATTAATTCAATTTTATTATCCGGAAAAAAATTGTCAATTAATTATTTAAACATACTTAGTAATTTTCGAAGGTGAGATTTTTCAAAATATTTTCTCATGCATTGCATATTTAAACACAATTTAAATAAACACAAAATAATGCAAAACATCAAAACAAAAAATTAAACACATTGGACACATATATCCAATTGTTGGGATATTTTAGTTTTGATTAATTATGCCAAAACATTATCAACTTGTGTTATTTAAGTTAATCTACAGATAACAAGTTGTGGGGGAACGAGAGAACAAGTTAAGAAGAAGAAATCAGAAATCAGGCGAGAAGAAATCTGAAATCAGTTCGTGAAATCAGTTTGGATGAACAGAGAAATTAGTTCGGATGAACAGTGAAATCAGTTCGGATGAACAGTGATTTCAGCAACTGATGAACAGTGATTTCAGCACACCAGAAATCTGCAGACCAGATTTCTACAGATCAGATTTCAGCGGACCAGATCAGGCGACCAGAATCAGAAGAGATGAACAGTAATCTGACGAGCTGATCAGATCCGTCAGACACACAAAAGCAGCTGGACAATAAGAAGATAACAACACATATATGAATGTGACATAAAGCTACAAACAACAGTGCAATAGGACAAAGAAAAGCTGGAAGACTATTAGTATGGATTTGAATATTACTCTCCAACGGTAATATTCAAATCCACACTATAAATACATTCCACTATCTTCAAAAGAAGATGATGGAGGATCTGCAAAGTGAAATTAAAGCCAAATATTCAAGCAACTCCATTCATAGAACACAAAGCAAGAAATACACACATATATTCAAAAGTGTTCTACCCTAGATCTAAGCACAAATGCTATATCCTAAGCTTAGAGAGATTTCCCCATCCTTAGCATTGAGGCTAAACAAATGTAAGGGAAAATCTCAACCTAGTTGGAAACCAAACAAACCTTACCCAAATCAGTCGGTTAAGTTTGTAGGTGAGTGTGAACTCGGTAAACATCTAGCAATCCCGAAAGGGAGGGTAGGCGATCCCGTGAGGGTGATAAGTCCCGTTTGAGTGTGAACTCGGTAAACATCTGTTGGGTGTTGGACTAACACATTAAACTAAGTCCAGTTGGTTAAGTTGGTGCCCCTGATGATAGGGAAGAGTGGATGTAGGAGTTGGACTCCGAACCACTATAAAATCGTGTGTTATTTACTGCTTTATGTTCATACTTGTCATATGCATTTGATTATAAGCAAAACACACATCGTTCTTAAAAGCAAAAAAAAATCTGGAATTACTCTGCCCTCACCCCTGTTTTATATGCATCAAAATTTATGTTTTCGGTTCCGCACGCGCAAAATGGGTTTTCAAATCAGGACCTACACCAATTATCACGGTTAATTTTGTCATTTCTTGATCTTGAGAAATCGTATTCATAGTCTTCATCGTTCGTCTCGAAAAGCTCCCACTCAACCGCAACAAATTCTTTAAAACGTCCTCCGTTTTGGGTTAGGACGTCGTCCGAAAAAATGAGTAGCTCACGATCCGGAACACGAGTCGCATGCTCCTAGGCGCATGCCCCAATCTAGATCGGCCATCCCGCCCCGTCGCCCTAGGCACATGCACGCCGAGAGTCGCCGGATCGTCCGCGATCGGGGTCCTTCCGCCGCCCGAACGACCCGCCGCACGCGACGCACGCGGGGGCCGCCCGAAATCCATCCGCTTAGCGCCTAGATCCATCATTTACCCCATCTATAAGGGAGCCCGAGTGCTCCGTGGTTTCCACCTCGCTTATGCGACGCTCGGGCACTTGGTCGTCCGTCTTTAATTTTCCGTCTCTGTCTCCGTCTTTGCTCACGATCCGGTTACAATTTATTTACGAAAAATAAATAAACCTAGATCTAGACTAGTCTATTACATTGAATGAATCAAACAAATCCTAATCTACTCGTGGATTTTCTCACGAGGCAAAACGAATTCGAACGAATCGAATTAAAAACCACAATTTATATGCATGCATAAATATAAACATTCATCAAATACCATGACAATTGGATACCTGGAAAAAAGATCTAGCAATTCTACTATCCAATTTCGAATTTAATGAAAACAAATTAAATTACAATCTAAAATTCAGAGCCCGAAACCGAGGCTCTGATACCAGTTGTTGGGGAATTAATTGTCCGGATCTATTCGGGATGAATATTTAAATACAAATTTAATTCTAACAATTATTACTAGCATGAATTAATCCTATATTAATTCAAATAATAATTCAACAACAAATCATGCATATAAACAGTTTACATAAATCCTAAGCATGCGGAATTGCTACGGGTTTACGTGAACTAACCTCTCGGAGTGATAACCGTTGAGAAGATGGATCTCGTTCACATGAACACACCAAAAGACCTTCTCAAGTATTCACTTATCCTTGTTCAACAATCCGGTGGTAGGAACTCGCGAACAATTTAACAAAAAGGAAAAATAAAATTATGTTGCACCACCTTTGTGGATTTCTAATTTTTCCAACACATGGAATTGCACTTGGGGATGAAAAAAACATTCCCTATTTATAAGAGGGTGGTGGCCGATTTTTTGCTAGGAAAAAGGGAGAGAAAACCTCTTTCTTGATCTCCAAGAAATCTTGAATATATAACCAATATATTCTTTTCTCCATAATTAAAATATTCCATAAAAATCCCACTCTCTTATTGTTATGGTATTTTCGAAATTTTAGGATAAAGATTCCAAGATTTGGATCTTCTTGAATTTATGAGATATACTTGTATTCCAAAAATACATATCTTCCATAATATCTTTTCAAGAAAATCTTTCTTTCCTTTTATTTCTCATAATTTTCGAAAATCCCACATAAATAACTAAGTGGGAGATTTCTTGAATTTAATGAGATAATCTTGTATTCCAAGAATACATATCCTCATTCCATAACAAAATTCAAAGAAAATCTTTCTCCCCTTTTATTCATGTTTTTCGAAAAAATTGGAAAAATAAGCAACCATAATTTATTTTATTTTAAACACCTTTTTCAGTTATTGGACATTATGTTTGGGCTACTTGAGGGGCCTTTAGGAGAATTAAGATTGGACTTTCTAATGGACTTTGAATATCCAATATTGAGCCACAATATTATTCAAGCCCATAAATATAAATTAATCCCACTACATAATTAATATTGCACTAAGATAATATTGTCCAAGATATAAAGTATTGAATCTTAGCAATCGCATGTGACCAATAATATTGCCCAAGATATAAAGTATTGAATCTCATTGTTTCTCTACCCGTCATAAGTCAAAGCAATAATTACTAACCACACACGATCCTATTTAAGGGACGAAGATTAAGAAATAACGAACCACTGAGATCTAATTATTCCTAATTCAGTGCTGAAGAATTTAACCTCCTGTAGGTCCTATTCAGTGCATCAGTCATGCACTAGTGTAATCTCTTAGTCAAGACAAGACAATCTGAGCCTTACACTTCAACCTTTCACGATGGATTGTTCATTTCCATCTAGGTCGTGAACAGCGTACTTTTAGTTACAAGGGACTGTTAATTTAATCTTCTGTGATCTGGTATCACTAAATTAACTACAATGTAACACGTACTATTTATTGAACAATTATGCAGTAAATATATGTAACATTCAATTATATTTAAAGCATCAGTGATAAATGATTTATTTCAGTAAATAAGATAGAAATTCAGTTTGGTTATACAAAGTAAAAGCATATTTTCCAGTATAACCCCAACAATTACTTCCTCCCATCAAAATTAGATGTCATACTCGTTTCAGTCTCATATATTATTTACATAATACATATCGTTTTGACATTTTCACTTATCATTATCTCATATATACCCTGTATAATTGTATAAATATTCTAAAAAACCAAAAATATATTAAGAAGAATGGGAGGGAGTAATTTAGAATAAGAAAAGAATAAAAATATGCACATATAATATTAGAAAAAAAAATTACGTTTATAATTAAATTAATAAAACTAATTAAATATTGGGGTAGAGTTATAAATAGCCTAATGTGAAAATAAATATTCTTTTGTGTCATCAAATTTTAAATTGTTCTTTTTTAGCCAAAAGAATAATTATTTGGACCATCCCACCCTTATAAGTCCATACCACCATTAATTTACTCTGTACCACACTTTATTAAGCCCGTACCATCATTATTTCACATCGTACCACAATTTATTTATGCACATATCACCTTATAAATTAACTAAACTTTAATAAGTTCGTACCACCATTAATTTATTTTGTACCACACTTTATTAAGCCCGTACCACCATTAATTCATACCGTACCATAATTTATTTATGCACGTACCACCACTAATTCACCCCGTACCACCACTAATTCACCCCGTACCACCATTTAATTAATGTTATATCACACTTTATTAAGCCCGTACCACCATTAATTTATTTTGTACCAAACTTTATTAAGTCCGTACAACCATTATTTCATACCGTACCATAATTTATTTATGCACGTACCACAATGAATTCATTTTGTACCACCATTAATTAATGACATATCACACTTTATTAAATCCGTACCACCATGTACCATATTATTTAAGTTCGTACCACCTTATGTCAAGCTTCGACCACCATGAATTCACCATGTACTACATCTTATTGAGTACGTACCACCATATATTATGTATGTACCACAATTTTAAATACCGTATAATCATATCTTTTAGCCAGGTACCACCATATTAAATCTTGTATAATTATATTTTTAAGCCAAAAAAAAAGAGTGTCTGTTGATGAAGGAGGAAGATGACCACACCTGTTGTTGAATAGAGAAATTGGGAGAGATTGAAAGATGAAGGGAGTCGAGAAATTAACGTTCAAAAAGAGGTGAATAAGATTTGTAGAAGATATATTAGGGAAAGTAAAAAAAGAGATATTGGATGAGAAATAATAAGAAATTAGCACAAAAAAGAAAGGGAATGAGAAGAAGAAAAAGACTGGTCAATGTGAGGGTAGAGTTGGTAAACAAAATATTTTCTTGGCTAAAAAAGAATAAAATTAAAACTTTTAACTAAAAAGATATTTTTTAATTAGAACTGGCTAGAAATTGGGGTTCCATCTTAAATATTTAAAGTATTTAATTTAAAATTAATGATACAAAAACTATTTTCAATCCCGCGTAGCGTAGTACATTAGATTATATGCTAGTAATATTTAAAAATAATAAAATGGATTATAAATTTATAAACTATGGAGTATCTATTTAATATAAATTAATGTATATGTTTTCAAGATGAAGTATTTTAAATATAACAACCACATAAATTGGGGGTGATTCATAATGAATATATAAGAGATAATTGGAAGGTAAATATCAAAATTATATAAATGAATGACTAAAAAAAAATTAATAATAATACTAAAAATAACTTTTCACATAAATTTAGAGATTTGAAATAAAGTCACCATACCATATGAATTGGGGGTGATTCACCTTTAATATACAGGAGATTTTGATCTTTACTTTATATTTATCCCTAATCTATTAATTGTGAATCATTCCTTACTGATTATAGACATAATTTTTACTTATAATATTGTATATGCATATTTTCATTCATTAATTTTTTATTCTAAATTAACCTCTTTCATTCTTTATAAATATATTTTTTAATCTTTTAAAATATTTATATAATAAACGTTGCTTTGATATTTTCTCTCCTGATTATCTCATATATATACCCTATAAATAATTTGTATGGTCATATTCTTATGCCAATATCAACATTAATTTATGATAATTAAATATTTTTAACAATAACTTTTATTGGCTGGAAAAATTATTCACTCACAATATTTAATAAAGAAATTTAATGACCATAAAAAGTAATCATTAAAGGTATATATATGAGATAATGAGGGACGAAAATGTAAAAAAAGACATGTATTATGTAAAAAATATATAAGATAAAAATGAGTATGACATCTCGTTTTAATGGGACGAAGTAATTTAGAATAAGAAATAAATAAAAATATATACATACAATATTAATATATAAAAATTATGTTTGTAATTGAATTAATCAAATTAATTAAATATTTTAAATATTTAATTTAAAATTAATAATATAAAAATTATTTTGAATGTCGTGTAATATGCGAGGTTATGTGTTAGTTAAATAACTAATGACTATAGAAACGTAAAAGGTAAGCTTCAACTCTTTCTTTATTATTTTTTATTTTTTTATTTTTTAAATTGAGGCTCGCAATCTTTGTAAAATATATATATTTAATTATATCTAAGCAGCTTTAATTTTCGTTTGACCAAATTCTTGTGGACGATTGCAGATCAACAATTAAAAAATGAAAAATTGTAAGTGCAATAAAAAAGGAAAGGGAAAAGGTTGAAATTGTGGCGTTGATGAGGGGATCTTTTTATATATAACTCAAATTTGTGTATGTTGGGAAGACACTGTTTTTGGCGCACTTCGAATGATCTTTCTCATCTTCCCAAACCCAATTTGCCAGCTTCAAATGCTGACAAAGGTGAAAAAAATCTTAACCAATTCCATAGTATTTCGATTATTTAAAACATCTTCAACCTTTATATACAGTGACTATATTATAAAATGAGCACCTCAATTTTAAATTATTTACAAATAAAAGTTTATGTGAGCCCATGGTCCATTAACTATTGCCAAATATACTTAAAAATAGTACTCTCAACTGATTTTATATCCTCAATAAACACTCTTATGATCAGGATCATATAAATGTATATATTTATTTTAAGCTAGATGTACTTCAATTTTCGATTTTGAAAATGATATAAGATTACATGATAACTAGATCAGTATCCGCTTGTTACACGATTCTTTAATTAAAAAAAAATACAACATTTCCAATAAATAATATATTTAATAATAAAAAATATAAATATGTGCATAAATACATTAAATATAATTTTATAATTGTTTAAAGTGTATATCAGTAAATTTTCTTATACCTCATAATAAAATTATTGCGTTAAATATTCATATTTTTTATACCATTTAATATGAACTTGAAACCTGCAAATCAAAACAAAATAATTAAATTAAGAAAAAGTTTAAAAGGGTAAAAATAAAAAAAACCATTTTTAAAAATTAATATATAATAATAAAAAAAATTAAAAGTAATTGAATTATAATATAAAATAATCTTGTTACATAAAATATATTAAGATGTACATGAGAACAATTATAAAATAAAACAAATTATTAAAGAATTAATAGTTAAATATAATTCACACTAATACAAAATAAATTTATATTGAAAATTTAATTTATAAATTAAGTCAAATAAAAATTAATTACAGAAAGATAAATTATTATAAATTAAATAAATAAAATATTAATTACATATCTTATTGTTGGGGAATAAGTTGCACGGATCTATTCGGGATAAATATTTAAATACAAATTTAATTCTGATAATTATTACTAGCATGAATTAATCATATATTAATTCAAATAATAATTCAACAACAAATCATGCATATAATTAGTTCACGTAAATCCTACGCATTCGGAATTTCTACGAGTTTACGTAAACGTACCTCTTGGAATGGTAATGGCCTCGTTGATTAAACACACCGAAAAACTTCCCAAGTATTCCCTTAATCCTTGCTCGAAAATCCGGTGGTAGGATGCTCGCGAACATTTAACAAAAGGAAAATAAACTTTGTTGCACCACCTTTGTGGATTTACTAATTTTTCCAGCACATGGAATTGTACTTGGGAATGAAACACTCATCCCCTATTTATAGAGGGTGTTGGTCGAAAATTTTGGGATAAAATAATATGGGAAAATCTTTTTCATGATCTCCAAGAAATCTTGAATATATCTCATATATTCTTTTCTCCATAATTAAAATATTCCACAAAAATCCCAACACCTCTTTGTTATGGAAATTTCGAAAATAATTGGGAACAAGAATCCAAGATTTGGATCTTCTTGAATTTATGAGATATTCTTGTATTTCAAGAAATACATATCTTTCATAATATCTTTTCAAGAAAATCAAGAAAATCTTTCTTGCCCTTTATATTCAAAATTTTCGAAAAATACTATATGGATAACCAAGTGGGAGATTTCTTGAATTTAATGAGATAATCTTGTATTCCAAGAATACATATCTTCATTCCATAACAAAATTCAAAGAAAATATTTCTCCCCTTTTAATTCATAATTTTCGAAAAAATAGGAAAAATATGCAACAAGATTTATTTTATTTTTAAACACCTTTTTCAGTTATTGGACTTTATGTTGGGCTACTCAGTGGGGCTTTAAGGAGAATTAAGATTGGACCTTCTAATGGACCTTGAATATCTAATATTGAGCCACAATATTATTCAAGCCCATAAATATTAATTAATCCCACTACATAATTAATATTGCACTATCCATCTTAACCCATATTACAGTCAATATGGCTCCCGGTTATTATTTCCCGTGTTTAAAATTATCTAGCCCATTAATTAATTCAAGCCACTGAAATAACTTTCCGTTAATTAATATCTTTTGTCCTTGGTCAAGGAACGATTCAAGCGTACTTGCACACGATTCTTCGTATTAAATCTTAGCAATCACATGTGACTAATAATATTGCCCAAGAAAAAAAGTATTGAATCTCGTTGATTCGCTACCCATGATAAGTCAAAGCAATAGTTACCAATCGCACATGATCCTATTTAAGGAACGAAGATTAAGAAATAACGAACCACTGAGGTATAATTCTTCCTTGTTCAGTTCTGAAGAATTTGTCCTCCTGTAGGTCCTATTCAGTGCATCAGTCATGCACTAGTGTAATCTCTTGGTCAAGACAAGTCAATCTGAGCCTTACACTTCAACCTTTCACGATGGATTGTTCATTTCCATCTAGGTCGTGAATGGTGTACTTTTAGTTACAAGGGACTGTTAATTTAATCTTCTGTGATCTGGTATCACTAAATTAACTACAATGTAACACGTACTATTTATTGAACAGTTATGCAGTAAATATATGTAACATTTGATGATATTTAAAGCATCAGTGATAAACAATTTATTTCAGTAAATAAGTCTGAAATTCAGTTTTGATTATACAAAGTAAAAGCATACTTTCCAGTATAATCCCAACAATCTCCCACTTATACTCAAAGTCTGCTTTTAAGTATACTACAACATGTCTCGTGTAGTTCCTAATACGTGACATCTAATGTCACCTACACGAACCTAATAATTTCTCCCACTTATACTCAAAGCAGATTGACAACGGTCTTGACACCCATTCCTTCCACATGTCTCTCGAATGTATTCAGAGGCAGACCCTTTGTGAATGGATCTGCTAGGTTGTCTTCTGACGCTATCTTTGCCACCTCTATATCTCCTCTCTTAACGATATCTCGTATAAGATGGTATTTCCTTTCAATGTGTTTGCTGGCCTTGTGGGCTCTTGGTTCCCTTGAATTTGCAACTGCTCCGGCATTGTCACAATAAACAGTGATTCTGCTGGGCAAATTCGGAACTACATTCAAGTCCACTAGGAAGTTCTTGAGCCAAACCGCTTCTTTCGCTGCCTCGCAAGCAGCTACATATTCGGCTTCCATGGTAGAATCTGCTACGCATTTCTGCTTGACGATTCTCCATGTCATGGCTCCTCCCCCCATGCAAAACACACTACCGGAGGTAGATTTTCTGGAATCTAAGTCTGATTGGATATCCGAGTCCGTGTAGCCGATGGGGATTAGACTATCTGACTAATAAATTAACATTCTATCATTAGCTTACAAACTAGGTGTTCTTGGCCTTTTTCAATGAAGCCTTGAGGTTGTTGCATATAGATCTCTTCATCAAGACTTCCGTTAAGGAAAGCTGTCTTGACATCCATTTGCCAGATTTCAAAGTCGAGATGCGCAGCAATCGATAAGAGAATTCGGATGGACTTGACCATGGCTACGAGCGAAAAAGTTTCCTCATAATCGATCACTTCTTTCTGAGTATAACCTTTCGCCACAAGTCTTGCCTTGAAGGTTTTCACCTTCCCGTCCAGGCCTCTTTTTCTATTGTACACCCTCTTGCAACAAATGAGTTTGACCCCATTAAGTGGTTCGACTAGCTCCCACACTCTGTTATGATCCATAGAACCCATTTCGACTTTCATTGCTGTTTGCCAAGAAACTGCATCATTGTCTTGGATTGCGTCGTCATATGTCCATGGGTCTGATTCGTCTTGACCGGGGATCAAGTCCGAGGACTCTACTATCCCCATGAATCTCTCGGGCTGTTTCACAACCCTCCCACTACGACGAGGTTCCGGTTGTGTAAGTGTGTCGTTTGGTATGTCATCTTGTACAGTTGGCACTGGGGTTAGCCCCCTTAGCTCATTTAAGGTAATCTCACTTCTGGGTCTTCTTTCGTTCATATAGTCTTCTTCCAAAAATCTAAAGTGGGTGCTTATTACCACCTTTTGATCTTCGGGACCATAGAACATACACCCTTTTGTTCCCTCGGGGTATCCCACAAACAACCTTAATTCTGATCGAGGATCCAATTTACCGGCTTCCTTGTCCAACACGTAGGCCGGACACCCCCAAATCTTCATGTGTCTCAAACTGGGCTTGCGCCCGGTCCACAATTCTTTGGGAGTTTTGGGAACCGATTTGGATGGCACCAAGTTTAGAATGTAGACTGTTGTTTCCAAGGCATGACCCCAGAAATACTTGGGAAGATCCGCATAACTCATCATAGATCTAACCATTTCCAAAAGAGTTTTGTTTCTTCGCTCTGCAACCCCGTTTTGTTGAGGGGTTCCAGGTGCAGTTAGCTGGGATGCAATCCCTTCATCAGACAAGTAGTTCAAAAACTCATCGCTGAGGTATTCGCCTCCACGATCGGATCGTAGAGACTTGATACGTTTTTTCCTATGATTCTCTGCTTGAGCCTTAAATTCTTTGAATTTCTCAAAGGTCTCAGATTTATGCTTCATAAGGAAAATATAACCGTACCTTGAGTAGTCATCAATAAAAGTGACGAAATACTCATAACCTCCTCTTGCTTTGGTTGACATTGTACCACATACATCTGTGTGAACGATTTCTAACACTTCTTTGGCTCTATTCCCCTTGGCTCCGAATGCCCTCTTGGTCATTTTACCCTCCAAACATGATTCGCAGGTTGGAATTGGTTCGTCTTGGAGAGACTCCAGTGAACTTGCTTCTACCAACCTTTGGATCCTCTTTGGATTAATATGTCCCAATCTTAGATGCCATAGAAGTGTCTCGTTCACGTTTTCTTTTATCGGAAACAGTTGATGTGTTATAGGATGCATTTCGTGAGTGGTGTGCACAGTTAATTGTATAGAGATTTTCCATCAATGTCCCATAACAGATACACTAATCATTTCAAGAAATGATTTCATTCTTATTAGAAGAAACTAAGTGTCTATTAACAGAATTTTAGAAATTGAAAGTGAATTCTTTCTAAAACTGGGAACATAAAGAACATCTCTTAAAATTAGAACTCTGTCTTTAAAAGACAGGTGCACTTCTCCCACTGCTTCAGCTGCCACTCTCACAGCATCGCCCAGTGTGATGTGGATCTCACTGCCACTAAGTTGTCGGATCAGTTTGAACCCGTGAAGCAAACATGATTAGTGGATCCCGTATCAACTACCCACGAATGAGAAGTATACGCCGCTAAACAAGTTTCAACAATTAGTGAGTGAGAATTACCTTTCTTTCCGGCCCTTTTGGGGTTGGAACAGGCAAACCTCCATTGTCCTCTTTCACCGCAGCTTAAGCACTTCCTCTTTGGATTTTTCTTGACACCACCAGCATTCGTCATATTATCATTGCCCTTGGCAACAATTGAGTCTGATTGCTTATGACCTTTGGTCACCTTCTTCTTCTTGCCATCCCTTGGCCTAGAAGATGAAGACGGACCACTTGCCGTCAAAGCTTGAGTTTGGTGCCCTATCAACATCTCTGCCAAGACCAAAGCTTGCAACAAATCAGCTTGCGAGGCAAAATTGCTCAGAAACTTTTGGGCAGAGAATGAGGTACCAAATTCATCTGAGTCTCCAGATTATAATCTGTACTCAGAACTTCAAGTTTGTTCAGATGGGCCATCAATTTTGAGGACGTAATCCCTTACGGGTTTGCCCTCCACCAATATCAGCGACGACATCTCTCGCAAGGTGATCTGACGAGTCTCGCATTTTTGACTCGTCAGTTGGCTCATCTGATTTTGGTGTGTCAAGAATCCACTTGTGCTTTTGTGCAGTTAGGACAATTATAATTTTCTGTTTCCAATCAATATAGTTTCCATACTTATTCTATTGACTTTAAGTATAATAGCAGTGGATTAAAAGGTTACGACATGCTGAACTGAAATAAATAATAATATGCATAAGCATAAATATATCACAAGGTTCGATCACATGTTTCATATTAAAATCTCAAAAAAATATGAACATGCATCAGCCAACATCTCAAAACAGTTTAAATAAGCCACGTGGGGTGGGTCATTATTTAAACACATTCAATCGGTCAATTCCCAGTTAAAGCATTGAATCATAGTTCCAACTATATGGGTCACATGTTGTATACCCAGCAACATCCCCGGACAGCTCCTCCTGCCCGTACCGAAGGGCAGAAGCTCGAAATGTTGTCCTCTAATATCCATGGAAGCATTTTTGTTCTCCAAAAATCTCTCGGGTCGAAACAACATCGGATTTTCTCAGTACTTAGGGTTCCTGCCCATGGACCAAATGTTGACGAACAATAAACTATTGGCTGAAATCTTGTAGCCGTCGATCACGCAGTCGGAAACAGCTTTCCTCGATAGCATCGGGATGGGAGGGTGGAATCGCAATGTTTCTTTTATGATAGCCTGAAGGTAGGGTAGGTTAGGAACATCAGATTCTTGAAGCAATCTCTTGGTTCCTACGACTTTATCAATCTCTTCTTGCGCTTTTTTCAATACTTGTGGATTGTTTATCAGTTCGGCTATTGCCCAATCTGTTGTAATGGATGTTGTGTCGGTGCCTGCGGTGAAGAAATCCTTGACAATTTGTATATGAAAATATGTTAAGCAACTGGTCGTAATTAAAGTAGAACTAAATTATTATTTTTATATACTAATCTAGTTTATACTTTAAATAATATTAAATTGTTTTTTTTTTCAATCACTAAACTATCACCATGTTGTATTGTAAAAATATTCCTTACAATCTAATGAGGGAGCTAAAAGGAGTTGCTCCTTTTACAAAGATAAAAATAATTTTACATACATGCAATGATATAATTAAGAGAGTAAATAGAAAATGCCAGACAAATTTTTTTTTTTTTTCAAAAGAAAATGACATGCAATTCTGGATCCGCCCAAATTATTATTCAAGTAAATCAAACCTTTTTAAAACTTGTTGCTCCTCTGTCGGCCCAATCGTTTACATCTACATCATCTTCACGTATACTCCGACTTATTATATGAATTTGTATAATAGACAACTAATTACTTGATCACCAAAGGGTTATGTAACTTATGTTACTAAATTAATGAAAATTATGACAGAAAAAGGGTGACACTGTATATTAATTGGAAACGTCGAAAATGAAATACCAAAGTCCAAAGGTATATTTATAAACAGTGGGAGTAACAATGCAGTCATACATTCTATAGACTTATCTACTACACTATTAATTAATTAATCATGCATATACTAGTATTAGATTATGACAAAAAATTCTGAGTCCACGGTGAACTCCATTTTTTAATATTATTATTATTTATAAAAAAAATATTATTAATATATATAAAACTATCACTATTTGAAAAATAAAATATTTTTTGAACACTGGTAATTTTTTTAAACAACAATAATATTTTTTGTGTATGACAGTGACAAAATTTATGTGTAAATTTTATTAACATGAATGTTAGTCTAATATTATAAATTATGAAAATAAATTGATAGCGATTCTATCGCTAACATGAACTTATTCAGAAAAATAAAAGCAAAATACTTATTACGAAGTTAATTAACTAAATAGATAATTAAATAGTATTGTTACCAAAATTATTGCTTTGAGATGGTCCCTGCTGAATTTGACGTCGGACTTTCCACTTTCCATTATATCCAGAAACATGTCAAGAAAATCCTTAGCCTCGCCGCTGCCGCCGCCCTGCTTCCGCCGTTGCTCCTCCCTATCACAAATAATCTTCTCCAACAAAGCATCGTACCTCCTCTGAATACTCTCCGATCTCTTTTTTATCCCCTGTAAATCAAAATTCTTGCAAAACCATATAATACTCCCCGAATATCTGCTTCACCTCCCGAATCACTGTCCTCACCGCCTCCGCGTCCCCCGAGCTCCTGTATTAGAGAATGAAAAATGTCTATTAGCCCCTTTGAAATATAAATATTTTGTACTTTATATAAATACTATATTAGATAATTAAATAATTAAATTAATTTCAGACCTGACTACAACTCAATTTTTTTAGATGAACGTCAAATGCTTAGATTCAAATTCTACTGAAATCCTTCGCTCATAATAAGGGTGTGTGTTGTAAACTCTAGTGAAAGTAAGTAGACACACTCATGGACGGATCTAGAGGACGTTGGTGTTATGTCGCCATCTTTGGAATTTAAATTTTTTGTACTTTTTTTTTTATATATATATACACATAATTGATATGGAGCCTACAAGTGTGCTCCTTACGGAGCCTAATAGATTTTTTACCCGGTCCGAACCCAACTCGACTCGACCCAAAATCAGTTCAAGCGGTTCATGATTCACCAGACCCGAATGATTGTATTTATGTCTTAAATTCGTAAAATTTTATCATTAAGCCCTTTCTGAAAAATTCCGTCCTCGTTGGTTGGAAAACCTAGACCCGCCCTTGAAAGTATTTACTATCTCTGTCCCAAACTCGATTGCTACGTTACTGTGTGCTCGAATTTTAAGAAAAAATGATAAAGTGATAAAGTGTTGGGTAGAAAGAGTTCTTTATTACTCCCTCAGGCCTATTTTTTATTATACGATTACTGTAGACACAGAGATTAAGAAAAGGTAGGAGATAATAATATTAAATGGTGTAAAGTGGGTAAAGTGGATTTAGTGGAGGGAAATAATAATATTAAATGGTGTAAAGTGTGTTTGGTGGAGAGAAATAATAATATTAAATATTATTAAAAGTTGTTTTATTTCCTTTTCAAGAAATGACCAAACAAAATTAGGACAGCTATTAACAGAAAGTGGACAATCAAAATTAGGACAGAAGGAGTAGTATTTTATGTGATAAAGTGATAAAGTGATGGTTAGTTGGAGTTAAAAAGAGTTGTTTATTAGTATTTTATGTGATAAAATGATAAAGTGAGTATTTCCATTTAAGGAAAGTGGTAATCAAGTATGAGACGCCCGAAACGAAAATGTGGCAATCGAGTTTGGGACAGAAACACCTCTATACATGAACTCTATCACTTTTATGTATAAAAGTTATTATTATTATTCACAAATACTTTCACTGTTTAAAAATATAAAATATTTTTTAAACAATAATTATTTTTTGCGCATAATTTTTATGTATAACAGTGATAGTTTTTATACATAACAATGATACTAAAAAAGTCGAGTTGACGCTAATTTTTTCTTTATTTTCCAAATTGTCCAATTTAAACTTTAGCTTTTGAGAGATGAGTTTACAAATACTTCCAAACTTTGAATTTAAAATTTTAATTTTTAGACGAGATGGAAAGTATTTGAACCTGATACTCAGCATCATTTGCGAGATGACCCTCATCAACTCATCCGTCACATTAAACCCCTTCCCCGTCCTAGCCTTCTCCATCAAAGGCGGTCACCTCCCACGTGCGAATCGGCAGGAAGTGCGTGAGGTTTCGTGCACCCAGAAGCTCGTGATAAACTTGGAATACGGGCCGTACGGTGAGAAAGCGAAGGAAGAACCGTAGGTGATGATATCAACCGCCGTCGAGTGCTTGCGGCACGCGAAATTAAGCTCGTGCGTCTTCACAAACTCCTTCGCGGCTCGAAATGACGACGCACGGGATGGACCCCATACGGACCTGCATTAATGGGCCGTAGCGTTGGGCCATAGAGTGAAATGAGTGGTGGAGTCTCGGCCCAAGTAGGTGCAAGTGGCCGATGATGGGGAGGGCCAATAAGCCCGGTGGGGACGAAAAAGGTGATGTAGAGTGGGATCTCCAGTAAGGCCATGTTTGGTGTACTAGGATAGAGATTGAATGGATTGGCGGGTAGGATCGATGAAGATGTGTATTCCTATATATATAGGTGTATGTATAAATAATTATTTATTTGTTTTTTATTTTTTATGGGTAGGTTTGGGTGGTCATATTTTTAGACCATGCCAGTGTAAATTAATTGCAATGTTTAGTGCAATAAGTAATATGCTTAAAAAATACTCCGAGGAGTGTACGGTGTACCTGATGTATTAATTATGTATATAAGATCTAGCTAAATTTGTATTTTAGTCTGATTCGATTAACAATTAAAATATTAATTTATTAACTGAAAATAAACTAATCAAATTAATATTTAGGTATATTAATTAATTTATTTGGTATATTGATTTATTAAATGGGTTAACTGAGAGTTAATTGCTATTTTGAGGACCTTCCTTGTAATTTGTAGAGCTTTCAGAACGGGCCGACGGGTCTAGTCAGCCCAAAACCCACTTCAATCAATATTTTTGCGGGTTTGGGCGAGCCAATCCATCGTGGGCTTGAGTCGAAAACTATTCAACCCAACCCGCCCCAACCCACTTCAACCCGCGGTCCAAACGGGCCAACCCAAACGGACACGTTCTCTGGCAGACTCGTAAATACTCAACTCAACCCGCCCCATATACAGACGGGCCCGGACCTATCCAACGGGCCTAACCCATTTTGACCGCTCTAGTAATTTGTAACATGATATATATCGGAAATGAATTTTAATTTTTTTGTTGTTTGTTTTTTTGTTTTGTTTAATAGACTAAAATATGAAATGAAATTATAACAAAGAGGCCAGGTGAACCAACAACATGCAACTGATATTTTTACAGAAGTTTGTGTTGGGATTATACTGAAAAGTATGCTTTTTACTTTGTATAATCGAAACTGAATTTTCAGACTTATTTACTGAAATAAATTGTTTATCATTGATGCTTTAAATATGATTGAATGTTATATATATTTCTTTGCATAAGCTGTTCAATAATTAAATGCGTGTTACTTTGTAGTTAATTTAGTGATACCGAGATCACGAGAAGATTAAATTAAGGTCCCTTGTAACTAAAAAAAATACGCCATTCACGACCTAGATGGAAATGAACAACCATCGCGAAAGGTTGAGGTGTAAGGCTCAGATTGGTTTGTCTTGACCAAGAGATTACACTAGTGCATGACTGATGCGCTAGATAGGACCTACATGAGGATAAATTCTGAGGCCCGAACAAGGAAGAATTAGACCCTCGAGTGGTTCGTTGTTTCTTAACCTTTGTCCCTTAAATAGGATCACGTGGGATTGGTAACTATTGCTTTGACTTATCATGGGTAGCGAATCGAGAGAGATTCAATACTTTTTATCTTGGGCAATATTATCGGTCACATGTGATTGCTAAGATTTAATACTTAAGAATCATGTGCAAGCACGCTTGCTTGATTTGCCCCTTGGGAGGTTCATAAGTTTTATCATACCAAATCTTGCAAGTGGAATTAGTTTAGGTATGGATAATAATGTTGAACCGTTCTCGACCAAGGACAAAAGATATTAATTAACGGAAAGTTATTTTGGTGGCTTGAATTAATTAATGGGCTAGATGATCTTAAACACGCGGAAATAATAAAGGGAGCCATATTGATTGTAATATGGGTTAAGATGGATGGTGCAATATTAATTATGTAGTGGGATTAATTAATATTTATGGGCTTGAATTATATTGTGGCTCAATATTAGATATTCAAGATCCATTAGAAGGTCCAATCTTAATTCTCCTAAAAGGCCCCTCGAGTAGCCCAACATATAGTCCAATAACGAAAAAAGTGATTAAAATAAAATAAATATTGTTGCTTTTATATTTCCTCTTATTTTTAAAAATTATGGATAAAAGAGGAGAAAATTTTTCTTTGAATTTTGTTATGGAATGAAGATATGTATTCTTGGAATACAAGATTGTCTCATTAAATTCAAGAAATCTCCCACTTGGTTATACATAATGAAATTTCGAAATTTTGGAAATATATTGGGCAAGAAAGATTTTCTTGATTTTCTTGAAAAGATATTATGGAAGATATGTATTTCTTGAAATACAAGAATATCTCATAAATTCAAGAAGATCCAAATCTTGGATTCTTGCACACTAATATTTTCGAAAATTCCATAAAATAGATGAGGTGGATTTTTGTGGAATATTTTAATTATGGGAAAGAGAATATATGGGATATATTCAAGATTTCTTGGTGACCAAGAAAAGTCTTATCCCACATTGAAAAACAACACAAATTTCGTCCACCCTCTCTCCTATAAATAGGGGATGATTAGTTCATTCCTAAGTACAATTCCATGTGCTGGAAATATTAGCAAATCCACATAAGTGGTGCAACAAAGTTTATTTTTTCCTTTTGTTAATTGTTCGAAAGTATCCTTCCACCGGATTGTCGAAAGCAAGGGCTAAGGGAATACTTGGGAAGTCCTTTTGGTTAGTCCGTCCGACCAAAGTCTTCGCTTATCCCGAGAGGTACGTTCACGTAAACCTGTAGATTTCGCATGCGTAGGTTTTACGTGACTTTTTATATGCATGATATGTTGTTGCAATTATTATTTGAATTAATATAAGATTAATTCATGCTAGTAATAATTAATGAATTAAATTTGTATTTAAATATTCACCCCGAATAGATCTGTGCAAGTCATTCCCCAACAATCGTATCGAGCCATTGTTTGAGACTCTGAATTTTTTTAAATTGTAATTTAATTCGTGGACATTAAATTTGAAATTGGATAGTAGAACTGTTAGATCTTTTGCGGTATCCAATTGTCATGGATTTTAATGTTTTATTTTGCATGCATATAAAACCGTGGTTTTTTAATTCGATTCGATTCGGATTTGTTTTGGTTTCGCGGAAAAATCCACGAAGTAGACTAGGATTTGTTTGATTGATCAATGTATTATCAGGTTCAGATCTAGGTTTATTTATTTTTTGTAAATAAATTGTAAATCGATCGGGAAACTAAAAGACGAAGAATTAAAAGGATAAATCCGCAACTGCGCTGCAGCGGGCAAGCGCTACCGGCACGCATGGGCGCCAGGCGAGGCCGGGCGCCGAGGGCGCGAGAATGAAGGGTACCGCGCCAAGACGTGGGCGACAAGGCCCGGTGCCTAACGGACGGACGGAAGCCGGGCGTTCGGGTCGATGGGCTGGAGGGCGGGCGAAGGCCGTGACGCTGCCGCCGCCGAGATCCGCCAGGCTGACGCTTATCGACACGCCGAGGCGCCGCGAGGTAATCGCGGTGTACGGCGGTAAATAGGTCGCCGAGGTTGCCCTAGTATTAAGCGGCCGGGTTTGATGCGGGCGTGCATCCCGCCATGAGCCGCCCGTGGCGGTTCGAGATGAAGTATTTTTCGAGACGAACGAGTGGGAGAAATTCGAGACGTGTTTCTTCAAGATCAAGCCAAGAAAAATCAAACCATGACAATTGGATAATTTGTGCCCAATATGTTTTTTTCTGTTTTGCTTGATTTATTTGTGCTATCTTATGCTTTATTTAATTTGTTTAAATGTGTTTGCATGAGGGTTGTCAAATGGAAAAATCTCAACTTCAAAATTACTAAGTATGTTTTAAATAATTAATTGACAATTTTATTCCGGATAATAAAATTGAATTAATTTTGACCTCCATGATTTATTTATTTGTGAATTCTTTTGGAGAAATTCCCTCACGGGGACGGTCAAAAGATAGGTTTCACATGAATGAATTCGAAGCGGATGATTGTGGGTTATTACTAGTGGCGACGATGACCTCCCCACGAGGAGGCTCGATCAAAGCGAAATAGTAATCCTGTATTTAATCATGGTTATTACTTAGGTATAAAATTGATATTCATATACTTCCCCGAAGTCCCTGTCAATTTTATATTGGTCAAGTGGGAGCCAACTATTAATCTGGATATTAAAGGTTTGTAACTGTTCTTGTTTGTAACCTGCTTGGATGTGTTTAAATAATGACCCACCACACGTGGCTTATTTAAACTGTTTTGAGATGTTGGCTGATGCATGTTCATATTTTTTTTTTAGATTTTAAAATATGATGAAATGTGATCGAACCTTGTGATATACTTGTGCTATTGCATATAGTTGTTTATTTCAGTTTAGCATGTCGTTACCTTTTAATCCACTGTTATTATACTTAAAGTCAATACAATATGTATGGAAACTATATTGATTGGAAAATTATAATTGTCCTAACTGCACAAAAAGCACAAGTGGATTTTGACACACAAAAATCAGATGAGCCAACTGACGAGTCAAAACATGCGGGACTCGTCAGGTCACCTTGCGAGAGATGTCGACGATGAAAATGGTGGAGGAAAAACCCGTAAGGGATTACGTCCTCAAAATAGATGGCCCATCTGAACAAACTTGAGATTCTGAGTGCAGATTATGATCTGGAGACTCAGATGAATTTGGTACTTCATTCTCTGCCCAGAAAGGTTTTTGAGCATTTTGGCCTCGCTAGCTAATTTGTTGCAAACTTTTGGACTCGGCAGAAATGACGATAAGGCACCAAACTCAAGCTTTGACGGCAAGTGATCCGTCTTCATATTCTAGGCCAAGGGTAGGCAAGATAAAGAAGAGGACCAAAGGCCATAAGCAATAAAACTCAACTGTTGCCAAGGGCAATGGTAAGATGAGGAATGCTCGTTGAGTCAAGGAAAATCCAAAGAGGAAGTGCTTAAGCTGCGGTGAGAGAGGACAATGGAGGTTTTGCCTGTTCCAACCCCAAAAGGGACGGAAAGAAAGGTAATTCTCACACACTAGTTGTTGAAACTTGTTTAGCGGCGTATACTTCTCATTCGTGGGTGGTTGATACGAGATCCACTAATCATGTTGGATTCACGGGTTCTAAATGATCCGGCAACATAGTGGGAGTGAGATCCTCATCACACTTGGCAACGTTACGAAGGTAGAAGACATTGCAATGCTACGTAAGTGGCATATATTGCAGTGCTACGGTAGTAACGATTATTGCAATACTACGCAAGTAGCAGACATTGCAATGCTACATGAGTAGCAGTTAAAGCAGTGGGAGAAGTGCACCTATCTTTTGAAGATAAAGTTTTTTGAGATTATCTTTGTGTTCCCAGTTTTAGAAAGAATTCACTTTCAGTTTCTAAAATTTGATTAAAGGACACTAAGTTTCTTCTAATAAGAATGACATCATTTTTGAAATGATGAGTGTATCTCACATACGGGACATTGATGGAAAATCTCTATACAATTAATCTGTGCACACCACTCACTTAAATGTATCATATAACACATCAATCAAGCTTTCCGAGAAAAGAAAGCGTTCATCGACGTGAACGAGACACTTTTTAGCAACTATAAATTGGGTCATATAAATCCAAAAGAGGATCCAAAGGTTGGTAAGAGGCGGTTCACTAGGGCTTCTCCAAGTTGAACCGATTCCAACCTCGCGAATCATGTTTGGAGGGTGATAGGACCAAGATGGCATTTGGAGCCAAGGGAATGGGGCTAAAGAAGTGTTAGAGATCGTTCACATAGATGTACGTAGTTCAATGTCAACCAAAGCAAAGAGGAGGTTATGAGTAATTTTATTGATGATTACTCAAGGTACATTTTCCTTATGAAGCATGAATCGAGACCTTTGAGAAATTCTAAAGAATTTAAGGCTCAAGCAGAGAATCATATGGAAAACGTATCAAGTCTCTACGATCCGATCGTGGAGGCGAATACCTCGGCGATGAGTTTTGAACTACTTATCCGATGAAGGGATTATATCCCACTTCATCAAGACCGGAACCCCGGGGTTTTTGAGAGCAAAGCAATGTAATTCTTTTGGAAATAGTTAGATCAATGATGAGTTATACGGATCTTCCCGAAGTCGATTCGGGGGTCATGCCTTGGAAACAAAATGACTTACATTACGAACTTGGTGCTATCCAAATCGGGTTCCCAGAACCCCAAAGAATTGTGGACCGGGCGCAAGTCTAGTATGAGACACATGAGAACTTTGGGGTGTCCGCCACGTGTTGGACAAGGAAACCGTAAATTGGATCCTCGATCGTAATTAAAGGTCATTTTTGTAGGATACCCCGAGGGAACAAAAGGGTGAATGATTCTATAGTTCAAGATCAAAAGGTGGACATCCTCACCCACTTTAGATTTTGGAAGAAAACTATATGAACCAAAGAAACCCGAAGTGAGATTACCTTAAATGAGCTTAGAGGGCAAACCTCAAAGGCTAACTGTCTTAGATGATATACCAAACGATCACGTTTTTCAACCTGAGCCTAGTCATAGTGGGAGGGTTGTTAGGCGACTGAGAGATTCATGGGAATAGGAGAGTCCTCGGACTTGATTTAGGAATCGAGACCCATGGACATATGACGAGGCACTCCAAGATAAGGATCTGATTCTTGGCAAACAAAGAATGAAAGCCGATATGGGTTATATGTTTCATAATAGAGTGTGGGAGCTAGTTGAACCACTTAATGGGGTCAAACCCATTGGATGCAAGTGGGTATATAAGAGGAAAAAAGGACCGGATGGGAAGGTTGAAACCTTTAAAACAAGACTAATGACGAAAGGTTATACTCAGAAAGAAAGGGATCGATTATGAGGAAACTTTTTTTTTCAGTAGCCATGCTTAAGTCCATCCGTATTCTCTTATCGATTCTTTGCAAGATTTCAACTTTGAAGTCTGGCAGATAGATGTCAAGACAGCTTTCCTTAACGGAAGTCTTGATAAAGAGATCTATATGCAACAACCCCATGTTTTCATTAAAACAGGCCAAGAACACCTAGTTTGTAAAGCTCAAGAGGTCCATTTACGGACTCAAACAGGCATCCAGAGCTTGGAACCAAAGTTTTGATCATGTAATAAAGTCTTATGGGTTTGATCAAAATAAGTTTGAAAGTTGTGTGTATAAAAAGCGTTTGAAGCGTGCATTGGTATTCTTAGTACTATACGTAGATGACATTGTGATCATCGGGAACGATGTGAAGGTGTGGTCAGACGTAAGGGCATGGCGTTTCAAAACAGTTTGATATGAAAGACTTAGGGAAAGCCGGACACATCCTTGGGATCAAGATTACTCGAGATCGCAAGAAAATGATGATCGGGTTATCGCAAGTATTCATACGTTGACACTGGTTTTGAAACAATTCAAAGATGCAAGATTCAAGAAAGGATTCGTACCTTTCGGACTTGGAATCCATCTATCCAAGAAAATGTCCCCTAAGACGCAAAAAGGAGATAGATGACATGAAAGGCATTCCATGTGCTTCGTACCAGTAGGAAACCTTATGTATGCAATCTTTGTGGTACGAGACCAGGATATATGCTTTGTCGTAGGCATGGTAGCAAGATATCGAGTAACCGGGGAAAGCTTTAATCGACGACGGTTAAAAACATTCGAAGTATCCGAAAAGAACTCGGGATAGAATGTTAATTTATCGATCCGATACTCCAATCCCCATCGCTACATGGACTCGGATTTCCAATCGATTTAGATTCCATAAATTATCCGCCTTTCGTTAGTGTGTTTCCATTTGGGAAGTGTAGCCATCAAATGGACGAGTGTGGTAAATGCATCAACGACTCAACCATGGGACTCGGGTAAGTAGTTGTTTGTGAAGCGTTGAAAGAACCGATTGGGCTCTAGATCTTCTTAGTGGACTTGGATGGTGTTTCAATTTGTCTAGCAATATCGCTAGGGCGGTTGCAAATTCAAGAGAACCAAGAGTCCACGAGTCAAACAAACACATTAAAGGAAAGACATCTTATCGAGAAATCGTTAAGAGAGGAGATATAGATGTGGCAAAGATAGCGTCCCGAGGATGACCCTAGCGATCCATTCACAAAGCGTCCGCCTCTGAATACATTCGAGAGACATGTGAGTGGAATGGGTGTCAAGACAGATTGCTAATCTGGGCTTTGAGTATAAGTGGGAGAAATTATTAGGTTCATGTAGGTGACATTAGATGTCACGGACTACTCGGCGTGTTGTAGTATACTTAAAAGCGGACTTTGAGTATAAATGGGAGATTGTTGGGATTATCTTGAAAAGTATGCTTTTTACTTTGTATAATCGAAAACTGAATTTTCGGACTTATTTTTGAAATAAATTGTTTATCACCGATGCTTTAAATATGATTGAATGTTATATATATTTCTCGCACAACCTGTTTCAATAATTCGACGTGTTACATCAGTAGTTAATTTAGTGATACCGGATCACGAAGATTAAATTAACGGTCCCCTTGTAACTAAAAAGTATGCCATTCACGACCTAGATGGAAATGAACAACCATCGCGAAAGGTTGAGGTGTAAGGCTCAGATTGGTTTGTCTTGACCAAGAGATTACACTAGTGCATGGTGATGTAATTGAATAGGACCCTGGGGAGGATAAATTCTTCAGAACTGAACAAGGAAGAATTAGACCTCAGTGGTTCGTTGTTTCTTGACTTTTGTCCCTTAAATAGGATCACGTGGGATTGGTAACTATTGCTTTGACTTATCATGGGTAGCGAATCAGAGAGAGATTCAATATTTTTTATCTTGGGCAATATTATCGGTCACATGTGATTGCTAAGATTTAATCTGAAGAATCGTGTGCAAATACGCTTGCTTGATTTGCCCCTTGGGAGGTTCATAAGTTTTATCATACCAAATCTTGCAAGTGGAATTAGTTTCCGGTATGGATAATAATGTTGAACCGTTCCTCGACCAAGGACAAAAGATATTAATTAACGGAAAGCTATTTCAGTGGCTTGAATTAATTAATGGGCTAGATGATCTTAAACACGGGAAATAATGACCGGGAGCCATATTGACTGTAATATGGGTTAAGATGGATGGTGCAATATTAATTATGTAGTGGGATTAATTAATATTTATGGGCTTGAATTATATTGTGGCTCAATATTAGATATTCAAGATCCATTAGAAGGTCCAACCTTAATTCTCCTAAAGGCCCCCTGAGTAGCCCAACATATAGTCCAATAACTGAAAAGGTGATTAAAATAAAATAAATATTGTTGATTTATATTTCCTCTTATTTTCGAAAATTATGGATAAAAGAGGGAGAAAGATTTTCTTTGAATTTTGTTATGGAATGAAGATATGTATTCTTGGAATATAAGATTGTCTCATTAAATTCAAGAAATCTCCCACTTGGTTATACATAATGAAATTTCGAAATTTTGGAAATATAGTGGGCAAGAGATTTTCTTGATTTTCTTGAAAAGATATTATGGAAGATATGTATTTCTTGAAATACAAGAATATCTCATAAATTCAAGAAGATCCAAATCTTGGATTCTTGCACACTAATATTTTCGAAAATTCCATAAAATAGATGAGGTGGATTTTTGTGGAATATTTTAATTATGGGAAAGAGAATATATGAGATATATTCAAGATTTCTTGGTGACCAAGAAAAGTCTTATCCCACATTGAAAAACAACACAAATTTCGTCCACCCTCTCTCCTATAAATAGGGGATGATTAGTTCATTCCTAAGTACAATTCCATGTGCTGGAAATATTAGCAAATCCACATAAGTGGTGCAACAAAGTTTATTTTTTCCTTTTGTTAATTGTTCGCGAGTATCCTTCCACCGGATTGTCGAGCAAGGGCTAAGGGAATACTTGGGAATTCCTTTTGGTTAGTCCGTCCGACCAAAGCCACTGCCATCCCAAGAGGTACGTTCACGTAAACCCGTAGATTCCGCATGCGTAGGTTTTACGTGGCTTTTTATATGCATGATATGTTGTTGCAATTATTATTTGAATTAATATAGGATTCATTCATGTTAGTAATAATTAATGAATTAAATTTGTATTTAAATATTCACCCCGAATAGATCTGTGCAAGTCATTCCCCAACAGTTTGCACCACTCTTAGTTTACAGATGTATTTCTCCCCTGCGATGCACAGTTTGAATATTAACACTCAGTGCAAGATGAATTATGATATGAATTTAAATTAAATTCATTATGTATATATATAAATTTTATGAAATAATATATATGTAAGTATTTCATAATAATTTTGTAAATAAACATTGAACTCATTACAAATACTAAATTTTATATATGTGAAATTAAAGATTATAAAAAGACAATCAAATTGACACATAATACGGTTAAAAATATATGTGTTACAAATAAATTGTCAAATTTTAAAAATATTAATAAAAAGTAAATTATAAAAAACAAAAGAAATAAATGGTTATTTGTTGATATTAAGTCACTCTCTTTTCTAAGAAGTGAAGTACACCCTTTCACTATGAAGCAAATATGGCTATACATGCTCAAATATGTACTTGAAATTTTTACAAACTTCTACTTTTATATATTTATAGGTTCCACACATTATTGGTGTTGAGCTTTTAGTACAAAAACTTGTGTGAACCCGAATTCACGATGAACTCTATTTTTTTAATGTTATTATTATATATAAAAATTATCATTGTTATATATAAAAAATATCACTATTTAAAAGATAAAGTATTTTTCAAATAATAATAATTTTTATACATAATAATTTAACAATAATATAGACCTAATTTACGAGAGTATTACTCTTAATTGTTTGTGTATCACATTATAAGAAGCTCCATGTAAGAAAACTGAAGTTAAATGGACCAAAAAAGTGAGTTTTTTTTTATTCTTAAAATCATGTCAATTGTCTTTCAACTCATAAAGATAGATTTATAGATTTATCCAAACTATTAACAAATAAAAATTATTATAATTAAAATATTTTTTTTATCTTTATATTTAATAGTAATTCTAGACAATTATGCGAACAAGATACATTAAATATAGACAAAAGATGCAAATAATTTATTTATTTTAGAGAAAACCCTCATTTTTAGTCCATTCTCGTTTAAAAAGTTTTTTTTATCAAGAATTTTTATTTCATTCTTTTTTAGCCAAGATAACAACTTTTTGGACCATTATATCTTTAATGAAGTCAATAAAAATTGAAAAAAATGATGATACATGCTTCATCAAATGGTAAACATATTATAGTACGGACTTAATTTAATTTTAGTACAAGCTAAAAAATGATGGTGCGAGTAGAATTAAATTGTGATACGGGATTAATTTATAGTGCTACGTGATTAATTGAATGGTGGTACGGGATGAAATGATCTTGGTGTAGGCTAAAATAATGAAAGAATGGGAAAAGGCTAGAGTTTGGGAAAATTATATTCTCTTGGCTAAAATAGAATGATTACAAATTTTGTTACACAAAAGAACTTTTACTTTTATGTTTAGGCTATTTATATAGACAAAGTCTCATGTACAACTGGTGCGCGGATTTAAGATCCTTGCATTCGTCCCAACCCTACCAATTTATCCACATAATATGTCTAATATATTCAATAGGTCAAGTATTTTTTGAAATGAATCATTCTGTTATATGAGTGCACGATGCATTTGGATGCACAAGAGACCCACTCATTTATATATTATCCCGAAACTGAGATTTATTATTAAGTGTATCAATTATAAGTGTTCATATAGGAATATATGCATATAAAATAGCAGAAACCAATTTAAATTGAGAAATCATTGGATTTTTTATAAAAAAATATTGTTAAATTGAGAAAAAAAATTTGAAAAAAATATTAACAAATAATAATGAATTGAAAAAAAAAATCTTTTGAAAAAAATAAAAAAAATCATTAGAATAAATATTAACAATTAATAATGAAAAAAATATTTAATCTTTCAAAAAAAATTACAAATAATAATTAATTGGGAAAAAAATTTGGGAAAAAATAGAAAAAATCTTTTGTCAAATTGAAAAATGAATCTTTGAAAAAAATATTAACAAATTAAGAAAAAATATAAGAAATATTTAGAATAAATATTAACAAATAATTATGGAAAAAAAATCTTAATCTTTGGGGAAAAATTAAAATCTTTTGCCAAATTGTGGAACTAATCTTTGAAAAAAATTTAACAAATAATAATAAATTGAGAAAAAATCTTTGACAAAAATAGAAAAATCTTTAAAATAAATATTAATAAATAATAATGGGAAAAAAATATTTGGTATTTATACCCAATAATAGATCTCTTTTAATATTGTAATATATTCCAAATAAAATTATGATCAAATATATATATTCCAAATAAAATCATGACAAAATCTATCGATTTCACAAAAAATCTTGCATTAATATTCTTCCAAATTTATTATTATTTTTCTAAATTCTCTCCTACATCCCCGTGTGTATATATATATATACACTTTTATTTTAACAAATAATCATGCCTGAAACTCACACCTGATACTTTTTTTTAATCCTAACTTTCAGCTTAATTTAATATTTATTGCTTTTCAAGTTTGTACTTTTTTTAATCAAAATATCTTAGCTTAATTTATTATTTATTATTTTTCATGTTTGTACTTTTTTTATCCGAATTGTAATTCATTTAACCAATATTTTCATAACCGAACCGTTGACCAAACCGGATTGGGCACCGGTTGGCAAACCGGCGGTCCAACCGTTAAAATGATTCTTATCAATATTTTTAAAATATTCTCTATATTACATTAAAAATAAAATAAATATGCATTTATAAAATTTAAAATTATAAATTATAAGTTTCATTTTGAAATAAACACAATAGAATCATAGACAACGCAATACAATTTAAATTAATGATGATAAAAATAAGAATTAAATTTTAAATTAATTTAAAAAATAACAAAAGACCGGTTCAACCGGTTTTTTCGATTCTGGCCGGTTTATTCCGATTCAACCGTAAAAACGGTTCCTTGAGGGTAATCAGACCGGTTCCATGGCCGGTTGCCGGTTCAACCCGGTTCTGAAAACAATGCTTTTAACAAAATAACTCTAATTATAGTATCTTTTAATTGTATACTTGTATTTATAAATATTAATAAAATAAGTAGAGTAAGGTTGGAGCAGAAACCTTACTTCATTTTGAATTTTACTCCAAAATGAAAAAAAAAACCTTCATTTTGAAGTAAGGTTGGAGATGCTCTTACCAATGCAAGGAATGAATTGTAGAGAGTTGCATTGTGAGTGATAATGATATATACATATGCATATGGGTTTATCTTATAGAGTTATACAAATTTGCATGTATCATATATTAATTGAGGAGACAATGACATTTATAATTTTTTCTTCATCCTCTTTAATTTGCTTGGGTGGAACAAGAAATTTCTAAGTGATTTAATTCAATTATTGGAACATAAGTTGATGTTTGATCAAAAACATCAGACCTTCAGGTTCCTTGAGCTTTTAAACAAGACACACACATTGATGTTAGAATTTCTTCTTTATCCCCTTTAATTTGCTTAGGTGGAACAAGGAATTCCTGAGTGATTTAATTCTATTATTGAAACATACGTTGATGTTTGATCAAAAACATCAAACCTTCAGGTTTCTTGAGCTTTTAAGTAAGACACATTTTAATTATAAAGTTTTTTAATATGTGTTTTTCACGTTTTATAAAAATTGTTCATAAAAAAAAATTATAAAGTTTTTATTTGTGAAATCGGTTTTGTAAAATTTTTATTTTTACATTATAGTTGAACATTAGTTATGTGTAGAAATTTATTAATATAAATTAAATTCTTGCTAGCTTATATATAACTATATAATACATGTCTGAAAGATAGGCATATCATATATAACAGGCATGTTTGCTTGAGTATTGACATATAGAAGTCTATTAGAATTTAACTTACATGACTATTTATATTCCTTAATATTGACATAACTAAAATTAAAATAGAAAAACTGTTATTGAGAAAAAAATCTTTTGAAAATTTAATAGTACAATGTTTCATAATTTTAATAGTCAAAGTATGTGAAATATTATTAGATTTTTAAAATATAAATAATTTTTGAGACATATCAAAACTATCATCTCCTAAAAAGTATCTCATCATTATCATCAAATTGATTTTAATTTTCTAAAACAAAAAGTAATTTTATTTTATAAAGAAATTAAATAAGAAATATTAAATAAGGATAACTCTTCTAATAAAAAAACAAACATTATTATATCAAACAAATGACCGAGATGACTAAAAAAAAAACAAATATGTCAAAAAAATAAATCACCAACCCCAAGAATCGAGAAAAAATTACCAACATCAATGCAAAATCAGATAGAACAGAGGAAAGGAGTCACAAGGGACAAGCATTCACACCACACAATGACGAAGAATATCTCACACATGAACAAGCTTAAGGTGATGAACAGACCACTCGAAAAATAGCACATACTGCAACAAAACCAAAAAGCAATCCGTAAGACCACCAAAAATAATAACCACATCACCACCGAAGTCCTCTCCTTTCCAATCACCATCTAGATTTGTCTTGCGCCAGATAAATGCTTCCCCTCACAATATGTAGATGCGGAACACTATCAAGTGAGTGAGAAAAAACACGACTAGCCAAAAATTTTTATCTCTAATATGCAGTAGAGCAAGTGAGGAAATGGTAGGGCATTATGGTGGTTTTGAATGTTGTTTAAAATAACTGTTGAGTTATGTTCTGCGTTGATTTTAATTCAAGATCAAACAAACATTATTTTTTTAAATTCTACAGGCCACAATTCAGATAAAAAAACACATAATCATATATGCATCTTAACATCATTTCAATGGTGGACATCACTGTCCGGAAACAATTTCTGGCTCAACTCGCGACACCACACAACAAATTAGATCATTTGCTCGTGGAGCAGTCAAACCATTTCGCTCCGTCATGTCGACTTGACGAGATCCATCGGCCAATTCCCAGTTAAAGCATTGAATCATAGTTCCAATTATATGGGTCACCTCTTGTATACCCAGCAACATCCCCGGACAACCCCTCCTGCCTGTACCAAAGGGCAGAAGCTCGAAATGTTGTCCTTTAATATCCATGGAAGCATTTTCTTTCTCCAAAAATCTCTCGGGTTTAAACAACATCGGATTTTCCCAGTACTTAGGATTCCTGCCCATGGACCAAATGTTGACGAACAACAAACTATTGGCCGAAATCTTGTAGCCATCAATCACGCAGTCAGAGACAGATTTCCTCGATAGCATTGGGATGGGAGGGTGGAAGCGGAATGTTTCTTTTATGATAGCCTGAAGATAGGGTAGGTTAGGAGCATCAGATTCTTGAAGCAATCTCTTGGTCCCTACGACTTTGTCTATCTCTTCTTGCGCTTTCTTCAGTACTTTTGGATTGTTTATCAGTTCGGCTATTGCCCATTCTGTGGTAATGGCTGTTGTGTCGGTGCCCGCGGTGAAGAAATCCTTGACAATTTGTATATGAAAATATATTAATCAACTGATCATAATTAAAGTAGAACTAAATCTTTATTTTTATTTATTAATCTAGTATAAATAATATTAAACTTTTTTTTTTTAATCTCAATCACTAAATTATCACCATGTGTAGTGTGAGAATATTTCTAACAATATAATGGGAGAGCTAAAAAGAGTTGCTCTTTTTACAAAGACAAAAAGCATTTTACATACATTCAGTGATATAATTAAGAGTGTAAATAAAAAATGATATGCAATTATGACATAAGGGATCCACTCGAATTATTTATTCAAGTAAATTTAACTCCTTTTAAAACATGTTACTCCTCTGTCGGCTAAATCTTTACATCCATGTCATCTTCACATATACTCTGACTTATTATATTATATGAATTTGCATAATAGTCAACTAATTACTTGAACCTAAATTGACAAAGTCTTGTATCTACAATATTAATGAAAATTATGACATAGAAAATGTGACACTGTATATTAAATAGAAACGACGAAAACGAAATACGAACAACACAATTATAAAACAGTGGAAGTAACAACACACTCATACAATTTATAATATTATTAATTAAAATCATGCATGAACTTATTCAGAAAAGTAAAAGCAAAACGTAGGTAATTAACTAAATAGATAATGTTGTTACCAAAATTAATGCTTTGAGATGCTCCCTGCTAAATTTGACTTGGGACTTTCCACTCTCCATTATATCCAGAAACATGTCAAGAAAATCCTTAGCCTCGCCGCTGCCGCCGCCCTGCTTCCGCCGCTGCTCCTCCCTATCACAAATAATCTTCTCCAACAAAGCATCATACCTTCTCTGAATACTCTCCGATCTCTTTTTTATCCCCTGTAAATCAAAATTCTTGCAGAACCATATAATATCCGCCACATCGAACTCCCCGAATATCTGAGTCACCTCCCGAATCACCGTCCTCGCCGCCTCCGCATCCCCCTCGTCTTCCGAACACCTGCATTAGAGAATTAAATAAATGAATTTATTTTACATTTCTTTATAATTCGGATTTTTAAATGAGATAAAAAAAATCATGGTATCAGTGCAAATATTTGTATTCAAACCCCACTGAAAGCCTTCACTCGTATTAACGGTGTGTTTGAAACTATAGTGAAACCGACTTATGCACTCATGTACGGATCTACGGGGCACCAGTATCGGTAGCCCCTTTAAAATTTAATTTCTTTTGCACTATATATAGAAATTTTAAATTTATATATACCATATTTTCATATAATCTTGTCATTTTGACCATTTGAAATATTAAAATTTTTACCCCCATTATATTTTAAAGAAAATATTTGTATCCCTTAGCACGAATTTCTAGATCTATTCTTGGACACATTTATTTTTCAAATTACCCACTCACAATTTTAACTTAATAAAAATATTTCTAAATTTTAAGTAGAGTAACTTTTAATTTAAATTTTAAATTTTTAGATTAGGCGAAATTCTTTGTACCTGATACTGAGCATCATATGCGAGATGACGTTGCTGGTGAGCTTGACCAGCTCATCCGTCACATTGAACCCCTTCCCCGTCCTACCCTTCTCCATCAAGGTCTCCACAAAGGCGGTCACTTCCCACGTGCGGATCGGCTGAAAGTGCGTGAGGTTTCGTGCACCCAAAAGCTCGTACGTGCAAAGTTTCTTGATAAACTTCCAATACGGCCCGTACGGTGAGAAAGCAAACGAAGAATCATAGGTGACGATATCAATGGCCGTCGAGTGCTTCCGCGACGAGAAATTGAGCTCGTGCGTCTTCAGAAACTCCTTCGCGAGTTCTGGGCTCGAAACGACGACGCACGGGATGGACCCCAGACGGACCTGCATTAATGGGCCGTAGCGTTGGGCCATAGAGTGGAATGTGTGGTGGAGCCTCGGCCCAAGTAGGTGCAAGTGGCCGATTATCGGGAGGGGGAATGGGCCCGACGGGGAGGAGGAGCGGCGGCGGCTGCCGGTGAGGACGGCGGCGAGGACGACGGCGGAGAGGAAAAGGGTGACGTAGAGTGAGATTTCCAGTAAGGCCATGTTTGGTTTACTGGATATAGAGATTGAATGGGGAGTAGCATGAAGGTGTGTTTATTTTATAATAATATATGTGAATTGTGATATACTGGACCATGGAAGTGTTCGGTAGAACTGGTGGCTGTGGATGCATGTGACGTATTTATTAACCTAGTATGGGGACAGCAATGAATTTAGTACTGTTAATTTTGGATATCTAAATTTTTATCTCGTATCTAGAAAAACATGTTAATTAGAGACATAATTAAATTGCACAAAACATATTTGGAGTAGTTACTATTTAAAGAGTGCATTTACGATTAGGTGACTAGCTATTCCAATTTCCGACTCGAGATTATTTTAATTTTCTGCTACGCTTTTAATTTTACACACACTATATATTCCTATACTGAAGTTATGTGAGGCGTTTTATGATGAAACTGACAAGACTAACAATTTAAAGGGCACCGTGCGGAATTTTTTTTGAGCCCCTCTATGTATTATATATAATAAATAAAATTATAAAATTAACAAATAGTATATTATAATTTATAATGTGATTTAAGCAAAATTTATGAATAAAGTTCTAAAATTAAAAATACGACGATTTTGTTTAAAGATGCCATCAAAATTTCTCGTCAATTGATATATAAGATGCATAAGAATGATATTAAAAAATAAAAAATAATTAGAAAATAATTAAGAAAAACAAATTTGATATGGATACGGGTACGGGTACAGTAATATGAGTACGATACGGTGCGGGTACTGTGATACAAATTTTTAAAAATATAGATACGGATTAGGTACGATTATAATTTTTTAAATTATTTTATATTTTTATTGTATATATAAATATTTTCACAATTTTTTTTTTGAAAATATTTGTCTTTGAAACCTATGCAATTTTTTAACACCTAAACAGATATAAAATCAAAACGAGATGAACATCGTAATAAAATATGTGAACGACTAACAGTTTGATAGTGGTGTAACCGTATGAGCAATAGAGAGAGTCAATTTTTTTATTGTTTGTGGGCTGATACAGGTTAATTTAATATAAAATAAATTTATTTTAAGGATTTTTTTTTTACAAATTTGACCCCACATGTACCCTATCCGTGTCCGACACGCTGATTTGCCGTGTCTGATACAATACCCAAATTATTATTAATATTTTTAATTGGGACACGCCACGTGGCATATCGGGTACGTATTCCACCCGTATCCGTGTACCCAAGTACCCAAGAAATATCCAACACTGCATTATTAAAAAAAATATCCGAGTACCCATGCATCCTTAAAAATAATGGATTATGTAAAAATTAAAGAACTAAATGGTTTTTAAAGAATAAATTAAGAGGTGTTATTGTGCAAAAAGATTTTGATTTAATTGATAAAAGAATTGAAAAAAAATATTGTTGCAAGTCGTATTATGTGGAAAATATGATGTGGCAGTAAGTATGACGACTTAACAAACAAGATGATGATGTGTCAAAATACTATGCACACGTGAGACGAGCACAATGTGACATAAGATGACAAAGATAATTTGGTAACCCAGTTTGTCTTAATTGACTACTTTTGGGGACATACCAAGCCAGGGTTGTATTATTTATGATTTGGGATGTGCGTCGATCACAATGTACCTGTGACGAGCAAAAGTAACATATGAGATTGTGAGTGGGTATAATAAGTGTTATCTTAGATCAAAATTTTTGAACCCTATTATTGATCTTTGAGGGTCTATTTATAGAGTTTAGGACAAGCACGTGCTGCCCTATAAGTATGAGCTGTAGATTCCTTGTCATGCAAGTGAATGTGTGGGATTGCCACGTCTCCTACGATGTTTCTTTGATGGACATTTGTCTTTGCCTGCTTGAGAGGTTTCTGACTTGTCATCCAAGTGGTGTTGGCTTAGCAAGTGGCTTGATTCTGGCATTAGTAATATATACTGCCTAGCCCGAGCATTCGCTCTTTGGGTGATGACAGTGACCAAGGGTTTTAGGTTGTATTTTCTGCTCGCCCTCAAGGGCGAGCAGGTTTGATTTTATTTTGTCCTTCTGCTCGCTTGGGCGAGCAGGATGACTTTATGTGATGATAAACTTACTGGCGAGTATAGGTGATCAATCATTTGTTGTTAACTTGCTACTTTTGCCCGTGAAAGTTGTGTTTGTTCGTCAGCCGAGGTACATCTGTTCGATGAGGTGGCATTTCGACCGTTTTAATTGGTCCGCGTGTTCGCTCGGGCGCAGCATGAGGTGGAAATATGTAGCCGATCACAACAATACCGGTCGGTCCGCTTTTGTGCTTGTCACGGGTCCCATCAGTAAGAGACTAGGGCATTATTTAGGCGCCGCCTCGACCGTAGAAAAGAGGAGTGCACACGTGTACCTAGGTTCAATGATTACAGACAATTTTGAAACATAACCCTGATTCTCGGGTTTATAAATACCCCCTCTTTTCTTTTCTTCTTCTTCTTTTCTTCTTTTCTTCTTCTTCTCTTCTTCTTTTTTTCTTCTTCTTCTCTTTTTTTAATTTCCGGCGATTCTCTTCCGGTGGAGATTCTTCAGGTAAATTTTTTTATTCTTTCTTTGTCCAATTTTTTCATCATGTCTTCGCCGATTTCTGATGAGGCTCGGCCCGGTTCCGGTGAGTCCGAAACCCCCTGTGGGTCGTCTTCTTCACAACGCCGCCCAATTACCCGTAGTAGGGTTGGTCCCTCAACGGGGGAAACCACCGAAGTGAGCCCTCGTTGGAAAATTCGGCAAACATTTGCTATCCTTACTTCGGATTCCGATGATGCTATAAATGAATTGGATCGGGAATTAGCCCGATCCGATTTTGGTGATTTTGACGAGGAGGTTCAGTCGATAGCGCTGTCGGTGGCATGGGTGATCGCGATGTGAGTGCTCTGAACGCCACCAGGTTGGGCGAGCAAGGTGGGGTTTATTTGACCGAACAAAGTGGAGGGATTGGAGGCGAGCCGAACAAGAGAGATGGGGGCGAGCAGGTTGTGGTGCTTGACTTGGTCGAATTTTAGCGAGCAAAAGAATTATTCTTCTTGCTACTCCCCCGCAAGTGCACGGGATCGTCGTAGTAGAAAAATGAAGTATAGGGACCAACTAGTATCGAACCACGGAATTTAGGAGTACGGTGTGGCCCTAGTGCTATGAGTCGACATGTTATTGTAGTTGCGAACGAGGTGCGGGAAATAAAAAATGAGCAACGAAATCAAATAAACATAAACAATAAAAGGGGCACCCGACTAAGTAGGATAAAGGAAAGAGGAACGTGAACTAAGGTGATGATCAAATTGCAAAAATTAAACAAATGAATCAATAAAACTATCCTAGTTTATTTCTCAATTGCGTGATAGAGACTAAATACTCAAGGCTACTAATAAGCACGATAGAGTAAAAAGCTATATAGAGGACAACTGTTTCCCTTCGGGTAATATAGCCTTGCAATAAGGTGTTCCCAAACTCGGTAGTAAAGTCTCCCTCCTATCCCTCACTTTTCGCTACTTAATTTTAAGCTCAAGTGTCTAACTGTGGGGGTTCTAACACTAAATACCCTCTCTCGAATGGATAAGAAGTGTAATTAACACATTTAATCAATTCTCAACTCACAAATTTACACTCAATCGCACTCACGCAACTCTCGTTTATAGCAAGCATGATTTTGCACAAAAATTAATAGAAGAGAACCAATTAAAGCACCATAAAGCCCACAGTAGAATCAACAATCAACCAAGAAATAAACTAAGAATAACTAAATTAAACCATATGTTCAAAATCCACCATCATCACAACACCAAAAGACACTAAGAGTACTAGCCCATCAATTTACTAGTGCACTGAAGAGGACCTACAGGGGGATAAATTCTTCAGAACTGAACTAGGAAGAATTAGACCTCAGTGATTCGTTATTTCTTAATCTTCGTCCCTTAAATAGGATTGCGTGTGGTTAGTAACTATTGCTTTGACTTATTACGAGTAGAGAATCAACGAGATTCAATACTTTATATCTTGGGCAATATTATTGGTCACATGCGATTGCTAAGATTTAATACGGAGAATCGTGTGCAAATACGCTTGTTCGATTTGCCCCCTTGGGAGGTTCATAGTTTTATCATACCAAATCTTGCAAGTGGAACTAGTTTCCGGTATGGATAATAATGTTGAACCGTTCCTTTACCAAGGATAAAAGATATTACTTAATGGAAAGCTATTTCAGTGGCTTGAATTAATTAATGGGCTAGATAATCTTAAACACGGGAAATAATAACCGGGAGCCATATTAACTGTAATATGGGTTAAGATGGATAGTGCAATATTAATTATGTAGTGGGATTAATTAATATTTATGGGCTTGAATAGTATTGTGGCTCAATATTGATAATTCAAGATCCATTGGAAGGTCCAATCTTAATTCTCCTAAAGGCCCCTCAAGTAGCCCAAGATAAAGTCCAATAACTGAAAAAATGTGTTTAAAAATAAAATAAATTTTGTTGATTATTTTCCTTGAATTTCGAAATTATTAAAGAAAAAGAGGGAGAAGAATTTTCTTGAAAAGATTTTATGGAAAGGAGATAAGTATTCTTGGAATACAAGATTATCCCATAAATTCAAAAAATCTCCCACTTGGTTTCTTTAATTGTAATTTTCGAAATATATAGAGTAATAATAGGAAGAAGGATTTTCTTGATTTTCTTGAAAAGATTTTATGGAAAAAGATATGTATTTTTGGAATACAAGAATATCTCATAAATTCAAGAAAGATCCAATCTTGAAAAGTCTCCTATTAATTTCGAAAAAATGGGTTAAATAAGGGTGTGAGATTTTTGTGAAAAAATACACATGGAAAGAAGAATATATGAGATATATTCAAGATTTCTTGGAGATCAAGAAAAGATCTTTCCTAACCTTATTTTGAGTCCTAATTTTCGTCCCCCTCTCTATTATAAATAGGGGATGAATGTTTCATCCCCAGTTAACACGAAAATTGATTTTTCGAAAAAATATCAGCGTCGATAAAATATCAAATATTTTGAAACGTCGACAGATTGTGTATTTTTGAAAAACGTCAATTGTGAGTGTACAATTCCATTTGCTGTAAAAATTAGTAAATCCACAAAGGTAGTGCAACAAATTTTATTTTCCCTTTTGTTAATTGTTCGCGAGCTTCCTTCCACCGGATTGTCGAGCAAGGACTAGGGAATACTTGGGAAGGTTTTTTGGTGTGTTTTCATCGACGAGACCATTGTCATTCCAAGAGGTAAGTTCACGTAAACTCGTAGTAATTTCGCATGCGTAGGATTTACGTGAACTGTTTATATGCATGATTTGTTGTTGAATTATTATTTGAATTAATATAGGATTAATTCATGCTAGTAATAATTGTTAGAATTAAATTTGTATTTAAATATTCATCCCGAATAGATCTGGGCAATTAATTCCCCAACAACTGGTATCAAAGCCTCGGTTTTGGGCTCTGAATTTTAAATTGTAATTTAATTCGTTTTCATTAAATTTGAAATTGGATAGTAGAATTGCTAGATCTTTTTTGCAGGTATCCAATTGTCATGGAATTTAATGTGTTTATTTATGCATGCATATAAATTGTGGTTTTTTAATTCGATTCGTTCGAATTCGTTTTGCCTCGTGAGAAAATCCACTAGTAGATTAGAATTTGTTTGATTTGATCAATGTAATAGACTAGTCTAGATCTAGGTTTATTTATCTTTTTGTAAATAAATTATAACTTAGGATCGAAAAAGCAGGCGGAGATGAAGAATTAAATGGAAGGGGATCCGGGCAAGGCGTGGCGGCGTGCATCGCGAAACGTGCCAAGGAGGCACGTCACGACGCTGGATGTCGGGCGCGCCAAGACGGGCGCGGGCCGAGGCGGAGGGACCCGGCGTCGGCGCGGATCTACCTCGGCGATGGAAATATACATGGGCGATGCCGCCGAGACACGCTACGGGCGACGCGGATGCAAGCGGGCGGGCGATGTCGCTGAGGCGACGACAGCGACGCAAGTAGCGTGCATGCGATCTAAATGAAGGCGGCGGCGCGAGGCTGGCGACGACGCCGAGGGCGCTACGGGCGACACGGCGATGCTCGCCTAGGGGGAGCGACGACGACGGCGCTCTTCACAATACAACAAGACGACGACACTCGACACGGCCGGAAGGCTAGGTCGAGTACTCGACCATGAAATGGGTCGACATGCGGGTTTGACAAGACGTTTTTTTTTAAACGGTCAAGGGAGCTTTTCGAGACTTAACGATGAAGGCTATGAAGACGATTTCTCAAGATCAAGACATGACAAAAATTAACCATGACAATTGGATAAATGTGCCCAATATGTTTAATTTTTTGTCTTGATGTTTATGCATTATTTATGCTTATTTAAATTGTGTTTAAATTTGCGATGCATGAGAAAATATTTTGAAAAATCTCACTTTCGAAAATTACTAAGTATGCTTAAACAGCTAATTGATAATTTTATTCCGGATAATAAAATTGAATTAATTTTGACCTCCATGATTTATTTATTTGTGAATTCCTTTGGAGAAATTCCCCCCACGGGACGGTCAAAAGATAGCTTTCATATGAATAAATTCCAAATGGATGATTGTGGTGTTGGGGAATAAGTTGCACAGATCTATTCGGGGTGAATATTTAAATACAAATTTAATTCTTATAATTATTACTAGCATGAATTAATCCTATATTAATTCAAATAATAATCCAACAACAAATCATGCATATAATTAATTCACGTAAATCCTACGCATGCAAAATTCTACGAGTTTACGTGAACGTACCTCTTGGAATGACAGTGATCTGTTTGATTAGACTAACCAAAAGAACTTCCCAAGTATTCCCTTAATCCTTGTTCAACTATCCGGTGGTAGGACACTTGTGAACAATTAACAAAAGGAAAATAAATTATGTTGCACCACCTTTGTGGATTTACTAATTTTTCCAGCACATGGAATTGTACTTGGGAATGAAAGAGTCATCCCCCTATTTATAGAGCATAGGTGGTCGAAAATTGTGGGCAAACATAATGTGGGAAAATCTTTTCTTGATCTCCAAGAAATCTTGAATATATCTCCTATATTCTTTTTTCCATAATTATAATATTCCACAAAATCCCACCTACTCTTTGTTATGGGAGATTTTCGAAAATCATAGGTCAAGATTCCAAGATTTGGATCTTCTTGAATTTATGAGATATTCTTGTATTTCAAGAAATACATATCTTCCATAATATCTTTTCAAGAAAATCAAGAAAATCTTTCTTGCCCTTAATTATCAAAAATTTCAAAATTTATCTTCATGAATAACCAAGTGGGAGATTTCTTGAATTTAATGAGATAATCTTGTATTCCAAGAATACATATCTTCTTTCCATAAAAAAATTCAAAGAAAATCTTTCTCCCCTTTTTATCCATGAATTTCGAAAATAATAAGGAAAAATAAGCAACAATATTTATTTTATTTTAAACACATTTTTCAGTTATTGGACTATATGTTGGGCTACTCAGGGGGCCTTTAGGAGAATTGAGATTGGACCTTCCAATGGATCTTGAATTATCAATATTGAGCCACAATATTATTCAAGCCCATAAATATTAATTAATCCCACTACATAATTAATATTGCACTATCTATCTTAACCCATATTACAGCCAATATGGCTTCCAGTTATTATTTCCCGTGTTTAAGATTATCTAGCCCATTAATTAATTCAAGCCGCTGAAATAGCTTTCCGTTAATTAATATCTTTTGTCCTTGGTCAAGGAACGGTTCAACATTATTATCCATACCGGAAACTAATTCCACTTGCAAGATTTGGTATGATAAAGCTTATGAACCTCCCAAAGGGGCAAATCAAACAAGCGTACTTGCACACGATTCTCCGTATTAAATCTTAGCAATCACATGTGACCAATAATATTGCCCAAGATAAAAAGTATTGAATCTCGTTGATTCTCTACACATGATAAGTCAAAGCAATAGTTACCAATCACATGTGATCCTATTTAAGGAACGAAGATTAAGAAATAACGAACCACTGAGGTCTAATTCTTCCTTGTTCAGTTCTGAAGAATTTGTCCTCCTGTAGGTCCTATTCAGTGCATCAGTCATGCACTAGTGTAATCTCTTGGTCAAGACAAGCCAATCTGAGCCTTACACTTCAACCTTTTACGATGGGTTGTTCATTTCCATCTAGGTCGTGAATGGCGTACTTTTAGTTACAAGGGACTGTTAATTTAATCTTCTGTGATCTGGTATCACTAAATTAACTACAATGTAACACGTACGAATTATTGAACAGTTATGCAGTAAATATATGTAACATTCGATAATATTTAAAGCATCAGTGATAAACAATTTATTTCAGCAAATAAGTCTGAAATTCAGTTTTGATTATACAAAGTAAAAATCATATTTTCCATTATAATCCCAACATGTGAATTATTACTAGTGGCGACGATGACCCTCCCCACGAGGCTCGTTCAAAGCGAAATAATAATTCTGTATTTAATCATGGTTATTACTTAGGTATAAAATTGATATGCATATACTTCCCCGAAGTCCCTGTCAATTTTATATTGGTCAAGTGGGAGCCAACTATTAATCTGGATATTAAAGGTTTGTAACTGTTCTTGTTTGTAACCTGCTTGAATGTGTTTAAATAATGACCCACCCCACGTGGCTTATTTAAACTGTTTTGAGATGTTGGCTGATGCATGTTCATATTTTTTTGAGATTTTAACACGAAACATATGATCGAACCTTGTGATATATTTGTGCCTATGCATATTATTATTTATTTCAGTTCATCAAGTCGAAACCTTTTAATCCACTGTTCAATATACTTAAAGTCAATAGAATAAGTATGGAAACTATATTGATTGGAAATGAAAAATATAATTGTCCTAACTGCACAAAAGCACAAGTGGATTCTTGACACACCAAAATCAGATGAGCCAACTGAAGAGTAAAAAATGCGGGACTCGTCAGATCACCTTGCGAGAGATGTCGTCGCTGAAAATGGTGGAGGGCAAACCCGTAAGGGATTACGTTCTCAAAATTGATGGCCCATCTGAACAAACTTGAGGTTCTGAGTGCAGATTATAATCTGGAGACTCAGATGAATTTGGTACTTCACTCTCTGCTAAAAGTTTTTGAGCATTTTGGCCTCGCAAGCTGATTTGTTGCAAGCTTTGGTCTCGGTAGAGATGTTGATGGGGCACCAAACTCAAGCTTTGACGACAAGTGGTCCGTTTTCATTTTCTAGGCCAAGGGATGGCAAGAAGAAGAAGGTGACCAAAAGCCATAAGCAATAAGATTCAACTGTTGCCAAGGGCAATGATAAGGTGACGAATGCTGGTGGTGTCAAGGAAAATCCAAAGAGGAAGTGCTTAAGCTGCGGTGAAAGAGGACAATGGAGGTTTGCCTGTTCCAACCCCAAAAGGGACGGAAAGAAAGGTAATTCTCACGCACTAGTTGTTGAAACTTGTTAGCGGCGTATACTTCTCATTCGTGGGTAGTTGATACGGGATCTGCTGACCATGTATGTTTCACATTACGGGGTCCCAGCTGACCCGACAACTTAGTGGGAGTGAGATACTCATCACACTGGGCGATGCTACGAGAGTGGCAGCTGAAGCAGTGGGAGAAGTGCACCTGTCTTTTGAAGACAAAGTTTTTAATTTTAAGAGATTTTCTTTATGTTCCCAGTTTTAGAAAGAATTCACTTTCAGTTTCTAAAATTCTGTTAATGGATACTTAGTTTCTTCTAATAAGAATGACATCATTTCTTGAAATGATGAGTGTATCTGTTATGGGACATTGGTCGAATAATCTCCATACAATTAACTGTGCACACCACTCACGAAACGCATCCTATAACACATCAACTGTTTCCGATAAAAGAAAACGTTCATCAGACGTGAACGAAACACTTCTATGGCATCTAAGATTGGGACATATTAATCCAAAGAGGATCCAAAGGTTGGTGAAAGACGGTTCACTGGAGTTTCTCCAAGTTGAACCAATTCCAACCTGCGAATCATGTTTGGAGGGTAAAATGACTAAGAGGGCATTCGGAGCCAAGGGGAATAGAGCCAAAGAAGTGTTAGAAATCGTTCACACAGACGTATGTGGTCCAATGTCAACCAAATCAAGAGGAGGTTACGAGTATTTCGTCACTTTTATTGATGACTACTCGAGGTACGGTTATATTTTCCTTATGAAGCATAAATCTGAGACCTTTGAGAAATTCAAAGAATTTAAGGCTCAAGCAGAGAATCATAGGGAAAAACGTATCAAGTCTCTACGATCCGATCGTGGAGGTGAGTACCTCAGCGATGAGTTTTTGAACTACTTGTCAGATGAAGGGATTGTATCCTAGCTAACTGCACCCGGAACCCCTCAACAAAACGGGGTTGCAGAGCGAAGAAACAGAACGCTTTTGGAAATGGTTAGATCAATGATGTGTTATGCGGATCTTCCCAAGTCGTTCTGGGGTCATGCCTTGGAAACAACGGCTTACATTCTGAACTTGGTGCCATCCAAATCGGTTCCCAAAACTCCCAAAGAGTTGTGGACTGGGCGCAAGCCCAGTTTGAGACACATGAGAATTTGGGGGTGTTCGGCCTACGTGTTGGACAAGGAAGCCGGAACCTCGTCGTAGTGGGAGGGTTGTAAGATAACCTGAGAGATTCATGGGGATAGGAGAGTCCTCGGACTTGATTCCCGGACAAGACGAATCAGACCCATGGACATATGATGAGGCAATCCAAGACAAGGATGCGGTTTCTTGGAAAAAGGCAATGAAAGCAGAAATGGGTTCTATGGATCATAACAGAGTGTGGGATCTAGTCGAACCACTTAATGGGATCAAACCCATTGGTTGCAAGTGGGTATACAAGAGAAAGAGGGGACCGGACGGGAAGGTGGAAACCTTCAAGGTAAGGCTTGTGGCTAAAGGTTATACTCAGAAAGAAGGGATCGACTATGAGGAAACCTTTTCACCTGTAGCAATGCTCAATTCCATCCGGATTCTCTTGTCGATTGCTGCGCATCTCGATTTTGAAATCTGGCAAATGGATGTCAAGACAGCTTTCCTTAACGGAAGTCTTGATGAATAAATCTATATGCAACAACCCCAAGGCTTCATTGAAAAGGGCCAAGAACACCTAGTTTGTAAGCTCATGAAGTCCATTTACGGACTCAAACAGGCATCCAGAGCTTGGAACCAATGTTTTGATCATGTTATAAAGTCTTATGGGTTTGATCAAAACATGTTTGAAAGTTGTGTGTACAAAAAGAGTGTCGGAACTGCATTGGTATTCTTAGTACTATACGTAGACGACATTCTGCTCATCGGGAACGATGTAAAGGTGTTATCAGACGTAAGGGCATGGCTTTCAAAACAGTTTGATATGAAGGACTTAGGGAAAGCCGGGCACATCCTTGGGATCAAGATCACTCGAGATCGCAAGAAAAGTATGATAGGCTTATCGCAAGCTTCATACATAGACACTGTCTTGAAACGATTCAACATGCAGGATTCTAAGAAAGGCTTCGTACCTTCCAGGCATGGAATCCATCTATCCAAGGAAATGTGCCCTAAGACACAAAAGGAGATAGATGACATGAAAGGCATTCCTTATGCTTCGGCTGTCGGAAGCCTTATGTATGCAATGTTGTGCACGAGTCCGGATATCTGCTTTGCCGTTGGCATGGTGGCAATATATCAAAGTAACCCGGGGAAGGAACATTGGACGGCAGTTAAAAACATTCTGAGGTATCTGAAAAGAACTCGAGATAGAATGTTGGTTTATCAGCCAGATAGTCTAATCCCCATCGGCTACACGGACTCGGATTTTCAATCAGACTTAGATTCCAGAAAATCTACCTTTGGTAGTGTGTTTTGCATGGGGGGAGGAGCCATGACATGGAGAAGCGTTAAGCAGAAATGCATTGCAGATTCTACCATGAAAGCCGAATATGTAGCTGCTTGCGAGGCAGCGAAAGAAGCGGTTTGGCTCAAGAACTTCCTAGTGGACTTGGATGTAGTTCCGAATTTGCCCAGCACAATCATTGTTTATTGTGACAATGCCGGAGCAGTTGCAAATTCAAGGGAACCAAGAGCCCACAAGGCCAACAAACACATTGAAAGGAAATACCATCTTATACGAGAAATCGTTAAGAGAGGAGATATAGAGGTGGCAAAGATCACGTCAGAAGACAACCTAGCTGATCCATTCACAAAGGGTCTGCCTCAGAATACATTCGAGAAACATGTGGAAGGAATGGGTGTCAAGACCGTTGTCAATCTGCTTTGAGTATAAGTGGGAGACATTATTAGGTTGTGTAGGTGACATTAGTTGTCACGTACTACACGAGACATGATGTAGTATACTTAAAAGCAGACTTTGAGTATAAGTGGGAGATTGTTGGGATTATACTGGAAAGTATGCTTTTACTTTGTATAATCAGACTGAATTTCGGACTTATTTACTGAAATAAATTGTTTATCACTGATGCTTTAAATATCATCGAATGTTACATATATTTACTGCATAACTGTTCAATAAATAGTACGTGTTACATTGTAGTTAATTTAGTGATACCAGATCACAGAAGATTAAATTAACAGTCCCTTGTAACTAAAAGTACACCATTCACGACCTAGATGGAAATGAACAATCCATCGTGAAAGGTTGAAGTGTAAGGCTCAGATTGGTTTATCTTGACCAAGAGATTACACTAGTGCATGTCTAGGGCACTGAAGAGGACCTACAGGAGGATAAATTCTTCAGAACTGAACTAGGAAGAATTAGACCTCAGTGGTTCGTTATTTCTTAATCTTCGTCCCTTAAATAGGATTGCCTGTGGTTAGTAACTATTGCTTTGACTTATTACGGGTAGAGAATCAACGAGATTCAATACTTTATATCTTGGGCAATATTATTGGTCACATGCGATTGCTAAGATTTAATACGGAGAATCGTGTGCAAGTACGCTTGTTCGATTTGCCCCCTTGGGAGGTTCATAAGTTTTATCATACCAAATCTTGCAAGTGGAACTAGTTTCCGGTATGGATAATAATGTTGAACCGTTCCTTTACCAAAGATAAAAGATATTAATTAATGGAAAGTTATTTTAGTGGCTTGAATTAATTAATGACTAGATAATCTTAAACACAGGAAATAATAACCGGGAGCCATATTAACTGTAATATGGGTTAAGATGGATAGTGCAATATTAATTATGTAGTGGGATTAATTAATATTTATGGGCTTGAATAATATTGTGGCTCAATATTGATAATTTAAGATTCATTGGAAGGTCCAATCTTAATTCTCCTAAAGGTCCCTCAAGTAGCCCAAGATAAAGTCCAATAACTGAAAAAAGGTGTTTAAAAATAAAATAAATTTTGTTGCTTATTTTCCTTGAATTTCGAAATTATTAAAGAAAAAGAGGGAGAAGAATTTTCTTGAAAAGATTTTATGGAAAGGAGATAAGTATTCTTGGAATACAAGATTATCCTATAAATTCAAGAAATCTCCCACTTGGTTTCTTTAATTGTAATTTTTGAAATATATAGAGTAATAATAGGAAGAATGATTTTCTTGATTTTCTTGAAAAGATTTTATGGAAAAAGATATGTATTCTTGGAATACAAGAATATCTCATAAATTCAAGAAAGATCCAATCTTGAAAAGTCTCCTACTAATTTCGAAAAAATTGGTTAAATAAGGGTGTGAGATTTTTGTGGAAAAATACACATGGAAAGAAGAATATATGGGATATATTCAAGATTTCTTGGAGATCAAGAAAAGATCTTTCCTAACCTTATTTTGAGTCCTAATTTTCGTCCCCCTCTCTATTATAAATAGGGGATGAATGTTTCATCCCCAGTTAACACGAAAATTGGTTTTTCAGAAAAATATCAGCGTCGATAAAATATCAAATATTTTGAAACGTCGACAGATTGTGTATTTTCAAAAAACGTCAATTGTGAGTGTACAATTCCATGTGCTGGAAAAATTAGTAAATCCACAAAGGTGGTGCAACAAATTTTATTTTCCCTTTTATTAATTGTTCGCGAGCTTCCTTCCACCGGATTGTCGAGCAAGGACTAGGGAATACTTTGGAAGGTCTTTTGGTGTGTTTTCATCGACGAGACCATTGCCATTCCAAGAAATAAGTTCACGTAAACTCGTAGTAATTCCGCATGCGTAGGATTTATGTGAACTGTTTATATGCATGATTTGTTGTTGAATTATTATTTGAATTAATATATGATTAATTCATGCTAGTAATAATTGTTAGAATTAAATTTGTATTTAAATATTCATCCCGAATAGATCCGGGTAATCAATTCCCCAACACCTGGAGAACGCCTTTGCCGGGGTGACCAACTTTTATTCCAGTACTCCCTGCTCGTAGCGAGCTTTAATGATAAGCTGAAAGAACTGGATAAAGCGTGAGGGAAAATCGAAGCAGTTCAGGTGGGGTTGCGTCAGAAAGAGGATGAGCTGAAAAAGATCCAAGACGAATAGATTGCTAAAGATGTCGAGCTTTGCCGACTTCGGTCCGAAATTGATGCTTATATCCGTGAGAGAGATTTTCTCGTCCAACAACTCACGATTGCCAAGGAGACCAACACCCGATTGGGCCTGCTAAACTCCAAGCTACGAACCGATGAGTATGTGGACTCTATGTCCAACTACTCTTATATTTGTGCCTTTGCCGATGCTCTTCGTACGGCAAGGCAGACTCTTTCGGCCGACCAGGTGAAGCCTTTTGTCGACGACCTTGAGAAGTATCTGGCCGACAACCCCCCTGCAGGTGATCGAGAGTTGCCCCTGGCCGATCTGCAAGACATATGCGATTTCTCCAAACTCCCCGAAGGGGTCGAGATTGGGGATCGTATCTCAGATGAGGAAGATGATGATGAGCCGGGCGTCCAAAAAGTGGGTGAGCATGGCGAAGGTGAGCAGGGTGGTGCGCGAAGGTCAAATGACCGCGAGCAGGACGGAGGTGAGCAGGATGGGCCGAAAGATAATGAGCATGTTGGGGCCGAGCAGGATGGCCAGGTGATTGGCTCTCTCGGCGAGCAGAATGTGATGGGCCCTTTAAGTACTTCTCTTCCGGCGACCCCGGATAATATATTTTTCCTTTGAAACTTCTTTTGTTTTGCTGTTTTGTGATCGGCCGAGACGGCCTTGTTTGGAACTTAGCCACTTGTGGTTTTTTTTGCTGAATTTTGGTCTTAACGCTTTTAAAGCGTTTTTATGAATGAATGGAACTTTTTTTTGTTTTATCTTTAGTATGCTTATCTTTTGCCCGACTTGGTGTTTGGTTGTCTTATTTAGCTGCAATCAGAATGGTTGTCTTATTTTTTTGCAACCTTTTATTTGTTGTGATTGTCTTATTTAGCTGCAACCACTCTGTTCTTGGTCATCTTATTTAGTTGCGACCTTATACCCAAAATCCGGTTTGCTGCGGATATTGTAAGTACAAATTCTTTGCGTCAGGTAAACATAAGGCTAAGTTCATTCAATCAATTGAAGGTGTGATCTCCTTTCTTTGGGACGATCAGACTTAGGTCGACCAAAATTACATATAAGTAAAAAGATAAACACCTTATGCGATGTTTCAATCTATTACATTACTTTACACTTGTCAATAATTTTACAACCGATTTTCTTATTTCCTACCAACCAACTGTCTTAAGATATCTAGGATGCTCGTCATTTTAGTCATATACCACCCATCTGCCTTAAGACTTCGAGGATGGTAGTCGAGCAGTCTGTCCAAATCGTAGTTGCGATGTGTGAGTTATAGACTTCCGACTTCTCGTCTGGGTTCTTCACTTAAGAAAGCCCAGGCGAATCCTTTCGCTCTTTCACCCTCCATCAAAGTGCTCAGGAGCAACAACAGCAGCAGTGGCCCTTTCTAGTGCAAGCTGTGATTATGCGGCCACCCATTGTCCTGAGCATGTGGTGAGCAACATTGTTCTCGCAGGTTTGGTGCGAGCAGAGGCACCTGTTCATCATCCTTTAGCCCTCTGCTCCCACCAACTTCACCCCTAGCTGGTGCATCCGAGTATCTGTCCGTGCCAACCGCTGATGCTTGAGCATCAGCGTCGGCACGCTGCCTCGTGAGAGTGTGCCGGAGCATTGTCCCCTGTAAGGAGATTGTGGGGATGCGAGGGGAACTTATGATCGATCCCTACATAAGCAGTGGGGAATGTGAGGTTGTAACTCCATTTATGTCGAGCAGATTGTGCTTGAGGTGAGCACAAGTTATGCTTGAGGCGAGCATCGGCAGTCCGGTAGGCAATATTTTGCTCGACTTGGATTGGCTTTTCCAAATCGAGGCAGAAATATCTTGCTTTGCCATTGAGATGTGGAGTATGGAGCTCGAACCAAAGCTGGGGCCGAGAGATATAGTTGAGTCAGCAAAGAGGATGCTGAACTCAATGACGATGGCTACGTCTGGGGGTATACTAAAATGGTCACTTTATAACCGGTTATGGGACCTTAATAAACAGTGATACCAGAACATGAAACTTTCCTTATTTGGTGAGGAAAACTTGTTTCTCGGTGGCCAACGAGAGGTCTATTTATAGAGGTCCCTGGAGCATGAGCTGGTTTCCATCTCGCAGATCTTTCAGAAATAATACAACACGTGTCCTTATTTCGTCGGTACCTGTCCACATTGCTGTACGTGGAAGGGGAGATGACACATATTGCCCTTTCTTAGACACCTTTCGAATGTGTTGGAGATGGTGACACGTGTCTCCGTACCTTCGTGGAATTTCTACCCCCAGCGTATTCTTGGGTAGTTCTGTTCGATGTTTTCTTGTTCGGCCTTTCAAGCCCTCTTGTCTTTATTGAGTGGGCATCCTAACCGCCTCCTCGGAAAGGATCACTCTGATCACCCAATTGTAAAAGGTCATTTTGGTCGCCTTGCTTGCTGTCGGTTGAGCGTAATGGTATGTTCGCCCTTAATTTCCTCCGGTTCTCCGGGTTCCTATTGGTAATATTTTTTCAAATTTGCGGCATTCCAAGAGTAGGAAAGTGGGGTTCCGTCTAACTCCTCCAATTCGTACGCTCCATTCAACCAGTGCTCCATTACTCGGAATGGACCTTCCCAAGCTCGACCGAAAATACCGCCCGGGACCCCCGTTGCTCGCTTCAAAACGAGATCGCCAATGTTGAATCTGCGAAGTCAAACTTTAGAATTGTAAAATTTTTCTGACCTTTTCTTGTATATTGCTTTTTTATAGTCAGCCGTGGACCGTCTCTCTTCTAACAGATCTGTGCTAAAAGTGAGCGCTTGATCATTGATGTGCTCGCCAAAACACATGGTTCGGTGGTTCGGAACTTCGACTTCCACTGGAATGATTGCTTCTGTCCCAAAAGCCAAAGCAAATGGGGTTTCCGCCGTTGATGTTCTGAAAGTAGTCCGGTACGCCCATAAGATCTCGGGCAACTCTTTCGCCCATCCTCCCCCCTTAGAATTATCAAGTTTAGCCTTGAGGGTACGCTTGATAATTTTATTGACGGCCTCAACTTGTCCGTTCGACTGTGGATCATATGGGGTGGAATAATGTTTTTTAATTCCCCAGTGGACACAATTTCGTCGGAATTCACTCCCACCGAATTGTCTACCATTATATGTGACCAAAGATTGTGGGAGTCCAAAACGACAAATGATGTTTTTCCAAACAAAATTCCACATTCTTTACTCGGTAGCCTTAACTATGGCTTCCGCCTCTGCCCATTTGGTGAAGTAGTCGACGGCGACCACATCGTACTTTACTCCCGCCGTACCAGTAGGGAAAGGGCCGATTAGGTCGATTCCCCATTTAGAGAACGGCCAAGGACTATAAACTGACATCAGTTCTTCGGGGGGACTATGGATTGTTGGGGAATTAATTGCCCAGAATCTATTCGGGATGAATATTTAAATACAAATTTAATTCTAATAATTATTACTAGCATGAATTAATCCTATAAATTCAAATAATAATTCAACAACAAATCATGCATATAAACAATTCACATAAATCCTACGCATGCGGAATTGCTACGGGTTTACGTTAACTAACCTGTTTGGAATGGCAATGGACTTCGTTGGCACGAACACACCAAAAAGCCTTCCCAAGTATTCCCAAGTCCTTGCTCGTCAATCCGGTGGAAGGAAACTCGCGAACAATTAACGAAAGGAAAATAAATTATTTGTTGCACCACCTTTGTGGATTTCTAATTTTCCAACACATGGAATTGCACTTGGGGATGAAGAAATCATCCCCTATTTATAGATGAGGTGGTGGCCGATTTTTCATCATGGAATAGGGAGGAAAAATCTTTTTCTTGATCTCCAAGAAATCTTGAATATATCTCATATATTCTTTTCTCCATAATTAAAATATTCCATAAAAATCCCACCTTCTCTTGTTATGGTTATTTTCGAAAAACAAGGATAAAGTGTTGGGGAATTAATTGCCTGGATCTATTCGGGATGAATATTTAAATACAAATTTAATTCTAACAATTTTTACTAGCATGAATTAATCCTATATTAATTCAAATAATAATGGACCACTTGCCCCGTTCAAAGGTTACGACATGCTGAACTGAAATAAATAACTATATGCATAAGCACAAATATATCACAAGGTTCGATCACATGCATCATATTAAAATCTAAAAAAAATATATGAACATGCATCAGCCAACATCTCAAAACAGTTTAAATAAGCCACATGGGGTGGGTCATTATTTAAACACATTCAAAGGTGTTACAAACAAGAAGAATTTATAAACCTTTAATATCCAGATTAATAGTTGGCTCCCACTTGACCAATATAAAATCGACAGGACTTTGGGAAGTATATGCATATCAATTTTATACCTAAGTAATAACCATGATTAAATACAGAATTATTATTTCGCTTTGAACGAGTCTCGTGGGGAGGGTCATCGTTGCCACTAGTAATAATCCACAATCATCCATTTGGAATTTATTCATGTGAAAGCTATCTTTTGACCGTCCCGTGGGGGGAATTTCTCCAAAAGGATTCACAAATAAATAAATCATGGAGATCAAAATTAATTCAATTTTATTATCCGGAATAAAATTGTCAATTAATTGTTTAAGCATACTTAGTAATTTTCGAAAGTGAGATTTTTCAAAAACATTTTCTCATGCATCGCATATTTAAACACAATTTAAATAAGCACAAAAAAAATGCAAAACATCAAAAAAAAAAAAAATTAAACACATTGGGCACATATATCCAATTGGCACGGTTAATTTTTTGTCATGTCTTGATCTCGAGAAATCGTCTTCATAGCCTTCATCGTTCGTCTCGAAAAGCTCCCACTTGATCGTCTTAAAAAAAAATACCTCGTCAACGCCGTCATCCGACACATTTCATGGTCGGAGGCACGCCTTTGCACTCCCGGCCGTGTCGATCGCCCATCGTCTTGGCGCCCGCCCTTACACCCCAAGATGTCGCCGCCAAGCGGCGCTTCGACACTTCTCTAGCAGAGATCGACAGGCAGCGCTTGCAGATACCAGTAGCGGCCACAAGGCCCGCTCGCTTCAGCAGCGCCCACCCATGCCAAATCACTTCGAGCCCTCATCGCCGCTTCCGCTCGGCGCGTCCGCAAGACATCAAGACGCCCACTTTGGCGATCCGCCCGCCAGCGCAAGACGAGGTTGCCTCTTTACCGATCCGTGGCGGCTGCCCCGGCCGCCCGTACGTGTGTGCTTCTTGGCGAGTCAGCGTCGCGTGCGTGCCTCCGCCCAGCGCGTTTTTGCGCGACGACACGCCGCTTGCACTGTTTAGGATCCGTCTTTTAATTCTTCGTCTCCGCCTCCGTTTCCGATCCGGTTATAATTTATTTACAAAAAATAAATAAACCTAGATCTAGACTAGTCTATTACATTGAACGAATCAAACAAATCCTAATCTACTCGTGGATTTTCTCACGAGGCAAAACGAATTCGAATGAATCGAATTAAAAAAAAACCACAATTTATATGCATGCATAAATATGAACATTCATCAAATACCATGACAATTGGATACTTGCAAAAAAGGTCTAGCAATTCTACTATCCAATTTCAAATTTAATGAAAATGAATTAAATTACAATTTAAAACTCAGAGCCCGAAACCGAGGCTCTGATACCATTTGTTGGAGAATTAATTGCCCGGATCTATTCGGGATGAATATTTAAATACAAATTTAATTCTAACAATTATTACTAGCATGAATTAATCCTATATTAATTCAAATAATAATTCAACAACAAATCATCCATATAAGCAGTTCACATAAATCCTACGATGCGAATTGCTACTGCGGGTTTATGTGAACTAACCTCTCTGAGTGACAATAGATTGAGAAGATGGATCCTGCTCACATGAGCACACCAAAAAGCCTTCTCAAGTATTCCTCCTTGTTCAACAATCCGAATTGAAAGGAACTCGAACAATTTAACAAAAGGAAAAAATAAAATTATGTTGCACCACCTTTGTGGATTTATAATTTTTCCAACACATGGAATTGCACACTCACAATGGAGGTTTTTCGAAAATACACAATCTGTCGACGTTTTAAAATATTTGATATTTTATCAACACTGATATTTTTCCGAAAAACCAATTTTCGTGTTCCCCTGGGGATGAAACATTCATCCCCTATTTATAATGAGGGGTTGGTCGAAATTTTAGGTGGAAATAAAGATGGGAAAATCTTTTTCTTGATCTCCAAGAAATCTTGAATATATCCCATATATTCTTTTCTCCATAATTAAATATTCCACAAAAATCTCAACTCCTCTTGTTATGGTATTTTTCAAAAAAAATAAGGAGTAGGAATCCAAGATTTGGATCTTCTTGAATTTATGAGATATTCTTGTATTCCAATAATATATATCTTCCATAATGTATTTTCAAGAAAATCAAGAAAATCTTTCATTCCCTTATTTAATCAAAATTTTCGAAAATCCTTTAACAAATAACCAAGTGGAAGATTTCTTGAATTTAATGAGATAATCTTGTATTCCAAGAATACTTATCCTCATTCCATAACAAAATTCAAAGAAAATCTTTCTCCCTCTTTTATTTATTATTTTCGAAATATTAGGAAAATTAGGCAACAATAATTTATTTTATTTTAAACACCTTTTTCAGTTATTGGACTTTATCTTTGGGCTACTTGAGGGGCCTTTAGGAGAATTAAGATTGGACCTTCTAATGGACTTTGAATATCTAATATTGAGCCACAATATTATTCAAGCCCATAAATATTAATTAATCCCACTACATAATTAATATTGCACTATTCATCTTAACCCATATTATTGTTAATATGGCTCCCGATTATTATTTCCCGTGTTTAAGATTATCTAGCCCATTAATTAATTCAAGCCACTGAAATAACTTTCCATTAACTAATATTTTTTATCCTTGGTTAAGGAACGGTTCCACATTATTATCCATACCGGAAATAAATTCCACTTGCAAGATTTGGTATGATAAATCTTATGAACCTCCCAAGGGGGCAAATCAAACGAGCATACTCGCACACGATTCTTCGTATTAAATCTTAGCAATCGCATGTGACCAGTAATATTGCCCAAGATATAAAGTATTGAATCTCATTGATTCTCTACCCGTCATAAGTCAAAGCAATAATTACTAACCACACACGATCCTATTTAAGGGACAAAGATTAAGAATTAACGAACCACTGAGGTCTAATTCTTCCTGGTTCAGTGCTGAAGAATTTATCCTCCTGTAGGTCCTTGTTCAATGCATCAGTCATGCACTAGTGTAATCTCTTGGTCAAGACAAGTCAATCTGAGCCTTACACTTCAACTTTTCACGATGGATTGTTCATTTCCATCTAGATCGTGAACCGCATACTTTTAGTTACAAGGGACTGTTAATTTAATCTTCTGTGATCTGGTATCACTAAATTAACTACAATGTAACACATACTTTTTATTGAACAATTATGCAATAAATATATGTAACATTCAATGATATTTAAAGTATCAGTGATAAATGATTTATTTCAGTAAATAAGACAAAAAATTCAGTTTGGTTATACAAAGTAAAAGCATACTTTCCAGTATAACCCCAACATAAAGATTCTAAGATTTGGATCTTCTTGAATTTATGAGATATACTTGTATTGCAAGAATACATATCTTCCATAATATCTTTTCAAGAAAATCAAGAAAATCTTTATTTCCCTTATTTCTTCAAAATTTTCAAAATTTTCAAAATAAATAACCAAGTGGGAGATTTCTTGAATTTAATGAGATACTCTTGTATTCAAAGAATACTTATCTTCATTCCACAACAAAATTCAAAGAAAATCTTTCTCCCTCTTTTATTTATTATTTTCAAAAAATAGGAAAATTAGGCAACAAAATTTATTTTATTTTTAAACACATTTTTCAGTTATTGGACTTTATGTTTGGGCTACTTGAGGGGCCTTTAGGAGAATTAAGATTGGACCTTCCAATAGATCTTGAATTATCAATATTGAGCCTCAATATTATTCAAGCCCATAAATATTAATTAATCCCACTACATAATTAATATTGCACTATTCATCTTAACCCATATTATTGTTAATATGGCTCCCGATTATTATTTCCCGTGTTTAAGATTATCTAGCCCATTAATTAATTCAAGCCACTGAAATAGCTTTCCATTAATTAATATCTTTTTGTCCTTGGTCAAGGAACGGTTCAACATTATTATCCATACCGGAAATGGATATGAGGAGCCAATTGGGTCACCATATTTGCCTGTGGTTCCTTTCCTGGATCTGGACGCCTATTTTTCCCGAGCCGGTCCTTTGCTAGCACTCTCAGTCGCTCGAACGCCGATCGTCTGGACCCCTGGGGCTGTTCGTTGTCAGATGTATTATTAGATATTTTCTCGGCCCGCTTTCTGGCCGCCCTCTCTTTGACCTGCTCGCTATCGAAAGCATGCGAGTGTTGGTCAGTGTCTTGAGCTTTTTGTTTAACCAAATCTTTATCGATTCTTTCTTTTTGGGCGTTCAAGAGAAACGTAATAGCCTTTGCGCTGGCCGCAGGGTCATCGGCGATATCTTTCAAATGGGTCACTATCCGAGGTTGATCTTCCTAAGGTTGGATTTGGACTTCCTCTGGAATTTGAGGTCGACTCTGTCCTGACCTCTCAGCTTGAGTATTTTTTGATTGAGGCATACCCTCCTTCTAACGTCAATTGTTGCAAGTCGTATTATGTGGAAAATATGATGTGGCAGTAAGTATGACGACTTAACAAACAAGATGATGATGTGTCAAAATACTATGCACACGTGAGACGAGCACAATGTGATATAAGATGACAAAGATGATTTGGTAACCCAGTTTGTCTTAATTGACTACTTCTGGGGGCGTACCAAGCCAGGGTTATATTATTTATGATTTGGGATGTGCGTCGATCACAATGTACCTGTGAGGAGCAAAAGTAACATATGGGATTGTGAGTGGGTATAATAAGTGTTATCTTAGATCAAAATTTCTGAACCCTATTATTGACCTTTGAGGGTATATTTATAGAGTTTAGGACAAGCACGTGCTGCCCTGTAAGTATGAGCTGTCGATTCCTTGTCATGCAAGTGAATGTGTGGGATTGCCACGTCTCCTACGGTGTTTCTTTGGTGGACATTTGTCTTTGCATGCTTGAGAGGTTTCTGACTTGTCATTCAAGTGGTGTTGGCTTAGTAGGTGGCTTGATTCTGGCATTAGTAATATTGTATCTGCCCTCGCCTGAGCATTCTGTTCGCCTGGGTGATGCAGCCGCAGGCCAAGGGTTTTAGGTTGTATTTTCTGAGGGCGAGCAGGTTTGATTTTATTTTGTCCTTCTGCTCGCTTGGGCGAGCAGGATGTCTTTATGTGAGGATAAACTTACTGGCAAGTATAGGTGATCGATCAGTTTGTTCGCCAACTTGCTCGCCTGCCCGGCGAGCAGGTTTGTTCGCCAGGCTGAGGTACATCTGTCTGATGAGGTAGCGTTTGACCATTTAATTGGTCCACGTGTTCGTTCGGCGAGCATGAGATGGAAATATGTGTAGCCGATCACAATAAATATTGAGAAATATTAGAAAGGATTTGAATTTTCAAGAAAATTTTGAATAGATATTTAAATTGGGTAAAGTAATTGCAAACACACAACTGTAGAAGTAGGTGGCAATAACATATTTATATTTGATAAAAGAATTGAGAATTTCAAACGTATAACTTTAGAATTAGGTGGCAATAACATATTTGGGCTTGGTAAAAAATTGAAAAAAGTATGAGAAAAAAAAGTGGCAATAATATATTTGAGTTTGGTAAAAAAAACTGGAAAAATATAATTAAATATAAAAAAAAATTTGGTAGCAATAACATATTGAATTTGGTAAAAAAAATTGGAAAAATATAATGAAGTATGAAAAAAGAAAGGGTTTGGTAAAAGAATATTGAAAAAATATAATGAAGTATGAAAAAAAGAAGCCAGCGTTTGAACCGACAACTCACAAGAACATATAGGTTGCGTTGACACCAACTTCGCTAGATAATACAAATAAAAAATATGCAGCAAATTAAATTATAAAGATATACAAATATTTAAATATATATAAAAAAATTGGGGTTCTCGCGGGACAGGTGTCGGCCCCAGGGCCGGCATTGCGTCTCATCACGAGAGGGTTGTCACACAAGATTTACTATTCTTTATTTAAAACACCATTTGTTTCATAGAGTATTATTTATCGATTTTAAACTTTAATTTTGTGTCAAAAAATTGTCGTCTTACTCCTTTTTCACAAATTTCTTTTATTTACTCTTTAAAAATTATTATTATTTTAATGTGGAACATATTTTTCTTCACACCCCCTCTTTTCATTTTTTATAATGATCATTAATTTTGTATAAAATTTTAAAAGTGACAAATAATATGAAGCGAAGAAACAAAGAAAGTATAATTTTATAATATCTTAACATAAAATTATGGTAATTGGTTTTAAAATGTTGGGTTTATATATTACTGTGAACTGATGCGTATAAAAGTGGGAAGGAAAACCAAATTAAATGAGTACATTTTCCAGTACGTGTGAGATTGAAATGTTGAAACAACTCATTTAAGCTGGGGGCCATATGGTAGGTTGAGATTAAAATCTAATATAACAATTGTTTAACGACACATGATAGATATGTATGAACTAACAATTAAATTTACAGTACGTATATAGGTGGAGGACCAACTCAATTGTGTAAGAGTAAGATTGCACATGTGCATAACCTATTTGTGGTATGATAGTTTGGTGAGTGAATTATTAAACGGATCTTTTTAACCGACTCGACGTTAATTATTTACTTAATTTTGGTTAGATTTAGTCAAATTTTAATTAAAAATTGAGTGAGTCTTCTCCGCAGCATATTTATATTGAAATATGTAATCTAGCTTCGTGAAACCAATTGCACAATTTAGTATAAATTAATTGAATGTTTAAATGTAATAACTAATATATTTAAAAACACGCCATGTTGTAAGACGATCATTTGCGACTACCAATGATACAAGATCTAGCCAATTTTGAATATTTCAGTCTAGTTCTATGAATAGTTAAAATATTAATTTACTAACTGGACTGAACTAATCAAAGTGTATTAATTAATTTATTAGGTATATTGATTTATTAAATGGATTGAGAGTTGTTTATTATTTTCATTTTGAGGATATTCCTTGCAAGAGACTAAAATATGAATTAAAATAGAGAGGCCAGGTGAACCTACAGCATACAGATGATATTTTTACAGAAGTTTGGACCACTTAATTTGGGCACTGAATTGTTCTTAATTCCACACGTTATTGGTGTTGAGAAAAAGGAGGGAATATAGTCTTTTTAGTTGTTGACAAAAAATTGTGTAAATTTAAATTCTTGGTGAGCTCTAATTTTTTTTATTATTATTGTTAGATATAAAATTTTTCATTGTTATGTAAAAAAATTATCACTATTTAAAAAATAAAATACCTTTTAAATTATAATAATTTTTATACATAATAGGGATACAATTTATATATAGACATGATACACGATATTGTTACTCTTAATTGCCTGCATATGACATTATAAGAAGCTCCATGTAAGAAAAGTGAAGTTAAATGAACCAAAAAAATGAGTTTTTTGTTTTTTTTATTCATAAAAACATGACAATTGATACTTTCTTCATCTCATAAAGATAGACCAATAGATTTATCCACTCTGATTAAGAAATAAAAGTTATTATAATTAAAATACTTTTTATTTTTATGTTTAATAGTTTTTTAAAATAATTATGCCTAACAAGATACATTAAATATAGATAAAAGATGAAAATAATTTAATAATAGCTTCACTTCAATATAGTAATTAGAATTGACACAGATTCATTATGAAAATGAGATTTATTATAAAGTGTTTCAATTATAAGTGTTCATATAGGATATAGAACTAACTATTTGATTTTTTATGAAACCAAATTAATGAGGTGTCATATCGACTCATCATCCACATAATTAATTCTACTCAAATAAATTATAGAATATTTTATAATATATTATGCCCTAAACCATGAGCCTTAAACCCTAATTTATGAACCATTCAGGTCGGGTGAACAATTAACCACTCGGACTGGGTTTGGGTCCGAGACGGGTAAAAGTAAAATTGAACTGAACTGAAAAAATAAAGCTGAACTAAAAAAGATTAATTTTTTTTTTTTTGCCCGACCCAACCCGCCCGAATTGGTTCATTATTCACTTACCCGAATTTTGATTCATGCATTTATAGATACTATATTATAAAACATTCTATATTTATTTAATTAGAATTAATTATGTAGATGATGAATTGACATGACACCTCATTAATCTGGTTCCATAAAAAACTAGATAGTTGGTTCTATATCACTACTATATATATATATATATATATATATATAAGTTTAAATAAAATAATTCTACATGTAAAATGGGAAAAAAAAATCAATACCCAAGCGTGCCATCGGCCCCCCTCCACGTGTTCAAGTAGTAACCCCAACTCTTTTGTTGGTTGACATTGTTTGATTGAGGGAAATGGAGGTGTCTAGTACCCCTACTTGAAAAGAAGTCGCTCAAATTTTGAGTCCAAATTCAGATATTAAGGAGGGCCATTAAAAATAGAGGCCCAAAAGTTGGAGGAACTAGATAGTAAATTAACGACCCACCAATATAAGGAGGCCCAAAAAGGGTCATCCAAGAATTAAACACTTGTTTCATTGAGCCAAGAAAAGGTTGGCTTGTTTTCACGAATTAATTCTTTTGACGCTTCAACTTGCGGTGATGCCTACCATTTTGGTTCTTGAGTTTTAATGACAGTTAATTAATGTTGGAAGATGTAGTGTGTATGAGTTTCAGATGGATCCGGGCCCCAAAATTTAATAAGCCCAGCCCATATCATGTATTTCTTCCCATTGGAAATAAATTGTCTCATCTTGGCTTGGTAAGGGTCCATTATATGCAACAACAATTAAAAATCACTATAGGGAATTTTGGGAGCTTCATCATATGCAACAACAATTTAAAATCACTTTATGGAATTTTGGGAGCTTGGTCAAAATGTTGTTCAAAGAAAAGTCGGAGGCCTCATATGGCAATGTAGAATTGGAAGTTATAGAAGCATCAGAACGGTATTATCTTTAAAGATAGTAACGCACTGATCGGTGTGACTAGGGAATGGTAATATAATATGAATATCATTGAGGGGTCAATTACGAAGGGTTATTGATTGTATTGTTATTGTTTGATTAGTGCATGAACAATGAGTATCATGTGAGGTGAGTTGAGTGAATGAGGGTAATCAATTGCTTACTTCTATTCCTATTACTTGTGTATCAAAATTATCAAGCAACATCAATAGAAGTAATTACCATTACCCACTCCAATTACCCCCAACCAAGTGGGTCCTAATTACTCTATTGACATGTTTATCGATGGTGTAACATTTAGTTCGTGGAAGTGGATTCGCGCTCACTATTCATTAGCTTTCTGCATTGCGTTCAATGATTGAGAATTTCAACCTTTAGTATGTATTCCCTGCAAACTGTGATCTTTGTTCTACTCTAAGCTTGTAAGTTGCTCGGGTTAAGTACCCCTTGTACTTACATAATATATTTCATTTTTATCTCTCAGGAAAAAAAAAAAATTGGTCTTGTATTTATTTTGTGTTTGCAATTTTAGTATCCACAAATTAATTTTCACAACTTTGTCTCGTAATTCTTTACAATGATACAATTTCAGTTTTATATGAACATTAATGATGTAAAAAACTTGTATGTGTCACTCACGTGAGCTGCCAAAATGGCACATTTAAAAATTAAAAAATAATTAACATCTTAAAAAATTAATATATGATTAAAATTACATTGGTTTTATTGGATTTAATTGAAAAAATTAATTTGTATAAGACTAAAATCGTCAAACATCTACCAATTTTGCAATATACTTCTCTAATGTTCATCATCGTCTCATTCAATTAAGATATAAATTTATATGCATTAGGTGCACCGTGCAGCTGAAGTGCACTTTCAAATAATGTTAGTTGATTTCACTGAATAATATTAGTTGTACAATATTACTTATTTTTGCTGAATAATATTTCCTCCGTCTTGTTTTAGATTGTCTAATTCACGTGTTTTAATAAGCAATTTGTTTATTAATATATGAAATGATAAAATGACTTTTAAGAGATGTAGGATAGAGGGGTACGATTATTATTTCAAATACTAATAAGCAACTCGCTCTTTAAAATACGAGTAAAAAAATGAATGTACAATCTAAAACAAGACGGATGGAGTATTAGTTAGTCGATATTAATTGTTTTCACCGAACAATAATAGCCGTTCAATATTACTTGTTTACAATTGGCCTATCATCATGATATACAAAAATCGGAGTTAAAAAATTTCACGGCGATGTAAACAAACTAGTACTAAAAATGATAACAAGACATACATGATGCATGTACAAAAATGAGTTATATACTAGCACTACTTTAGACTATCTTCACAAGACAAATGACAAATGAAGCCAATTATTACCTAGATTCAACTCTCACTTGTACAACGTTTTCACTTGAAAAATTCTGAGGTACAAGCTCCGATCTCTCCCGATTAAAATCCTCCCTACTCAAAGTTTGCAAAACCGAGTCGAAATTGCAAAACCGAACCACGTGCATCGCACACGTACGATCTACAAAGTGGGCAGCTCGAGTGAGTCTGAAACCAAGTATCGATACAAGACACGTGAAACACGTGTGAGCAAGTAGGCAGATGCTTCACCCACTCTTCCTCTTCACCCAAACACACGGCACATTCCGCGCGCGATTCTTGATCATCTTTCGGCCTCTTGATCTGTGTGATGGGAAGCGCGTGCATAACAGAGGATTCCAGCCCCCTGCTATGCAATATTAATTGCGACGAAAATTCCTCCAGGCGCCTTCTTTGAGATGAATTTCTCGAAATGCGAAATATTAGGCAGTTCCTTTCGAGGATCTTGTAGTAACTGAATAGAAGAAAGATGCTGCAAATTAGGCCGACCAGGCCGATAGAGACATGGTGATTGCCTCTTACACGAGTATCATAAAAACGGACTAAAATTTTTAAATGAAAGAATTGATAATGATGATGAAAACTAAGAGAAACTTTTAATACTATATGTTTTTAACAAGAAGCATACTTTGTGATCAACGGAACTCTCATTTCTTAAAATCTGCTTCCCTTCTCTACATTCGGTTAGTATAACTCTAATTCAATGCAGTTTTGCCGTGTAATTGATTTAAATTTATGTGTAATTTGAGAGTAATATTAGTTATTTCATTCAAAAATAATAATTATCATATTATAATGGTAAAACTGTTTCAGATAATAATATCAAAATAAAAATAATAAAATTATATTTCACCACTGATCATATACAATCTCATGCTTTCACATCTTCGCAAATTTTATTTTCTGAGTTCTGATCTTTATGGTAAATACAAGACTGAATTTTTATTATCAACTCTTTTTACCGAACAATACTTTCAATTCATCTAGTACAATTGTTCATTGAAAAAACCCTCCAATTACAACTATTCAATAGCATACTTTTAAATAATATCGTTCATTTTCACTTAACAAGACTATCAATTTATCTAGTACAAATGATCGTTGAAAAAAACCTTCAATTGCAACTATTCAGTAAAAAGTTAAAACTTTTTAAAAATACATTTAAATAGCCATTTGATGATGGATAATAAACCGTCAAAATTATAAAACAGCATATATGACGAAAAAAAAAAATTAAAACAGCTCACAGAACATAAACTGAATCAGAAATATCAATCACTGAAAAATTAAAACCAATGTAATCCAAACATTTACACAAAAATCCCTTCCTATTTGTACAAAAAATCAAACCTCCACCATCCCAATATCAACTAAACCTCTGTCTCTTAGCAAAATGCGAAAAGCCACCACCGTTCATCAAAGAAGAACTCCCCCCACAATTCCCAGACCCCAAATTACCAAAATTCAAAACAGGCCCAGATTGCTGAATTTGCGAATTCAACGGCCCAAAACCCTGAGAAGAAGAAACCACCGATCTCGAATCATCACAGCCCTTAATCGACACCGCCGGAATCTGAAACGGCTGCATCTGCGGCGGGTTCCGCCACCTAGGCAGCGGGCCCGCCACCATGAGCGGCTGCAGAAGTGGGCCCGCCTGGAGAACCGCCTGCAGGAATTTGCCCTTTTGAGGCAAAACCCTGCCCTTAGCGAGAGTGTCAATAATCAACGACTCGTGATCGATCTCGGGGATCAACGGCTGGGAAGCGGCCACGTTGATGTTGGAGAATTCGGGGGACGAAACGACGTCGTAGAGGCAGTTTACGGGCGAGGAGCCGTACGTGTCGGATAGGGTGTTGGATTCGGTTATGCTTGAGTTCGGGTTTCCGGGTTGGAAAAGGGGAATTTCGGGTAAGGGGGGTGTTTGGTTCAGGAGTTTGTGGAATTGGGTTCGGGCTTCGTCGCGTTCCTGGATTGCGAATTTGAGGAGGCGGATTAGTTGGTTTATGTATTCTTTGTTTTTTTGCATTTCGTTCATTGCTTCGGATTTCAGGTTTTCGAGTTCTAGAGTTGTGCACAAAAGTTTTTGGCCTAGTTGCTCCATGTCCTGATTCTGATTAAAACATGGGGAAAAATTGAATTAATTAGTCACTAATTGAGGAAATAAACATGATTCTTGAAAATAATTTACCATTTTAATGTAGTGGTGATCACTTTTTGTGGTCCAGATCATGGGCCATTTGAGATCATACCACATTTTGGTTTAATGATTAGCATTGGATACCTAAAGTTATGAAAATAAATAAAGTGTTCATCTAGAAAAAGATTTATTTTTATTATTGGAGAAAGATGTATGTTTCAAGCACAGAAATGAGTGTGAATGCAGGGAGGAAAAAACTGCGGCAAATTAGCATGCAAATGAAGTGAAAAAATTGCATTGAAGATTAGAATTATCATTTATTTGACAAGATCACAGAGATATATATTTGGGATTAAATGATCAAATCCAATTAATCCCAGTTTTAGAAAGCAAATAATGTTGATGATGAATTGAGAAATGAAGTAATAAGGAAGAAGAAATGCCACCTCTTGATAACCCCACACTGGACCCATTTCCCCCATTTTTGCAAAAACTCTGAAAGAATTTTCTTGAAATTTAGTGTAGATGAATTAACTTCGGAAGAAAGGGGTTTTGAGAAAGAGGAGTTGAACGCTTTTTATAAAGAGGAAAACTCAATAAAAGAACAAGAATTAAAAATAGAAAAATTAACAGTTCATTTTATATAAGGAATGTAGGACCCCATTAATGATTTTCATCTCATCAGAAAATAAAAATAAAAACAAATTCCCCTGTTGTCTTCTCTTACCATTAATAAAAGAAAATAATTAAACCAAAATTTTAATTTACTCTGGTGTTTTTTTTAAAAAAAAAATTCCCTCTGTGGTTCTTTCTCTGTCGTGGTCAATGGCTGAATCCAGGTATATTTTCCTTAATTATTATTCTCTGAATAATAGCATTTATTTTCTGGTCTCCATTGTAAATTTGAAATGGATGATTATGCGGTTAGTTAAAAAAGGTATGTTGTTATGTACGTTCTTACATTAATTAAGATTACATCTTTTACTTTTTCTCTATCCCCTTTTCTAAAAGTAAATTAATTTGGAAAATACTCTTATACACATTGTATTTTGTGTGTATTTTTATATAAAGACATATTTTAGAGTGGGTCTCATGTACACTCAGGTGCAAAATGCACTTATAAGTGCATTTTAGAATCGTGTAACTTATTTATATTGAATCGTTTGCACTTTTCAGTATAACAAGTTGTATGATTCTAAAATGCATTATAAATTAACAGTGTGCTAGGAAATCAAAATTGGTGTTGTACAACACCCTTCTGCGCGCACACACATATCACTGAATCACACACACGCACACACACACACGTGCGCCTGGATGCATACAAAACTTTGCCCATATTTTTATGTACAAGTTGCACGCAATCAAAGTATATCTATAAATTATAGTAGATGTTTAAAAACAACTATTTAATCAGTATCAGTTGCTTTTACTTAATATTATTTGTTGTTTCAGTTGTTTTTTTTTTTACACATAGTTGATCAATATTATTTGTAAATTAGTTGTGCATTAGGACTAGCGGATCCAAATGTTACTCTTATATATATAACTCTAATATTCCATTATGATATATTAATTTGATAGTATTAATTATTTTAATAAAAGATACTTTTTTACTATAACCAATTACATCCGGATTTTCACTTACACTCATTTAGTTCTATGTAATGGGCTAGATTCAGCCGTTAGTTATTTGCAGGTTAGATTCATCAATAAAATATGAATATATGATGCATAATCAATTCCATAAATATATTTATAACATGTGCAGAAATTATTCAGGGAATGTTATACTCATGTTTCATTGCTGATAAGTGATAAAAAAATTCTACTGTACTAGGACGGTGGTTAATTTGGTAAAAAATTAAAAATTCACTATTTAAATAGTAATTTAAGTTTCGGTAAATTATAAGGAGTTAAAAAAATTATAAGGGATTATAATTCTTTATAGGGATGTTTTGAAACACCATTTGTATAGTTAAAAGCATTTTTTTTTTAAGGTTGATGAGATTCAGTGTTTTTTTTAAATGATTTTTTGGTGCAAAATGGATTATTAAATGGATTTTTTGTGTGAAGAATGGATTTTTTGTGTGGAGAAGTAACTTGAAGTGTTTTGTTTCACTTTTACTAAATGAAATAGTGTAAAAGTTACCCTCCGTCATATTTTTGTTTGGTAATTTCACTTTTGGCTCGTGTTTTAGCGAACAAGTTATTTTTTTTAGGGAAGCGAACGAGTTATTTATTAGTATATAAAATGATAAAATAATTTTTAAGAAGTCGTAGGATAGATAAGGGATAGAACGTGTAACTTATATTCGTAAAAAATAGTTGCAAATACAAGTTTCAAAGCAACAAATTGCAAGTTACAAAATTTTAAAGTACACTGCGGAGTTTACGGTGCATCCGATGCATAATATCAATTTTTTTTGCATGCACCATTCACTTTTCTTTTATTTTTTTTTTCTCTGCTCTTTTAATCGGGCAAATGGTGACTCGACTCATGACCTCACGGCATAAATAATTGTGCTCTAATCATTTTTTATTTTGCAGAATTTGTTAATTGGATCGTCAGTCTTAAATGAGAGACTAAGTATTTTTCAGCACCGTCAAAATTAATTCTCCTAATTTTTATTTTGGGACATCTGCTCAAATTACGGTTTACTTTCGTATGATTTTTTTATACATCAAAAGAAAATTATTTCAACCCGTGTAGTTTCTCGTTTAATTTCAAAGACTTATGTTTGAATTTGAACATTTCACACGCTATAAACATTTTCTTCCCTTGATAATGATAGCATAATTGAATACAAAAAATAATGACAGTATTATTTTTAGAAATTTAGAATATGGTAAGCAGCTGCCATACTGCTGTTCCATACGTTAGTATATTAGCATCTTTTACAGCTTTTGATAGGCTATAAACATTTTTGCACAAACATTAGTACTTCATAAGAGAATGACTAATATTTTGATTTTATGTATTACAGCTATAAATGTTATTTAAATTAATTATTACACCTATAAATGTTCGCATAAGTTTTATGAAAAAAAAATATTTAAAAATATTAAAGGGAATAAAATCATTTTTTTATTAGGGTTAAATGGTAAATTAATGACATTTGTGTAAATTAAATGAGATAAAATTGAGTTAACGTAAAAAAAAGTAATGATATTGAGTATATTATTAAAATGTTTAGGGGTATAAATAAAAGGAAAAAAATAATTTTGTTAGTATTATTTATAGAAATGTTCAATTAAATTTGAGACGATTTTTTTTACAAATGTTGTAATAAAAAAGAGATGGAGAAATTAAATATCTTTAATTAATATGCCCACTATGTATGTGACCAGTATTTAATTGCTGTAACCGCCTCCAGTTATTGAGCCGAACTCGTCCAAATATTTGTGTTTGACTACGCAAGCATGCACAATCCAGTCAATAGGTTACAACAATCGTTATTAATAGAGAAGGGGCCCGGCCTCCGCACGACTAGCCCAAAAACCTTTTAAAATTCTTGTCCCTTGAGTGCGTATATATAGGCCGGGTAGTTCTCCTTTGCATCCTGTATTAAAAAAAAAATATTAATGAATTTTTTTTTGAAACGAAAAAATATTAATGAATTAATTACACACTTCAATATAAATTTGAATTTTTATATGTGATGAAATTCTTTTGTGATATTATAATTTTTTGCTCATGTATACATCATGAGTTCAAACTTTGCCGATGTTGCGAGTCGTTTTTTAATGAGAATATTATGTGGCTAATTTGATAACAACTCACAAACAAAATAAGTATGTTTACGATATACAGTAAATAACAGGAATTTGTTGACCCAGTTCGTCAACAAATGACTACTCTGGGGGCATTCCAAGCCATGGATGTCATATTGCGAGGTTTACATATACAGTACACAATACTTCTCATGGGAAAACTTCTATGAAAGATGATGATTTGGAGAGTAAGTGTGTGAGTGCTAGGGAATTTTTCTGAGCTCCTATGGAAGATTTCTGAACGAAAAATTTCTGAACCTTTTTCTTGTTCTTTTTGGACCTATTTATAGTACTTTGACAAGCATGAGCCGGTTTGGCTAGCATGAGCTGGAGACTTCGTGTCTTGCAAGAACTCATGTGATGCTGCCACGTTTTTAACTTCGTCTTCCTGGTTGACCTTTGGATTTACTTGTTTATAATGGCACTCTTTTTGTCGTCCATATCAACTTTTGCTCGACTGATTGCCCTATTCGCTCCTTTGGCAATATTGATTTTGTACTGGAACACTGTCCTTAGCGAGCACATAAGAATGACTATAATGCTCACCAGATTTGGCGAGCATACTTGCTTGGTCGGTGAATGGCGAGCATATTCACTTGGTCGGCAAGTGGTGAGCATACTTGAGCAAGCTGGCGAACAAACTTATTTGGTCGGCAAGTTGGCGAGTACACTTGTCCATCGAGCATGGTTATTTTAATAGTTGATTAATACACGTGTCCCCCTGACGTGTACAAATTAATCGAGTAATTGTATCGAACACAACAATACCCCCCAGCCGGGCAGCTTTGTATTCATCATGGGGGCCCGGCTGTTGGATATATTGAGCCGCGCCAATTGTGAGTGTCGCTTCGTCTTCTGTGTCATAACCCTCATTTTTGAACTTTCAAATTTTTTTGCAGCATCTATAAATACTTATTTTGCCGCCTCAGTCCTTCTTCCTTCTTTTCATCTTCTCCTCTTTCTTTCTTCACATTCCGTCCCGTCTGAAATTTCCGGCAAGAGCACTCTTATTCCGGCAAAAGATTTCTTCCAGGTAATTACTTCGTACCCCCCTTTAATTCCAATTATGACTTCTCATTCAAATTCTACCGCTTCAATAGAGTCAAACCATCATAGTTCCTCTTCCTCCTCTTTCCGTCCGATCTCCCGTAGTGGTGCTAATGCGCTGGAGATGAATGCCTCGAGTTCAAGATCCCGTTGGCAAGTTCGACATCCATTTGCCATTCTTTCATAGGATTCCGATAATGCCCTCAATGAATTAGATCGGGATTTAGCCCGTACTGATTTTTTAGATGATTTGGGTGAAGATTCTTTATCCCTACCCCAAATCGAATCTAGGGTTGTAGATAATCGTGATGTAAATAGGGGTGCCGATCATTTGAGGAAGAAAATCCCAATAACTGAAAATATTGATGAGTCAAACAGAGGATTCGACGGCGAACAGAACACGGAGCTCGACATCCCTGTTGGTCTTCCTCATAGCCCAACATATATCGAGTATAGTGCTCGTTATGATTTTTAATGGCCAGAACAACCTCACAGGACCAGGGTTGAGAATGAATATCCAGCGAGCAAAATTGTGAGTGTGATTGATGTAGATATGCTCGACCAGTTGTATCGGAACTACGAGACCCCAAAAGATGTGTTTTTCTGGGCGCCTGGTCCCGATGAGCGAACAGACCAGCCTCCTGAGGGTTGTGTTACTGTGAACTTAGATACAATGGAAGCGGGTCTTCGATTCCCACTTCATCCGGCTATTACTCGTTTGCTCGTAGAATGGAACATCACCATTACACAACTAAAGTCGAATGGGTGGCATATGATTATGAGTTTCCTAACTCTGTTCGGCAAAACGAAGCCCGTGTACTATCCAACAGCAGCAGAACTCTCTCGATTAGTGCATTTATCTCGACCCAAGGGCGAACACGGATGGTTGTTCATGCAAGCAAATGCCAAATGCAAGGTCATCGAGGATGTGCCTAATAAGATTACTGATTGGAAAGAGAAGTTTTGGTTCGTCGGGGGTGATTGGAAAAGCCCTGCTTCTGGATGTGAACCTAATGCTCGCTTAGATATCCCCACTGATTTTGGGGTCTGTCGAAGTAAGTATTTTTGTGTTTTTGCTCTTCACAATGAACTGATTTTAACTTATTTTCTCAATTTCAGGAATTCAAGTAGCAATGGACAAAGAGACAAACGATGGTTATTTCAGCAGTATCTGGCAAATTGATCTTGAGCCATATTCAGAACGGTCAGTGAAGACGTTGAATACTGCTGACCAAAGGAAGAAGGGAGGATTGTTCGTGCCCCCTCACCATTTAGTTACCGTCAATCCAGCTAGTAAGGATTGTTTTTTATACTTGCAAATGTGTTGTGCCCTTTGTTCCCGGTTTCTCTTTCTTTTTTAATAAATTCTTCTGTCTACAGCTTTCCCTACCGTCACTGTTGCTGTAAGCACATCTGAGCATACTGAAATGGCTCGAACTAAGAGACCTCAAGAGCTTGCTCAAATTCAACCCGAGAGAGATGCTCAGCGAGCAAACCGAGGGGAGGCGAGCAGTGAAAAAGGCGAGCTGACCAGCCGCGCCCAGACCGGGCGAGTCGAGTCGACCAAAGAGGACAACTCATTCTATCAATCAGGGATCGAGCGACCAAGCTCCCTCGCCAAAGAGATCCAGAGGGGCACCTGACGAACAAAATCTGATAGCTCTGACGAGCATTGATGTTATTGAGACGACCCCCACTGCTGAAGCGACTAGAATAACTGCCTCTGTGGTCGGTCCGATCACACAAATCACCGAAATGGAGGTCGGTACATCTACTCCACCCCCAGCGGGACCCCGAACCTAGACTCCTTTGAGTTCCCAGCTCCGTTCTCCTGAAGATAAGTCGTTTATGGGATGGGATCCTGCTCGGGTGAACAGATACGTTTGCTCGTCTGTTGGAGTGCCTCTTTGTTCCATCTTATTTGGTCGTTTAATTGTGTCTATTTGCTCGGGTGAACATGCAGGTTGAACAGATTGTCGCCTCTGATGCCAGAGTTGAAGGACTATTACTGCTCTCCTAGTGTCCGCAACATTCCTGGCCTTCCCGAGCATGTTCAGAAGGCGTGTGAGACCCCCATCCGAGCATGGACTACTGAGCTCGAAGAGGCCACTAAGGGTCCAACTACTCTGGAAACCATGCGACTTGGTCTAGTGCGTCATGGCCAATCTCTGGTTCTTCTTGAGAAAGCTTATGCCGAGTTCGCCCAACTTCATGCCAACTACGTGGCTCTTATTACGAGTTTCGAAGAGAAGGTGCACGAGCTGACCAAAACTCAAGATGAAATGAAGTTGGCTCAGGGACAAGTATCCTCAGCCCAAGCAGAGGCTCGTAAAGCTCAAGAGGATGCTCGTCAAGCTCGGGAAGATGCTCGCCAGGCCATAGAGGAGCTAGGCCTTGCTCGGGAGGAGCTGCATTGCAATCGGGAAGAGGTGGTTGGCATTAGGAGAGTTCAGGACGAGCTGAACGTTGAGCTCCAGAAACTCAGAACTGGCATCAAGACTACAGAATATGAGAAAACTCTGCTCGAACAACAACTCCTCACTGCTGAAGAGACCAACACTCGTCTGGGTCTTGAAAATTCAAAATTGCACAGTGAAGAGTATGTTGATTCCATGTCCATTTTTTCCTATATATGCGCCTTTGCAAATGCCATCCGTTCTGCTAGACAAACACTTACTGCTGACCAGATTACCCCACTCGTAACCCATCTCGAGAAGTACCTGATCGACAACCCCCCAGATCGCAACCTTCCAATATCTGATTTGAGTGATCTGTGCGATTTCTCCAATCTTCCTGATGGGATCGAGATTGATGAACCTATTCTGGATGAGGAAGATGGTTCGGATGCGGATGTTGAAGGTGCTGTCGACCAAGCTCACCGAGCCGAGCACGGGTTTGATCAGGTGCAGGGCGAGCAGAGTGGTCTACCTGAAGACGAGCAGAACTTACTGTCCAGCGAGCAGACGAGGCTTGATGGTACTGGGGGAGTTGCTCCCAAAGGGACCGAGCAGACGAGGCAAGACTTACTCGATACAACTCTTCCGCCCACCTCCAACAATGAATTTATTCCTTAGTTTTGTTTGTTGTACATTTTTCTCTTGCACTACTGTGTAATTTTTGTCTTCTTCTTTCTTGTTTGAACAATTTTGCTGTTGAATGGTTGAATTTGCTTGTTGAACAGTCTCCACTGATTCGATCGTGGAGGATTAATTTTGCTGATGAAAGGTTGATGTTTGTCTTGTTTCCTAGTTTATGCCATCTTTTCTTCTGAATGAATTCGAACATGATCTGTGTCTATGTTCCACCCTGACTTCTTTGGTTTTTTTTGATTGTCTTATTGAGGTGCAATCAGGTTGATCGTCTTATTTAGCTGCAACCAGATGGGTTAACTTATGTGCAACCCCCCCCTTTCTTGTTTCGTGATCGTCTTATGTTAGCCGCGATCACTATTCTGCTCTGGTCGTCTTATTTAGCTGTGACCCCGTACTCATCACTCGCTTTGTTGCGGGTATCTGTAAGTACTAGTCATCTTATTTAGTTGCGACTGCGTACCCATCACTCGCTTTACTGCGAGTATCTAAGTACGAATTATTTCGTCAGGTGAACATAAACTTCTGCTCGTTCGTCTTTGTTCGGGTCGTCCGGCTTAGGTGCGACCTCTGATAGGCTTTAACTAGAAGAACTTAACAAACAAAAATGCTTCGCAACACGTTGCTATTCTATTACAGCTTTTACATTTGAAGAAGACTGTTTCTATTACACATAACTATAGACATCAGACTATGATTTTGAATTTAAACCTTGTCTTGAAATAGACATGAGCTGACCTCATCTTGTCCGTGGAATTGATGTTGTATGAGGTGGATCAGCCTGTCTACTCTTCTTCAAGTAATATGCTCGAGCAACAGCAGCATCAACGTTTGCCCCTCCTGGACAAGCTGTGATTATGCGGGCTGCCGTGGACATGAGCATGTGGCGAGCACGCCTGCTTGCCTATATCAGGCGCGGGCAAAAGCCTCTGCTCGCACCATTTTATCCCCTTCTGTAGATGCTTGAGCATCAACATCTACGCATCATTTCGTGCGGATGCCACGACATCCCACCCCCTCGGATGAGATTTTTGGGATGCGTAGGGGACTAGTGATTTACTACTGCATAAGCAGTGAGTAAAGTGGAGTGGCAACCATGACTCTGCCGAGCATCTTGAATCCGCAACGAGCGCCAACCTGTGCTCGGAGTGACAATACCCGTTTGGAAGAAAATACTTCTCCCGATTTGGATTGGCTTTCCCAAATTCAAGAGAGAGTATTTTCCTTCGTGATTGCGATACGGGGTATAAAGCTCGTACTAGAGCAAGCACCAGGACACATGATTGAGTCAGCAAAATGGTTGCTGAATCGAGTGTCGAAAATTTCATCTGGAGGCATACCAAACCAACTATCTCCCGATAACTGAATTCTCTTCTAATATGTTTGCAGTATTTTTTCTTTTTTCTCTGTTTTTCTTTTTCCTTCTTCAGCTATCAATATGCCAATTTATACTACCATCCCAAACAGGTGCTGGCACAGCTAGTTGGTGTTGGCCTTCTTGATTTAAATTCTCATTTTGACATCTGTCCTTGTCTTTGCCAGTTCTTATTCAAGGATTGACACATACCTCTTTTGGTTGCTACCACTTCTCATCTTGTTTTGACACGTATATTCTATCTTTTAATAATACAGGCCAGAATTTCTTCTAGAAGATTCAGAAATTTGTGTCGAACATGGTGTGTTCTTCCTTCATGTTTGCCCTGCTCGTCTTAGCCGAATGGCTGATTATGCTCGGCCAGTTGTGCTCGTCGTTACTGATAATACTTTTTCAGATTTGACGCATTCCACGAATAGGATAATGGAACTCCATTCAGGTCTTCCAAATCACATGCCCCATTTAACAAACATTATGTAACTCTGAATGGACCTTCCCATGCTCGGCCGAACACACCACTTGGTACCCCCGTTGCTCGTCTTAGAACCAGCTCGCCCACGTTGAACCTGCATGTTCGGACTTTGGAGTTGTAGAACTTTTCTGATCTTTTTTTATACATAGCGTTCCTGAAATCAGCCTCCATCCTTCTTTCTTCCAACAGATCTGCACTTAGGGCGAGCGCTTGGTCGTTGGTGTGCTCTCCAAAACTCATTGTTTGATGGCTCAGAATCTTTACTTCTGCCGGTATAACAGCTTCCGCACCAAATGCCAGGGCAAACGGGGTTTCCGCAGTTGATGTTCTGAAAGTAGTACGATAGGCCCATAATATTTCTGGTAACTCTTCAGCCCATCCTCCCCCCTTGGAATTATCAAGTTTAGCCTTGAGGTATGCTTGATAATTTTATTGACAGCTTCAACTTGTCTGTTTGACTGGGGGTAATATGGAGTAGAGTAATGCTTCTTTATGCCCCAACGAGCACAATTTTGTCGGAATTCACTTCCATTGAACTGTTTGCCATTATTTGTTACCAATGACTGGGGAAGCCCAAAACGACAAATGATATTTTTCCAAACAAAATTCCACATTCTTTGTTCGGTGGCTTTAACAATGGCTTCAGCTTCTGCCCATTTAGTATAGTAATCAACGGTAACCACGACATATTTTACTCGTGCCAGTAGGAAACGGGCTGATCAAATCGATTCCCCATTTAGTAAATGGCCATGGGCTGTAAACAGACACTAGTTCTTCGGGTGGGCTATGGATAAGTGGGGCGTGTACCTGACACTTATGACATGCGCGGGCATACGCGAGCGAATCTTTCTTGAGGGTCGGCCAGTAATAACCTTGTCTGATGATTTTATATGCCAGGACAAGCCCACCTGTATGGTTTCCGCATACTCCATCATGAATCTGTTCCAGAATCACATGACCCTCTTCAGGAGTAATACATTTCAATAATGGAAGTGAGAAACTTCTTTTGTATAAATGCCCGTCTAGGATAATATAACGGAGCTTGTAATCTGAGGCGAGTAGCTTGTGCTTTATTTTCGGGGAGAAGTCCTTTTTGTAAGTAACTTAAAATTGGAGTCATCCAGGTTTCTTGTTCGCCCGTCACATGGGCGACCACAAATCTGGGAATTGATGGAGAACAAGTTGTGATGACCACAATGTCCGTCGTGCTCGTCACTCCTTCTATTGTTGCTAATCGTGCCAAGGCATCAGCGAACGAATTATCCAATCGTGGTACTTATTCTATGTAAACTTGTTCGAATTGTTCAAGCAACTCCTTTGTTAGTTGCTGATATTGTGCCATCTGTTCGCCTCGGGCTTCGTACTCGCCTAATACTTGGTATACGGTTATTTGAGAATCACTATAAATCATCAGCCTCTGAATTCCCATTGTCATAGCCATGTGTAACCCAACGATCAAAGCTTCGTACTCGGCTTCATTATTTGTGGCTGGAAAATCAAAACGGATGGTTGTCGTGAAAGTTTGTCGAGTTGGGCTGATGAGAACCACGCCCGCTCCGGCTCTTGAACTTGTTGATGAGCCGTCTACATACATGTGCCATGGTTGGTCGACACCTTTTTTGGGTATTTGCGGATATGTCAATTCAACCATGAAATCGGCCATAGCCTGGCCCTTCATTGCTGTTCGTGGAGAGAACGTAATGCCAAATTGACCTAACTCCACCGCCCACTTGAGTAATCTGCCCGCAGTGTCTGGTCGGTGGAGAACTTGTCGTAGTGGGAATGTGGTTAACACCTCGACTGAGTGGTCAAAAAAGTATGGTCGCAGTTTTTGGACACTCATAACGAGAGCATATGCAAGTTTTTCCAATGGAGGGTACCGAAGCTCGGCTTCTTTGAGTACCTGACTTACATAATAAATAGGAAAATGTATTGCCCCCTCTGCTCGAACGAGCACAGTGCTAATTGCATGTTCTGACGCGGCAAGATACAAGTAAAGTTGTTCGCCTGGAACAGACTTAGATAATGATTGAGTATCTGCAAGGTATTGCTTTAATGACTCAAATGCATTTTGGCAATGCTCTGTCCATTGGAATCTCCCTTTCTTTAATGCGTCAAAGAAAGGTTTGCATTTGTCTCCACTTCGTGATATAAACCGGTTTACAGAAGCCAAACGTCCAGTTAATTTTTGAACTTCTTTCACACTTCTGGGGGCCTGCATGTCGAGCATAGCTTGAATCTTTGATGGGTTCGCTTCAATCCCCCGTTGACTGACCATATGTCCTAGGAATTTTCCTGAATGAATCCCAAAGCTGCATTTCTTCGGATTTAATTTCATGTTATACCCCCTGAGAATATCAAACGTTTGTGCTAGGTGGGATGTGGTCTTCCTTATGCTCGCTTTTTACCACAATGTCATCAATGTACACCTCAACTATTCGACCTATGTGTTCGTCGAACATCTTGTTCACCAAACGTTGATACGTTGCTCCAGCATTCTTTAATCCGAATGGCATGCGTTGCCAACAATACATATTCTTTTCACCGCAGAAAGCCGTATTCTTTTGATCGTCTGGATGCATGGGTATTTGGTGATAGCCGGCAAATGCATCCATAAAGGTCATGAGCTCATGGCCTGCTGTGTTATCGACCAAATAATCGATATGTGACATCGGGAAATTGTCTTTCGGGCATGCCTTGTTTAAGTAAGTGAAATCTATGCATAACCTCTAAGTTCCGTTAGATTTGCGGACGATTACAGGGTTAGCAAGCCATCTTGGGCACTTTACTTCTCGAATTAATTTATTATCTAGCAATTTCTTGATTTCATTATCCATAGCTGCATACTTCTCCGGACTGAATTTTCTCCGCTTCTGGATTATTGGAATTTGTGTTGGGTCAAGGTTAAGAGAGTGACATGCGTGTTTAGGATCAATGCCGACCATGTCCTCATGTGACCAAGCGAACACATCCAAGTTTGCCCGGAGATACGCGATCATTTCTGTTCGGAATGGTTCCGGTAATTCTGAACCAATAAACACTTTTAATTTCGGTCTGATTGGGTCGATATTGACCGACTCCAATTGTTCAACAGGCGTCGCTTGCCTCTTTTTTTGCTTCCATCGAGGATCTTCGATCGACCTCCGGTGCTCGTCATCTACCTCCATAGGTTCAAAACCTATACGAGGTTCTAAGTCCGGTAGCTCATTTGGTGGATCAATGTTCATTAGATCTGGAACATGAATTATCATCCCGGGTTCTGTGTTCGCCCGTGGAGATGTGCTCGTCAGAGGAGGTATAAGCGTCCTCGGCAATATATTCGCCTGTTGGCTTGATTCTCCGGTCTCCCTTGTTTGCTCCATCATGTTAATGATATTTTGCTTTTCTGGCACGCATGACAGCAAACAATCTCGAGCTTTTTTCTGGTCGCCTTTTACGCTACCCGTCCCTTCTTGGGTTGGAAACTTAACACAATAGTAATAAGTCGAATAGGCAGCTTTGAATTCCTGAATAAACGGGCGACCTAAAAACCCGTTATAAGTAGATGGAGCATCGACGATTACAAAGTCTAGCATTCTAGTTCGTCGAATCTCCAAATTTAAAGTTGACTCTAGCTCGACTCCTAACCTGATCAGACCATAGGGCCGGGTTATAGATTCCCCGAAACCCATAATGGTGTGATCACATGGTTCTATATAACTACTTAGGTCCCCAACTTGCTTCTCCATTTGGTGCAGAGTGTTAACGAACAGAATGTTCGCATAAGCTCCGGTGTCGATCGGGAGGCGATGCACCTTCAAATCGAGAAGACGAGCGCTGATGGTTAGAGAGTCATTGTGGGGGGTGATTATGCCGTCGAGATCATCTTCCGAGAACATGATTTGGTGAGAGGGTGGCGTGCTAGCTGATGTGCTCGCCACCTTCACCTGATGGATGCTTTGCATGGCACACATTTCCATCTTCTTCCGCCTGTTCGATAACGTTGGTGTCTGGTAGCATCCACCCACTGGACCATAATCAGGATGAATCATGTTGATTTCTTGACTCTCCCGACCTCTACTCATGGTAGGAGCCCCTCTCTTGGGTAATTCCAACTTCTTTCGGGATTCCTCGGGATCACTATCAGATGCCTCTTCGGCCTTACGCTTACCCCTACGATCACCTAATTTTTCTGTTCAGGAGTCTCTGTTCGCCGGCTTTTTGAGGAACTGCGTAAGAGGATTCTCTTCATATAACTTCCAAAGTTGACGAAGTAAATTGCGACAATCTTCGGTATTATGTTCGATGTACTCATGATAATTATAAAATTTGGAAGCATTAAGCCGATTTTTATCTCTTATGATTCTTCGTGGCTTATCCAACATATCCCGATCCTTAATTTGATTGAATATCGTTTCAGCTGAAACACCACGAAGACTTCGTAGTGCTTGTGCTTCTGCTCCTTCTTCAAAAGGTTTAAAAGATCCTGGGGGTTTATACCCCCCCTCATTCATTACTTGTTTACCAACAACTCTTTTTGTTGCTACTTCTTGGCCTAACCGTGATTGGGCAAGCAGATCCTGCATATATATAATCTTGGCTGCTCGCTCTCAAAATTCGGCATATGTGTTCGGCCAATCCTGATGCATGGCTTTCCACATATCCATATTTAGGGTTAGGCCTCCGACCACCGTGAGGATCTTGGCATCCTCTTCAACTGGGGCTCCATCGTACAAACATTTGTCAAATCTTTCAATGTATGCTCGATCTGACTCACCCTTTAGTTGGGAGAAATGTGCGAACCTCTGTTTTGGTGCTGGGCGAGCACACATGGATGAGAAATGGGACAAGAATTTCTGTCCCAACTGGGCGAAAGACTTGATGGACGCAGCTGGCAAAGTAGAAAACCATCTGTGGGCTCGGTCGCCCAACGTCATGGGGAATGATCGACATTGCGTTGCGTCGGTGGCACCCATGGCGATCATAAAGTCTGGATATTTGCTGAGGTGAACATGTGGGTCAGACTCAGCATCGAACATAGGGATTGGCGGTCGGATCTTTGCCACTTTTTCTTGTACTTCAGCTGCCATGATCGCCGGCGTTAGTGGCGAGCAGGGCATTGTGCTCGCCCGAGGGAGTCCTCTCGTTGCGTCCAGGTCGGCCTGTAAGCCCTCGATTGCTTTCTACATTTCTGCAAATTTTGTGGAACTGACAGACTTGGATCGGGGTTGTGTCCCATCATGAGGACCCGGGGGGTCATGCTCATGATGGGGCAGTCCCTCTTTCCATGTTCGTCCTTGACTATCCAATTGATGGTGGATAGACAATTTAGTTCCAACCGATTTTTGTTGTTCCTGCTATCTGAGGGAGCAGGAATGTTCATCGGTTGTTCCCTCCCGGGATCCTGACGCCTATGATTACCGATTCGGTCTTTAACGGAGAGCCTCAAACGTCCAAACGCCGATGGTCTGGACCCTTGAGGCTGCTCGTCATCCGACATATCATCAGCCCTTTTGTTGGCCCGCTTCCGCGCAACTTTCACCTTAACCTGCTCGCTATCAGGTGTATGCGAGCGTCGATCATCATCATCTTGACCTTTTAACTTGGCCAACTCCTTTTCGGCCCTCTCTTTCTGTGCTCTCAACAAGAAAGTGATGGCCTTTGTTGTGGCCATCGGATCGTTGGCGATATCTTCAAGATTGATGGTTTCCACGGACTGATTTTTGTGAGGCTGATGTTGAGCCTCTTTCTGAGCGTGAGGTCGGCTCTGTCCCGACCTCTCCACCTGAGTATTCCTAGATTGAGGCATTATATTTCTTTTTTCTGCCTCAACTATCTACAGGATTGTGTATGGGTTGGTTTTTTCTACCCTCCTTCTAGCGCCAATTGTTGCGAGTCATTTTTTAAGGAGAATATTATGTGGCTAATTTGATAACAACTCACAAACAAAATAAGTACGTGTACGATATACAGTAAATAACAGGAATTTGTTGACCCAGTTCGTCAAGAAATGACTACTCTGGGGGCATTCCAAGCCAGAGATGTCATATTGCGAGGTTTACATATACAGTACACAATACTTCTCATGGGGAAAACTTCTATGAAAGATGATGATTTGGAGAGTAAGTGTGTGAGTGCTAGGGAATTTTTCTGAGCTCCTATGGAAGATTTCTGAACGGAAAATTTCTGAACCTTTTTCTTGTTCTTTTTGGACCTATTTATAGTACTTTGACAAACATGAGCTGGTTTGGCTAGCATGAGCTGGAGCAGGGACGGACCCAGAAATTTTATCGAGGGGGCCCAATTTATAACATAGTGTAGCTAAATGCATTTTAGAATTTTTATATATTTTCGAAAATTATTTGGACTAAACATCTTTATATTAACAGAGTCGAATACATTTATATGTATATTGAAAATGTGAATTATACATATTCTTTCTCTATTTTGTTACCCCTTTCTCACCTAAAAATCAACATTTTATTTATAGAGTGTTGATTTTTACAAGGATTAGTAATAGTGGTGTACAGTGAACATGATGCACATAATACTTTGTTTAAAGGAGACAGACATTCGTATGAGATAGTTTTATACATGATATAGGGTATAATCTATAACACAAATAATACTCATTCTTCCAAAATATTAGAGCGTTAATACACAATTTATGCTTCGCCTTACTATGAGACTGTCTCATACAGGTGTGTCTTAATTATAAGTATATATATATAAGAAATTCAAGTGGGGTCAGGGGGGCCCAATGACCCCCCTGGGGGCAAGGTAGGTCCGTCCCTGGCTGGAGACTTCGTGTCTTGCAAGAACTCATGTGATGCTGCCACGTTTTAACTTCGTCTTCATGGTTGACCTTTGGATTTACTTTTTATAATGACACTCTTTTTGTCGTCCATATCAACTTTTGCTCGACTGATTTCCCTGTTCGCCCCTTTGGCCATATTGATTTTGTACTGGAACACTGTCCTTAGCGAGCACATAGAATGACTATAGTGCTCACCAGATTTGGCGAGCATACTTGCTTGGTCGGCGAATGGTGAGCATATTCACTTGGTCGGCAAGTGACGAGCATACTTGCTTGCTCAGCAAGCTGGCGAACAAACTTGTTTGGTCGGCAAGTTGGCGAGTACACTTGTCCATCGAACATGGTTATTTTAATAGTTGATTAATACACGTGTCCCCCTGACGTGTACAAATTAATCGAGTAATTATATCGAACACAACAGCCGACAACAATTCTACTAATATTAAGTTATATTAATAGAATTGACTGCCCTAAGGCGGTAAAGCCAATATATCTCATAAGTATAAATTGTTAAATTTTTTTTATAATTCGATATTCAATTTAAAAATTGATTAATTTGTGAGATCAGAATCCACCATTTATCAGCAGAGTCTCATTTCAAATTAGAGCTAAACTATGTAAATACTGCTTTTGTCTCGAAAGTTCTATTTTCTGAACATGTCTTTGTAGAATTATATTTATAATCGGCATATTCTGATGATTAAAAGGCTTGTACGTGTCGCCATATAAATGAACTGTTATGATCCCCGATTCTCGAGTACAATGAGAATGACAAATTCCAATTGTCAAACTCAAATGTATTATTTTTGCACTATATAAGCCAGAACTTTTATAGTAATATAGAAACAAAGAAGTAAAAGGAAATAAATAATTAATATTAAGACGAAAGATCCAAGACTGCCAAAACAAATGAACGTGGATGAGGTATTCCAATGGATAAACTGCAATATTTATTTGATTATCCCCGACAACCCGCTAACATTTTAAAACTATATTAAATACACCTGAATACTCATCATTTTAATTAGGCAATATGAAAATGCATTATTTGTCTGCACTACCTTATTTCTGATTAATTTGATCTCTGTTTTTTGATGAAATTTAAAGTATTTATTAGTAATATTGCTATTTTAATTAGTAATACTATGTACTGGTAAAATAAGGCAAAAAAAAAATTATTTTATACTACCTTCAATCATAAAAATATTATTTGACCTCTGGAAGGCTTATATACTATATGGTTCGGTGGTAATTGGTTCGCGGCTCAGGTGGTTCGACGCCTATCCAGGCCACCTAGCGGCGCAGGTTCGAATCACTAGAGCCATTTAAAAAAAAAAATCCAAATTTGAGACGGTTTTGGCCGTCCCAAATTCGTTTCAAATATCCACCAAGTTTTTTATTACATAGTATTAATTTTGAGACGGTTTTTGCGTCCCAAATTTCAACGGTTTTTTCCGTCTCAAATATCAACGGTTTAGGGACGATTTTTTCGTCGTAATTTATACAATATTTTAGACGGTTTTAACCGTCTCAAATAGAGACGGATTTCAGACGGAATAGTGATGGAAATTTGACCCGAAATGGGGTGGATCCAGGTCAATTTTTGACGGTTTAAACTGTCCCAAATTAGGGACGGATTTGAGACGGTTAACACCGTCTCAGATTTGAGACGGAATCTTGGAAAACCATCTCTAAATTTGAGACGACTGATTTAGAGACGGAAAAAAAATCGTCGCAAATCCGTCTTAACTAGAGTTTTGAGTTAGTTTTCCATCTTTAAAACGCGTTTTTTTTTTTTGTAGTGATAATTAAGTAACTGGTTTCTTTTAGAATTTATAAAGGTAAAATTAAGAATGACAGTATAATGATAAATATATTCTCAATTAATTAATTAACTAACATAATTTCAAAATTATGAACAATTTGAAGGATTGGGGTAGAAGTGAAAATGGAAAAATCGATTATTTAGAATTAGAGGGATTTGTAATCTTATGATTCAAAAAGTGAGCTAAGTTTTGATTCTATGATGAAATTATCAAATATTCCAATAAAACTTTCCGTGAAAATGAATTTATGATAAACTTTAACATTATTATGCATATTGACTCTGTGATTGGGTGTGAGGAGGGACCGTGGAGATTCACTGGGGTGTACGGGTTTCTGGAGGCTGGGAATAAGTGGCGGACTTGGAGTTTGTTGGAGTATCTTAGGGATGTGGAGTCTCTCCCGTGGCTCTGTATAGGGGATTTCAATGAGATTCTATATGGGCATGAGAAACGTGGAGGTCTCCCGGCACATGGGGGCAGGATGATGGACTTTAGAGAATGTCTGGACAGGTGTGGTTTGAGGGACTTGGGGTTTGTGGGTTATGAGTTTACATGGTCGAATAAGCAGTCTGGGGATGGAAATATCCAAGAGAGGTTGGATAGGGTGGTGGCTTCGGATTCGTGGTCGGCTCGTTTTCCACAGCCTCGGGTGACTCATATGACCCGATTATTGTCTGATCACTGTGTTGGGGAAATCGGGGTGCCCGGATTTATTCGAGGTGATTATTTAAATACATATTTAAATTAAACAATTAATTACTAACATGAATTAATCCTAAATCAATTCAACATAATAATAAACAACATGCGTACACATAATTCACGTAAATCCTAAACATGCGGAACTAGGAGTTACGGAATTACTAACCTCTTGAAGAATCAAACGGATGAATAAACCCAAGAGTCTTCCCAAATATATCCCCAAAGTCCACGAACGCTATCCGGTGGGAAGATTTCAAAGAAGGATTTTAATGGAGAGAAAATAAAATATTTTGCTACCACCTTTGTGGATTTATAATATTTTCAACACATGAAATTTTGCACTTGGGAATGAAGAGTTCATCCCCTATAAATAGGGAGGAGGGGGGGCAAAAATTAGGGTTGAAAAATAGGGAGAAAATCTTTTCTTGATCTCCAAGAAATCTTGAATATATCTCCTATATTCTTTTCTCCTTAATTAAAATTTTCATAAAAATCTCTTTCCCCTCTTCTACCTATATTTTCGAAAATTACACTAATAAAGGAGTCAATATTTGACTTCTTGAATTTATGGGATAATTATGTATTCCTACAATAATTATATCTTTCCATAAAATATCTATAAGAAAATCAAGACAATCTTTTCTTCCTTTTGTAGACAAAAAATTTGAAAATATCAATTGGAAATTAGGCAAGAATATTTTTCCCTCTCTCTCATTAATTGGACTTTATTTTGGGCTATTTGGGGGTCCTTTAGGAGAGTTAAGATTGGACCTACAATGGACTATGAAGCTATAATATTTTGGGCCAAATATTATTCAAGTCCATTAATATTAATTTACTCCACTATAAAATTAATATTGAACTATCCATCTTAACCCATATTACGATTTCACATGTAACATGGTTCCCGGTCATTATTTCCCGCGTTTAAGATTATCTTAGTCCATTAATTAATTAAGCCACTGAACAAGTTTTATATTAATTAATATATTTGTCCTTGGAGTAAAGACAACTCAACATTATTATCCATGCCGGAAATAAATTTCCACTTGCAAGATTTGGCATGATAAAGGATATGAGCCCACCAAGGGGACAAATCAAGCAAGACGTACTTGCACTCGATTCTCCGTATTAAATATCAGCAATCGTCATGTAATTAATAATATTGCCCAAGATATAAGGTATCGAATCACATTGACTCTCTTCCCGTCATAAGTCAAAGCAATAGTTATTAATTTCACATGATCCTATTTAAGGGACGGAGATTAAGAAACAACGCACCACTGAGGTTTAATTCTTGTATATTCAAGATCTGCAGAAGAATTTGTCCTCCTCAGAGGTCCTCATTCAACAAGCACCTAAATGTGCTAGTGTGATCCCTTGGTCAAGACAGCTATCTGGGTCTCACACTTCAACCGATTCATGATGGTTCGTTCATTTCCATCTGGTTGTGAATTTGTACTTAATTACGAGGGTCATTAATTTGATCTTCAAAGTGATCGGGTATCACCAAATTAACTACACCGTAATCATCGTCTTATTTAAGCAGGTTTGCAATAAACATATATAACATTCATTCATATTTAATGCAACAGTGATTAAATTATTTATTCCAGTAAATAAATAAGAAACATCAGCTTGGTTATACAAAGTAAAAGCATACTTTTCAGTATAACCCCAACAATCTCCCACTTATACTCAAAGTCTGCTTTTAAGTATACTATATCATGTCTCAGGTTCTATGTGACATCTAATGTCACCCACACTAACCTAATAATATTTCTCCCACTTATACTCAAAGCAGTTAGCAACGCCCTTGACACCCATTCCTTCCACATGTCTCTCGAATGTACTCGAGGCGCACCATTTGTGAATGGATCTCGCTAGGTTGTCTTCAATGCAATCTTAGCCACCTCAATGTCTCCTCTCTTAAAGATTTCTCGTATGAGATGGTATTTTCTTTCAATGTGTTTGCTGGCTTTGTGGGCTCTCGGCTCCCTTGAATTTGCAACTGCTCCGGCGTTATCACAGTAGACCGTGATTTTACCGAGCAAATTCGGGACCACGTCCAAGTCCACCAGAAAGTTCTTGAGCCAAACCGCTTCCTTCACGCTTCTGGCGGCGGCGTACTCGGCTTCCATGGTAGAATCGCCGATGCATTTACGCTTTTACGCTTCTCCATGTCATGGCTCCTCCCCCCATGCAGAACACACTACCCGAGGTAGACTTTCTGGAGTCAATGTCTGATTGGAAATCCTAGTCCGTGTAATCGATGGGGATCGGTATCGACTTGTAAACCAACATTCTCGCCTGTGTTTTTCGGTGTACTTGAGAATGTTCTTTCTTTGCGATCAATGCTCTTTTCCAGGTTACTTTGATATCTTGCCACCATGCCTACTTCAGCAGCAGATATCCGGTCTCGCATACACAAACATTGCATACATGAGGCTTCCCGGTACCAAGCATAAGGGATGCCCTTCATGTCATCTATCTCTTTCTGTGTCTTGGGACACATTTCTTTGGATAGATGGATCCGGTGTCTGTAGGGTAAAAAGCCTTTCTTGGAATCCTGCATGCTGAAGCGCTTCAAAATAGTGTCTATGTATGAGGCTTGCGAAAGCCCGATCATTCTTTTCCTGCGATCTCGAGTGATCTTGATCCCTAGGATGTGACCGGCTTCCCCTAAGTCTTTCATATCGAACTATTTTGACAGCCATGCCCTTACGTCTGATAACACCTTTACATCATTTCCGATGAGTAGAATGTCGTCTACGTATAGTACCAAAAATACCAATGCAGTTCTGTCACACTTTTTATAGACACAACTTTCAAATTCGTTTTGATCGAATCCATGGGATTTTATAACTTGATCAAAACACTGATTCCGAGCTCGGGATGCTTGCTTCAGTCCATAAATAGACTTCCTGAGCTTGCAAAACAGATGCTCTTGGCCTTTTTCAATGAAGCCTTCAGGTTGTTGCATATAGATTACTTCGTCAAGATTTCCATTAAGGAAAGCTGTCTTGACGTCCATTTGTCTGATCTCAAAATCTAGATGCACAGCAATCGACAAGAGAATGCGGATGGACTTGAGCATGGCTACGGGCGAAAAGGTTTTCTCATAATCGATCCCTTCTTTCCGAGTTTACCCTTTAGGCACAAGTCTTGCTTTGAAGGTTTCAACCCTTCCGTCCGGTCCCCTTTTTCTCTTGTATACCCACTTGCATCCGATGAGTTTTACCCATCAAGTGGTTGACTATCTTGTTGTGATCCATGAACCCATCTCACCTTCCATTGTTATTTTGCATCTTTGTCTTGGACCATAGGACTATGGATCCATTCTTTGAGATCAAGTCCGAAGACTCTTCGATCCCCAAGAATCTCGGGTTGTTCGATAACCCTCCCTAGGGAGGTTCCGGTTGTGTAGGCGTGACATATGTCATTTTGGACACTTGGCAATGAAGTCGGCCCCCTAAGTTTTTCTAAGGTAATTTCACTTCTAGGCTTTCGATTCGTTCATATAGTCTTCTTCCAAAAAATTTAAAGTGACATCGATTACCACCTTTTGATCTTCGGGACCATATAACATGCATCCTTTAGATGGGGTACCCTATGAACATCCTTAATTCGAACGTGCATCCATTACGGCTTCCTTGTCTAGCACATATCTTTGGACACCTCGATCCTCGATGTGTCAAACGGGGTTTTAATTCTCTCGGGGTTTTAGGTACCGATTTGGATGACACTAGGTTCAGAATATAAACCGCTATTTCTAATGCGTAACCCCAGAACGATTTTGGTAAATCCGCATAACTCATCATTGACCTTACCATTTCTAAAAGTGTTCTATTCCTTCGTTCTGCCACCCCATTTTGTTGAGGGTACGGATCAAATAGGTGGGATGCAATCCCCACTTCCGATAGGTAGTTCAGAAATTCATCGCTGAGGTATTCGCCTCCACGATCAGATTGAAGAAACTTGATACTTTTTCCCTTATGATTCTCTGCTTGAGCCTTAAATTCTTTGAATTTATCAAAGGTCTCAGATTTATGCTTCATTAGGAAAATGTATCCGTAGCTTGAGTAATCATCGATAAAAGTAACAAAATACTCGTAGCCACCTCTAGCTTTGATTTGCATTGGACCACACACATCGGTGTGAACGATTTCTAACACTTCTTTAGCTCTAAGCCCCTTGGCTCCAAATACCCTCTTGGTCATTTTACCTTCCAAGCACGATTCGCAAGTCGGAAATGGCTCAATTTGGAGAGACCCCAAAGAGCCATCTTTCACCAACCTTTGAATCATTTTCGGGTTAATATGACCTAATCTTAGGTGCCAAAGAAGTGTCTCGTTCACGTCAGCCGAGCGCTTTCGTTTACAAGAAATAGTAGATGTGTTATAGGATGCATTTTGTGAGTGATGTGCACAGTTAATAATATAGAGATTGTTCCTCAAAGTTCCACGACAGATAATCACATCGTTATGAAAAACAGTAACATCTTTATTAAATTGAACAGAATATCCATCGATAAACAGTTTAGAAATAGAAATAAAGTTTTTCCGAAAAATAGGAACATAAAGAACATCTCTTAAAATTAACGTCTTGTCTCCAAAGGACAGGTGCACTTCTCCCACTGCTTCAGCTGCCACTCTCGTAACATCGCCTAGCGTGATGAGGATCTCACTCTCACTTAGCCGCCGGGTCTGCTTGAAACCCTGCAATGAAACATACATGATCAGTGGATCCCGTATCCAATACCCACGAATGGGTAGCATACTCCGCCAAACAAGTTTCAACTACTAGTGAGTGTGAATTACCTTTCTTTCCATTCCTTTTGGGTTTGGAACAGGCTTACCTCCAATGTCCCTTTTCACAGCAGTTGAAGCACTTCCCATTAGCCGGATTCTTTGCTCCACCATCCCTCTTCACCTTTCCTTTTTCTTTGGCAACACTCGAGTTAGCTTGGCTTTCACTTTTGGGCTTCCTCTTCCTCTTGCCTCCCTTTGGCCTAGATGAGGAGGACGGCCCAACTGCCGCTAAGGCTTGACTGCTCTCTCCTAAAATTCCTTCAGCCGAGACAAGAGCTTACAACAGATCAGGCAAAGTGAACTTTTGATTATTCATTTGATAATTCAACCTGAACTGCTCAAAGCTCTTGGGCAGGTAATGGAGTATGAAATCGATCTGGGTCTCGATGTCATATTCAGCTCCAAGCACCTCGAGTTTGTTGAGGTGAGCCATCATCTGGAGAACATGTTCCCTTACGGGTGTTCCCTCCACCATTTTCATAGAGATCATGTCCCTCATGGTGATCTGCCGAGCCACACGGTTCTGATGTTGAAACATCGCTTTAAGATTGACCATGATTTCCGCAGTGGTCTCAACGTTTTGGTGTTGGTGTTGCAACACATCTGACATTGAAACCAAGATGGTACACTTTGCCATTTCGTTAGAACGCTCCCAGTTATCATATTCATTCTTAACCGCTTTGGTTGACTCGTCAGATGGCTTTTCTGGTTTGGGTGTAGTAAGGATCCAGTTATAGCTTTGTGCAGTGAGGACAATAGTGAGTTTTCGATACCAATCAACAAAGTTTTCTCCAGTGAGGAAGTTATCTTTCAGTATATTGAACAGTGGATTAAAAAGTTGCGACATGATGAATTGAAATAAACATATATTTTGTATCAATATCCAGATCAACACAAAATAAATCACATAATTCGATCACATGATTCATATTAAAATCTCAAAAAATATATGAACATGCATCAGCCAACATCTCAAAACAGATTTAAATGAGCCTCGTGGGAGGGTCATCATTTAAATTACATTCAAGCAGGTTACAAATAAGAACAGTTACAAACATTTAATTTTAAAGAAAATTAATAGTCGGCTCCCACTTGACCAATATAAAATTGACAGGGACTTCGGAGAAGTATATAAATATCAATTTTATACCTAAGTAATAACCATGATTAAATACAGAATTATTACTTCGCTTTGATAGAGCCTCGTGAGAGGGTCATCGTCGCCACTAATAATAATTCACAATCATCCTTTTGGGAATTTATTCATGTGAAAGCTATCTTTTGACCGTCCCGTAGGGGAATTTCTCCAAAAGATTTCACAAATAAATAAATCATGGAGGTCAAAATTAATTTGTGTCAAAACAAATTAATTATTAAAACATACTTAGTAATTTTTGAATTTGAGATTTTTCGTTGAGCAATTCTCATGCAAACACATTTAAACAAATTAAATAAAGCACAAGAAAATACGGCAACAATAAATCAAGCATAGCAGAAAAATAAACACATTGAACACAAATTATCCAACTGTCATGGTTTGATTTTCTTTGGCTTGATCTTGAAGAAACGTCGTCTTGAATTTCTCCCACTCATTCGTCTCGAAAAGAACTCCATCTTGAAACGCCACGCCAAAGAACATGGAAAGGATGCACGCCAAGATCCCTTCGCCGCTTGCCGGCGAGGCGCAGCGCACGCGCCAGATCCCAGATTCGAATGCCTCTAAGAAGATCATCGGTAGGCGATGAGTCGAAAGAAGACGCATTTTATCTGCCATCGCCTCGCACAAGGTCGCCTTCTCACGCTGCGCCCGCGGCGTCACTGCGTGCCAGCGTTCACAAGACGATCCCGCTTAGCGCTTAGGGCCGTCCGTCTTGGCGTCGTCCCGCCTTACAAGGCGATGCCTCCTTTAGGCACGTTTTGCGCGGTGCACGTCGCCCACGTATGGTTCCGGATCCGTCTTTAAATCGTCTTCGTCTTCATCTCCGATCAAGTTGCAATTTATTTAACGAAAAATAAATACCTTAAATCTAGACTAGTCTATTACATTGAACAAATCAAATAGCCTAATCTACTCATGGATTTTCTCACGAGAAAAAAAATCCGAACGAGTCAAATTAAAAACTATTCATTCATACGCATGAAAATAAACACATTAAATACCATGACAATTGGATACCTGCAAAACAGATCTAGCAATTCTACTATCCAATTTTAATTTAATGTCCAACAATTTAAATAACAATTTTAAAAAAATCAGAGCTCGAAACCAGAGCTCTGATACCAGTTGTTGGGGAAATCGGGGTGCCCAGATCTATTCGAGGTGATTATTTAAATACATATTTAAATTAAACATTTAATTACTAACATGAATTAATCCTAAATCAATTCAACATAATAATAAACAACATGCGTACACATAATTCACGTAAATCCTAAACATGCGGAACTAGGAGTTACAGAATTACTAACCTCTTGAAGAATCAAACGGATGAATCAACCCAATAGTCTTCTCAAATATATCCCCAAAGTCCACGAACGCTATCCGGTGGGAAGATTTCAACGATCGATTTTAATGGAGAGAAAATAAAATATTTTGCTACCACCTTTGTGGATTTCTAATATTTCCAGCACATGAAATTGCACTTGGGAATGAAGAGTTCATCCCCTATAAATAGGGAGGAGGGGGGGTGGGGGGGACGAAAATTAGGGTTGGAAAATAGGGAGAAAAACTTTTCTTGATCTCCAAGAAATCTTGAATATATCTCCAATATTCTTTTCTCCTTAATTAAATTTTCCATAAAAATCTCTTTCCCCTCTTCTACCTATATTTTCGAAAATTACACTAATAAAGGAGTCAAGATTTGACTTCTTGAATTTATGGGATAATTATGTATTCCTACAATAATTATCTCTTTCCATAAAATATCTACAAGAAAATCAAGACAATCTTTTCTTCCTTTTATAGACAAAAATTTCGAAAATATCAATTGGAAATTAGGCAAGAATATTTTCTTCTCTCTCTCATTAATTGGACTTTATTTTGGGCTATTTGGGGGGCCTTTAGGAGAGTTAAGATTGGACCTCCAATGGACTATGAAGCTATAATATTTTGGGCCAAATATTATTCAAGTCCATTAATATTAATTTATTCCACTATAAAATTTTTATTGAACTATCCATCTTAACCCATATTACGATTTCACATGTAACATGGTTTCCGGTCATTATTTCCCGCGTTTAAGATTATCTTAGTCCATTAATTAATTAAGCCACTGAACAAGCTTTATATTAATTAATATCTTTGTCCTTGGAGTAAAGACAACTCAACATTATTATCCATGCCGGAAATAAATTTCCACTTGCAAGATTTTGCATGATAAAGGATATGAGCCCACCAAGGGACAAATCAAGCAAGACGATTTTGCACGCGATTCTCTCAGATTAAATGTCAAAGAATCGTCATGTAATTAATAATATTGCCCAAGATATAAGGTATCGAATCGCATTGACTCTCTTCCCATCATAAGTCAAAGCAATAGTTATTAATTTCACACGATCCTATTTAAGGGACGAAGATTAAGAAACAACGCACCACTGAGTTCTAATTTTGTATATTCAAGATCAAGAATTTGTCCTCCTCAGAGGTCCTCATTCAACAAGACCTAAATGCGCTTAGTGTGATCCCTTGGTCAAGACAGCTAATCTGGGTCTCACACTTCAACCGTTCATGATGGTTCGTTCATTTCCATCTGGTTGTGAATTTATACTTAATTACGAGGGCTGTTAATTTGATCTTCAGTGATCGGGTATCACCAAATTAACTACAACGTAATAGGTATTATCTTATTGAACGGGTTTGCAATAAACATATATAACATTCATTCATATTTAATGCAACATTGATTAAATGATTTATTCTAGTAAATAAATAAGAAACTTCAGTTTGGTTATACAAAGTAAAAACATACTTTTCAGTATAACCCCAACACATTGTCCGTTGCTAGTGGAGTTTAAGGTGGTAGAGCGGAGGCGCCGGAGGGGGGGGTGGCAGAAAAGGTGGGGCCACAGGTTTCACTTTGAGACTTTATGGCTCCTGGAGAAGGAGTGTGAACAAGTAGTTCGTGGGGCTTGGAGGGGGGGCGGGTATCACTGTGTTGGGGAATTAATTGCCTGGATCTATTCGGGATGAATATTTAAGTACAAATTTAATTCTAACAATTATTACTAGCATGAATTAATCCTATATTAATTCAAATAATAATTCAACAACAAATCATGCATATAAACAGTGCACATAAATCCTACGCATGCGTAATTGCTACGGGTTTACGTGAACTAACCTCTTGGAGTGGCAATGGTCTCGTCGATAAGAACACACCAAAAAGCCTTCTCAAGTATTCCCTAGTCCTTGCTCGTCAATCCGATGGAAGGAAGCTCGCGAACAATTAACAAAAGGGAAAATAAAATTTGTTGCACCACCTTTGTGGATTTACTAATTTTTCCAGCACATGGAATTGTACTTGGGAACGAAACATTCATCCCCTATCTATAGAGGGTGTTGGCCGATTTTCCATATGGAATAGGGAGGAAAAAATCTTTTCTTGATCTCCAAGAAATCTTGAATATATCTCATATATTCTTTTCTCCATAATTAAAATATTCCATAAAAATCCCAAATCCTCTTGTTATGGGAATTTTCGAAAAATTAAGGATCAAGATTTCAAGATTTGGATCTTCTTGAATTTATGAGATATTCTTGTATTTCAAGAAATACATATCTTCCATAATATCTTTTCAAGAAAATCAAGAAAATCTTTCTTTCCCTTATTCTTTCAAAACTTTCGAAAATTTCACCATAAATAACCAAGTGGGAGATTTCTTGAATTTAATGAGATAATCTTGTATTCCAAGAATACATATCTTCATTCCATAACAAAATTCAAAGAAAATCTTTCTCCCCCTTTTATTTATGATTTTCGAAAAAATGAGGAAAAAATAGCAACAAATATTTATTTTATTTTTAAACACTTTTTTCAGTTATTGGACTTTATGTTGGGCTACTTGAGGGGCCTTTAGGAGAATTAAGATTGGACCTTCCAATGGATCTTGAATTATCAATATTGAGCAACAATATTATTCAAGCCCATAAATATTAATTAATCCCACTACATAATTAATATTGCACTATCCATCTTAACCCATATTACAGTTAATATGGTTCCCGATTATTATTTCCCGTGTTTAAGATTATCTAGCCCATTAATTAATTCAAGCCACTAAAATAGCTTTCCATTAATTAATATCTTTTATCCTTGGTAAAGGAACGGTTCAACATTATTATTCATACCGGAAACTAGTTCCACTTGCAAGATTTGGTATGATAAAACTTATGAACCTCCCAAGGGGGCAAATCGAACAAGCGTACTTGCACACGATTCTCCGTATTAAATCTTAGCAATCACATGTGACCAATAATATTGCCCAAGATATAAAGTATTGAATCTCGTTGATTCTCTACCCGTAATAAGTCAAAACAATAATTACTAACCACACGCGATCCTATTTAAGGGACGAAGATTAAGAAATAACGAACCATTGAGGTCTAATTCTTCATAGTTCAGTTCTGAAGAATTTGTCCTCCTGTAGGTCCTCTTCAGTGCACTAGACATGCACTAGTGTAATCTCTTGGTCAAGACAAGCCAATCTGAGCGTTACACTTCAACCTTTCACGATGGATTGTTCATTTCCATCTAGGTCGTGAATGATGTACTTTTGGTTACAAGGGACTGTTAATTTAATCTTCTGTGATCTGGTATCACTAAATTAACTACAATGTAACATGTACTATTTATTGAACAGTTATGCAGTAAATATATGTAACATTCGCTGATATTTAACGCATCAGTGATAAACAATTTATTGCAGTAAATAAGTCCGAAATTCAAATTGATTATATAAAGTAAAAGCATATTTTCCAGTATAATCCCAACAATCTCCCACTTATACTCAAAGTCTGCTTTTAAGTATACTACAGCATGTCTCGTGTAGATACGTGACATCCAATGTCACCTACACGAACCTAATAATGTCTCCCACTTATACTCAAAGCAGATTGACAACGGTCTTGACACCCATTCCTTCCACATGTCTCTCGAATGTATTCTGAGGCAGACCCTTTGTGAATGGATTAGCTAGGTTGTCTTCTGACGCGATTTTTTCCACCTCTATATCTCCTCTCTTAACGATTTCTCTTATAAGATGGTATTTCCTTTCAATGTGTTTGCTGGCCTTGTGGGATCTTGGTTCCCTTGAATTTGCAACTGCTCCGACATTGTCACAATAAACAGTGATTGTGCTGGGCAAATTCGGAACTACATCCAAGTCCACTAGGAAGTTCTTGAGCCAAACCGCTTCTTTCGATGCCTCGCAAGCAGCTACATATTCGGCTTCCATGGTAGAATCTGCGATGCATTTCTGCTTAACGCTTCTCCATGTCATGGCTCCTCCCCCCATGCAAAACACACTACCGGGGGTAGATTTTCTGGAATCTAAGTCTGATTGGAAATCCGAGTCCGTGTAGCCGATGGGGATTAGACTATCTGACTGATAAACCAACATTCTATCTTGAGTTCTTTTTAGATACTTCAAAATGTTTTTAACTGTCGTCCAATGTTCTTTCCCCGGGTTACTTTGATATCTTGCCACCATGCCAACGGCAAAGCAAATATCCGGTCTCGTGCACAGCATTACATATATAAGGCTTCCGACAGCCGAAGCATAAGGAATACCTTTCATGTCATCTATCTCCCTTTGTGTCTTAGGGCACATTTCCTTGGATAGATGGATTCCATGTCTGAAAGGTACGAAACCTTTCTTGGAATCCTGCATGCTAAACCGTTTCAAGACAGTGTCTATGTATGAAGCTTGCGATAAGCCTATCATCCTTTTCTTGCGATCTCGAGTGATCTTGATCCCAAGGATGTGCCCGGCTTCCCCTAAGTCCTTCATATCAAACTGTTTTGAAAGCCATGCCCTTACGTCTGATAACACTTTTACACCGTTCCCGATGAGCAGAATGTCGTCTATGTATAGTACTAAGAATACCAATGCAGTTCCGACACGCTTTTTGTACACACAACTTTCGAACTCGTTTTGATCAAACCCATAAGACTTTATTACATGATCAAAACATTGGTTCCAAGCTCTGGATGCTTGTTTGAGTCCGTAAATGGACTTCATGAGCTTACAAACTAGGTGTTCTTGGCACTTTTCAATGAAGCCTTGGGGTTGTTGCATATAGATTTCTTCATCAAGACTCCCGTTTAGGAAAGCTGTCTTGACATCCATTTGCCAGATTTCAAAATTGAGATGCGCAGCAATCGACAAGAGAATCCGGATGGACTTGAGCATTGCTACAAGTGAAAAGGTTTCCTCATAGTCGATCCCTTCTTTCTAAGTATAACCTTTCGCCACAAGCCTTGCCTTGAAGGTTTCCACCTTCCCGTCCGATCCCCTTTTTCTCTTGTATACCCACTTGCAACCAATGGGTTTGACCCCACTAAGTGGTTCGACTAGCTCCCACACTCTGTTGTGATCCATAGAACCCATTTCAGCTTTCATTACCTTTCGCCAAGAAACCGCATCCTTGTCTTGGATTGCCTCATCATATGTCCATGGGTCTGATTCGTCTTGACCGGGAATCAAGTCCGAGGACTCTCCTATCCCCATGAATCTCTCGGGCTGTTTCACAACCCTCCCACTACGACGAGATTCCGGTTGTGTAAGTGTGTCATTTGGTATATCATCTTGTACAGTTGGCAACGAGGTTAGCCCCCTTAGCTCATTTAAGGTAATCTCACTTCTGGGTCTTCTTTCGTTCATATAGTCTTCTTCCAAAAATCTAAAGTGGGTGCTTATTACCACCTTTTGATCTTTGGGACCATAGAACATACACCCTTTTGTTCCCTCGGCGTATCCTATAAACAGCCTTAATTCTGATCGAGGATCCAATTTCCCGGCTTCCTTGTCCAACACGTAGGCCGGACACCCCCAAATTCTCATGTGTCTCAAACTAGGCTTGCGCCCGGTCCACAATTCTTTGGGAGTTTTGGGAACCGATTTGGATGGCACCAAGTTCAGAATGTAAGTCGTTGTTTCCAAGGCATGACCCCAGAACGACTTGGGAAGATCCGCATAACTCATCATTGATCTAACCATTTCTAAAAGAGTTCTGTTTCTTCGCTCTGCAACCCCGTTTTGTTGAGGGGTTCCGGGTGCAGTTAGCTGGGATACAATCCCTTCATCTGACAAGTAGTTCAAAAACTCATCGCTGAGGTACTCGCCTCCGCGATCGGATCGTAGAGACTTGATACATTTTTCCCTATGATTCTCTGTTTGAGCCTTAAATTCTTTGAATTTCTCAAAGGTCTCAGATTTATGCTTCATAAGGAAAATATAACCGTACCTTGAGTAGTCATTAATAAAAGTGACTAAATACTCATAACCTCCTCTTGCCATGGTTGACATTGGACCACATACGTCTGTGTGAACGATTTCTAACACTTCTTTGGCTCTATTCCCCTTGGCTCCGAATGCCCTCTTGGTCATTTTACCCTCCAAAAATGATTCGCATGTTGAAATTGGTTCAACTTGGAGAGACTCCAGTGAACCGTCTTCTACCAACCTTTGGATCCTCTTTGGATTAATATGTCCCAATCTTAGATGCCATAGAAGTGTTTCCTTCACGTCTGATGAACGTTTTCTTTTATCGGAAACAATTGATGTGTTATAGGATGCATTTCGTGAGTGGTGTGCACAGTTAATTGTATAGAGATTATTCGACAACATTCCATGACAGATAAATTTATCATGAAGAGAAATGGTAACAACTTTATCAAAAGTAACCAAATATCCATCAATGTAAAGTTTAGAAACTGAAATTAAATTCTTTCTAAAATTCGGAACGTAAAGAACATATCTTAAAATTAAAACTCTGTCTTCAAAGGACAGGTGCACTTCTCCCACAGCTTCAGCTGCCACTCTCGTAGCATCGCCCAGTGTGATGAGGATCTCACTCCCACTAAGTTGTCGGGTCCGCTTGAACCCCTGCAAAGTGAAACAAACATGATCAGTGGATCCCGTATCCACCACCCATAAATGGGAGGCATACGCCGCTAAGCAAGTTTCAACAACTAGTGCATGAGAATTACCTTTCTTTCCATTCCTTGAAGAATCGGAACATGCTTTCCTCGAGTGTCCTACTCTGCCGCTTTCCAAAACTTTCCTCATGCTCTTATTTGATGTTGAGTCTGCTTGGTTTAACTTTCTTCTCTTTTCATCATCCTTATCACCACTTGACCTAGGATGAAAAGAAGATTTCTGTTTTCCCAAGTTCTTTTCCTCGCGCTCTCTCTCCCTTTCAACCAAAGTGAGAGCATTTACAAGATCATCCACTGTAAAATCTGGATCTTCCAATAGATACTCAAGATAGTGGTGATTATAGCTCTTTGGTAAGGATTGGAGAATGAAATCAATCTTAGTCTTGAAATCACATTTTTCGCCGAGGATCTCAAGCTCCTCAAATAGCACCATAACCCTAAGAACGTGCTGCGCTGCAGTCGTCCCTTTTTCCATTTTTAATTCAGCAATTTCTTGCTTCACACTTTGGATTGCCATATGGGTCTGATGTGCGAACATCGCATCGAGATTCTGTAAGATGTCTGCAGCTAACTCATATCCTTGGTGAAGGCGTTTCAACAAATCTGACAGATGTGCCAGAATTGTATCCTTCATCAATTCATTTGCCAGCTCCCATTCACCATATATCATCTCGTCCCATATTCCGGCGTCCTTAGCTGGTTTTTCGGGTTTTGGTGTATCAAGTACCCATTTGGAAGGTGATGCGGATAGGACAGGTTTTAGTTTGTATATCCAATCAAAATAGTTTTCACCAGTAAGCAAATTGTCTTTAAGTATATTGAACAGTGGATTAAAAGGTTGCGACATAGGGATGGCAATGGGGCGGGTTAAAACCCAGACCCGACACGAATCCGCCCCGGATGGGGCGGGTTAAAACCCGGTCAAATGGGTTTCGGGGCGGGTTAAACCCGGTCAAACGGCTTTTAGGCAAACCCGCCCCGTATATATATATATATATATATATATATATATTATCATATATATATATGTGTAATTTTCTAGGGTTTGTATTAGTAATTGTTTCCAATTTCTATCTTCAACCACTTTCCCGTTTCTAATTTTCTGCCTCTCACGACTCACTGCGGCGTCCTCCATCTGACCATCTCCTCTCCTCACCCCCCCCCCACCGCCAATCAATCACTGGCCGGTCCGCCAAGACACCGCGGGCCAGAGGCGCCAGCGTAGTCCACCACTCACCACTTCCCCGGCGCCCGGCCCGACCCCCGCCACAATCACCCGGCCAAGACCCAGATCCACCGCCCGCCATGCTTCCTTCTCATGAAAGTAGCTGTGACCATGACTCACCGGTGACAAGACACGACTTCCCTCTCAATGACGGCCGACTAATCGACTGTTAAGCAAACCGGTACAATTTTTCATCATAAAAACATATTCTCAAAATTCAATTACTATATAGAAGATTTAAAGAAGCAACTCTTAAAGAGTGTAAGTAAAATCATAAACCACTTACATAGGCTTATGCTTCTCCTCTGCCAGAATAACATCATTCGACTTAAGGCCATATCTGTTGTTAAAAACCAAAAAGTTAAATTAGCTTCAATGTAAATCGAAAGATTGCAGATGTGCAACCGTGAATAAAAAGATCTACACAGAGGAGCTGAAGAAATTACCGGAAATATGGATGGAACCAACAATTTTGGGTATGAACAATCTAATAAAAGGGCTAAAATTGCAGGATTTCATAGAGGGATAGGTCCAATATGAATGTTATGATCAACAATTTAAATATTAAATGATGAATTGGTGGTACCTGAATAATAATGCAGTCTTTGATGATTTTTTTAGTGATTGACTCAATGTTTGGTCTCCAAAGTACCTTTCACTATTCTTGTTGGTCCTTTGTGCTGAAATTTCTTATGTGAATGGAAACCTTTCCATCAGTTTGTTGCAGTTATGATATAAAACTATTTCTCATCTATATAGATAGCATTTCTCACGCTTTTAAACTTGAATGTACGTGTTATCATCCGTGTTAAAATACAACTGACTAAGACTGTTGTATTCTTACAAGCTTGCTTTGCTCTGTAAGTGTTGACTTGATAGCATTTATGTGTGTTCTGATTAGCCTCTTAATCCATCTTGAAAATGTGCTCTTGCTTATGTTCAAACCTGTTGGTAAATCTCTTAGTGTTGATTTGCCTTTAAAATCAATATTCTTCATTGCTTCTTCATAAAAAATTGAGGAAAAATTGGAAGTCTGAAAAGGGCGACAAACTGGCTGCTGGAAAATTAGTTGTGTTATCCTAAATCTATATAGTGTTTGATAGTGTTTGATATGTAAATATTTGATATTTGATATTTGATAGCTTATAATTTGAATCTGTATAGTTTAAATACTAATCTATCTATATTTTTTAAAATAGATGGAGTCTAGAGAAGGAGTTGAAGTTAATTCAGTGACTGCTCCATTAAATAATCCTCAAGAAAGTGATGTAGCAACGAATATGACTTCTGGAGAAGGAGAAGATGAAGATCAAGAGCATGATGGTGAAAATGATGATAACTTGGGAGGTGAGAATCAGATTGGTTCAAAAAGAAAGTTTACATCAGATGTATGGATTCACTTTGAAAGGTTCATGAAAGACGAAACTCAGTATGCCAAGTGTATTCATTGCAAAAGAGTTCTCAAATGTCCATCAACTTTTGGGACAACTAGTTTGAGGAACCACTATAATAAAGCTTGCAAGAGTAGACCTAGAAAAATGGATATCCGTCAAAGTGTGTTGATGATGAGCAAGAAAGCTAGTGGTGATTCTAGTGAAGAACTTACAACACATGTTTTCAACCAAGAGGGTTCTCGGCGTGAACTTGCTAATATGGTTATTTTGCACGATTACCCTCTTAGTATTGTGGACCATGTTGGGTTTCGAAGATATTCATCAAGCCTTCAGCCATGTTTTAACATGATCTCAAGAAACACACTTAAAAGTGACATTTTGAAGGTTTACGGTGATGAAAAGGCAAAATGTTACAAATTGGTGAGCAAACTTAAGTCTCGGATTGCAATCACAACCGATATGTGGACATCGGATAGTAGTAAGAAGGGGTACATGGCAATTACAGGACATTTCATTGATGATTCATGGATTCTTAGAAATATTCTTTTGAGGTACGTAAAATCCTATATTTTTATCTTTTTGATATATTTGCAAATTATATCTCTAATATTTATTTGTTCAACATAGGTTTGTATATGTCCCTGCACCGCATACGGCCGAGGTTATGGCTGTAATTCTTGTCGAATCATTCATGGCTTGGAATATTGAGCAGAAAGTGTCATCAATTACTGTTGATAATTGCTCGACCAATGATGCCATGCTCAAAGCTATACCAGGTAAACTTCCAAAGAAAAACTTTCTTCCAGATGGGAAGGTACTTCATATGCGATGTTGTGCTCATATATTGAATTTGATTGTGAGAGAGGGCCTTGGACTTGAAGTGATTAATGTTGCAATTGGTAGAATACATGAGAGTGTAGTTTATTGGAATGGTTCACCTGCTAGAGTAGAAAATTTTCAATTTCTGCAAAACAGTGGGAGTTGATTGCTCTAAGATGTTGTCTCTTGATGTTAAAACTCGTTGGAATTCGACTTACTTGATGTTGGAGACTGCGATTAAGTATAGAGATGTTTTCTATAGACTTAGCTGACAGGATAAGAATTATAAAAGTCTACCATCTATTGAAGAGTGGGAGAATGCAATTGAATTGTGTGGGAAATTGAAGTTATTTTATCGAGTGACTGAGATGTTTTCTGGAACTCTATATCCCACATCTAATTTTTACTTTCCACGGATTTGTGATATCAAAATGAAGATAAATAAGTGTTTGGTGAGTCCAAAGCCGGTTGTAAAACTTATGGCTGAAAAGATGGCGGAGAAATTTGATAAATATTGGAACAATTCGCATGTTTTAATGGGGGTTGCTGCTGTTTTGGATCCTAGGTTTAAAATGAAATTGGTTGAGTTTTATATTCCTTTGATCTATGGTGAAAATTCAGATTCTAAGTTGCATGAGATTCGACAAAATTGTTATGATTTATTGGCTGATTACCAATCTTGATCATTGAGTTAGAACTTGGGTGACAATTATTTGGCTATTTCATCACCCGATGTTTCTAGTACAATAATTGATCCAGTTGAGAGTGATACATTACACATGTATGACAAATTTGTGGCTTCAAATTCAAGTTCTTCTAGTTCATTGCCAAAAACCACGGAATTCGACATATATTTGGATGAAGGTGTCTTGCCAAGAGCTCAAAATTTTGATATTCTTAGTTGGTGGAAAACAAATGGAGTTAAATATCCATGTTTACAAAAGATGGCAAGAGACATTTTAGCTATTCCGATTTCAACAGTTGCATCTGAATCAACTTTTAGCGATAGTGGTCGATTGATTAGTCCTCATCATAGTAGACTTCATCCAACTACTATTGAGGCATTGATGTGTAGCCGTCGTTGGTTATGGAACGAGGAAAAAGGTAACTTTTTATTATATTTTTAACATCGGTAGATTTCTAATTCATATACTAAACATATGATATAAATCATATAATTCACCATTTTAATGTTTGTAGGCTCTTCATTATCAATTGATCCTATTTTACCAAGTTTACTTGACGAGGAAGAAGAAGATGAGTAACACGGAGGTTGACACTTTGAAGAAGATAATCTTGAAGAATGTATCATCGGGTGTTGAAAATGAGACGCTTCTTTATTACGCTACTTTTTCATTGAACAATGTATGATTTTGAAGTTTTATGCTTTCTTTGATGTGGATTGATTAAGACTTTCGACTTTTGTGCTCGCTTTGTTGTTTATTTTAATTTGAATGATTCTAGTTTATGTTTTATTTTTTAGGAATGAAATGTATTTAAAAATGATATGTATGAAATTAGGAGTACGAATTAAAAAATTAAGAGAAAATAAAATTAAATATGCGGGGCGGGTTAAACCCGCCGGGTTCACGGGGTGGGGCGGGTTAAAAAAACCCGGCGGGGCGGGGCTGGTTTCGGGTTATGGGATTTTCTGGCGGGGCGAGTTACGGGTTTGGCCATAACCGCCCCAAACCCGCCCCGTTGCCATCCCTATTGCGACATGATGAACTGAAATAAATAATAATATGCATAAGCACAAATATATCACAAGGTTCGATCACATGTTTCATATTAAAATCTCCAAAAAATATGAACATGAATCAGCCAACATCTCAAAACAGTTTAAATAAGCCACGTGGGGTGGGTCATTATTTAAACACATTCAAGCAGGTTACAAACAAGAACAGTTACAAACCTTTAATAACTAGATTAATAGTTGGCTCCCACTTGACCAATATAAAATTGACAGGGACTTCGGGGAAGTATATGCATATCAATTTTATACCTAAGTAATAACCATGATTAAATACAGAATTATTATTTCGCTTTGAACGAGCCTCGTGGGGAGGGTCATCGTCGCCACTAGTAATAATCCACAATCATCTATTTGGAATTTATTCATGTGAAAGCTATATTTTGACCGTCCCGTGGGGAAAATTTCTCCAAAAGAATTCACAAATAAATAAATCATGGAGGTCAAAATTAATTCAATTTTATTATTCATAAAATTGTCAATTAATTGTTTAAGCATACTTAGTAATTTTCGAAAGTGAGATTTTTCAAAACATTTTCTCATGCATCGCAAATTTAAACACAATTTAAAAAAGCATAAAATAATGCATAACATCAAAACAAAAAATTAAACATATTGGGTTCATATATCCAATTGTCATGGTTAATTTTTGTCATGTCTTGATCTTGAGAAATCATCTTTATAGCCTTCATCTTTCGTCTCGAAAAGCTCCCACTTGACTGTCTTAAAAAAATGTCTTGTCAAGCCACGTTATTGATCACCCATTTCCTGAGTGCCCGGGCAAAGACCCAACCGTCGAAGTGGCATCCGTCTTGTAGCAAGACGTCGCCCGATGAATCACGCGCCACGGCACAAGCCTGTGGTTGTCGTCAGCGCCACAAGATCCCAATAAGACGCGCCACCCATAAAGGACCCCTTGCCGATGCCTCTCCGTCCACCCATTCGTTACCACGCTTCATCACAAGAATCGCTTAAGCCCGACTTCGGATCCCACAAGGCGCCAGGTGGTGGTTTTCGCTTCATACCGCTGTGGTCCATCACACGGCAAGATGCCTTTTGGCACGCGAATTTTGCACGACGACGCTTACTTCACGCCGGATTCGATCCGCCTTTTAATTCTTCATCTCCTAGTTTTTGATCCGGGTTACAATTTATTTTACAAAAATAAATAAACCTAGATCTAGACTAGTCTATTACATTGATCAAATCAAGCAAATTCTAATCTACTCGTGGATTTTCTCACGAGGCAAAACGAATTCGAATGAATAGAATTAAAAAAAAAAATTTATATGCATGCATAAATAAACACATTAAATTCCATGACAATTGGATACCTGCAAAAAAGATCTAGCAATTCTACTATCCAATTTCAAATTTAATGAAAACGAATTAAATTACAATTTAAAAGATCAGAGCCCGAAACCGAGGCTCTGATACCAATTGTTGGGGAATTAATTGCTTGGATCTATTCGGGATGAATATTTAAATACAAATTTAATTCTAACAATTATTACTAGCATGAATTAATCCTATATTAATTCAAATAATAATTCAACAACAAATCATGCATATAAACAGTTCACATAAATCCTACGCATGCGGAATTGCTACGGGATTTACGTGAACTAACCTCTTGGAGTGGCAATGGTCTCGTCGATAAGAACACACCAAAAAGCCTTCCCAAGTATTCCCTAGTCCTTGCTCGTCAATCCGGTGGAAGGAAGCTCGCGAACAATTAACAAAAGGGAAAATAAAATTTGTTGCACCACCTTTGTGGATTTACTAATTTTTCCAGCACGTGGAATTGTACTTGGGAATGAAACATTCATCCCCTATTTATAGAGGGTGTTGGCCGATTTTCCATATGGAATAGGGAGGAAAAAATCTTTTCTTGATCTCCAAGAAATCTTGAATATATCTCATATATTCTTTTCTCCATAATTAAAATATTCCATAAAAATCCCAACTCCTCTTGTTATGGGAATTTTCGAAAAATTAAGGATCAAGATTTCAAGATTTAGATCTTCTTGAATTTATGAGATATTCTTGTATTCCAAGAAATACATATCTTCCATAATATCTTTTCAAGAAAATCAAGAAAATCTTTCTTTCCCTTATTCTTTCAAAACTTTCGAAAATCTCACCATAAATAACCAAGTGAGAGATTTCTTGAATTTAATGAGATAATCTTGTATTCCAAGAATACATATCTTCATTCCATAACAAAATTCAAAGAAAATCTTTCCCCCTCTTTTATTTATGATTTTCGAAAAAATGAGGAAAAAATAGCAACAAATATTTATTTTATTTTTAACACTTTTTTTTTTAGGTTATTGGACTTTATGTTGGGCTACTTGGGGGGCCTTTAGGAGAATTAAGATTGGACCTTCCAATGGACCTTGAATTATCAATATTGAGCCACAATATTATTCAAGCCCATAAATATTAATTAATCCCACTACATAATTAATATTGCACTATCCATCTTAACCTATATTAAAGTTAATATGGCTCCCGATTATTATTTCCCGTGTTTAAGACTATCTAGTCCATTAATTAATTCAAGCCACTGAAATAGCTTTCTATTAATTAATATCTTTAATCCTTGGTAAAGGAACGGTTCAACATTATTATTCATACCGGAAACTAGTTCCACTTGCAAGATTTGGTATGATAAAACTTATGAACCTCCCAAGGGGGCAAATCGAACAAGCGTACTTGCACACGATTCTCCGTATTAAATCTTAGCAATCACATGTGACCAATAATATATCCCAAGATATAAAGTATTGAATCTCATTGATTTTCTACCCGTAATAAGTCAAAGCAATAATTACTAACCACACGCGATCCTATTTAAGGGACGAAGATTAAAAAATAACGAACCATTGAGGTCTAATTCTTCCTAGTTCAGTTCTGAAGAATTTGTCCTCCTGTAGGTCCTCTTCAGTGCACTAGACACACACTAGTGTAATCTCTTGGTCAAAACAAGCCAATCTGAGCGTTACACTTCAACCTTTCACGATGGATTGTTCATTTCCATCTAGGTCGTGAATGATGTACTTTTGGTTACAAGGGACTGTTAATTTAATCTTCTGTGATCTGGTATCACTAAATTAACTACAATGTAACATGTACTATTTATTGAATAGTTATGCAGTAAATATATGTAACATTCGATGATATTTAACGCATCAGTGATAAACAATTTATTTCAGAAAATATGTCTGAAATTCAGTTTGATTATACAAAGTAAAAACATACTTTCCAGTATAATCCCAACACACTGGGCCGAGAGGGATTATCTCGGATATTGAGGGTTGTGGGGTGGCCTTGTCGACGTGGCACGAGAAATTCTTTGGGGATCTTCCAAAGCAGATTAACCTCTATAAGGAAGAATTTGGTAGATTACATAGTGCTGCTCAGACTGTGGAGGTGGTCCAGGCATCGAGGGCTTTAGAAAATATGATTGCTGCTCTATTGAGAAAGGATGAATTGTTCTGGCTGTTGGGATTATACTGGAAAGTATGCTTTTACTTTGTATAATCAGACTAACTGAATTTTGGACTTATTTACTGAAATAATTTTTTTATCACTGATGCTTTAAATATGATTGAATGTTACATATATTTACTGCATAATTGTTCATTAAATATTAAGTGTTACATTGTAGTTAATTTAGTGATACCAAGATCACAGAAGATTAAATTAACAGTTCCTTGTAACTAAAAGTACACCATTCACGACCTAGATGGAAATGAACAATCCATCGTGAAAGGTTGTAGTGTAAGGCTAAGATTGGTTTGACTTGACCATGAGATTACACTAGTGCATGACTGATGCATTGAAGAGGACCTATGTATGATAAATTCTTTTAACCTAACTAGGAAGAATTAGACCTCAAGCTGGTTAGTTGTTTTTAATCTTCGCCCCTTAAATAGAATGCGCGGTGGTTAGTAACTATTGCTTTTGACTTATTATGGGAAGAGAATGCTGAGATTCAATACCCTTTTATCTTGGGCAATATTATTGGTCACACGCGATTGCTAAGATTTAATACGGAGAATGCAAGCACGCTTTTGTTCGATTTTCTTTTCTTGGGAGGTTCATAAGGTTTATCATACCAAATCTTGCAAGTGGAACTAGTTTCCGGTATGGATAATAATGTTGAACCGTTCCTTTACCAAGGATAAAATATATTAATTAATAGAAAGTTATTTCAGTGGCTTGAATTAATTAATGCGCTAGATAATCTTAAACACGGGAAATAATAACCGGGAGTCATATTAACTTTAATATGGGTTAAGATGGATAGTGCAATATTAATTATGTAGTGGGATTAATTAATATTTATGGGCTTGAATAATATTGTGGCTCAATATTGATAATTCAAGGTTCATTGGAAGGTCCAATCTTAATTTTCCTAAAGGCCCCCCAAGTAGCCCAAGATAAAGTCCAATAATTGAAAAAGGTGTTTAAAAATAAAATAAATTTGTTGCCTATTTTTCCTTGTATTTTTTGAAATTTATGGATAAAAGGGGAGAAAGATTTTCTTTGAATTTTGTTATGGAATGAAGATATGTATTCTTGGAATACAAGATTATCTCATTAAATTCAAGAAATCTCCCACTTGGTTATTCATAATGGGTGTTTCGAAATTTTTGAAATATAAAGGGCAAGAAAAATTTTCTTGATTTTCTTGAAAAGATATTATGGAAGATATGTATTTCTTGAAATACAAGAATATCTCATAAATTCAAGAAGATCCAAATCTTGGAATCTAGGACCCAATATTTTCGAAAATCACCATAACTTGATGAGGTGGGATTTTTGTGGAATATTTTAATTATGGAAAAAAGAATATACGAGATATATTCAAGATTTCTTGGAGATCAAGAAAAGATTTTCCCACATTGTTTTTTCCCCTAAAAATTCGACCATCACCCATCTAGGGCGCACTCGGGCGACGCTGTCGGGACGGGCGCGGGCGATGCGGGCGACGCTGTCAGGACATTCTGAGGCTTGCTGAAGGTTTTAATTCTATTTCGTTTGTGTGGTCTAGACGTACGGGCAATTTGTTGGCCCATAGATTAGCTTGTTTTGGCCTAACCTGTGATGGACCGTTCTTTTCGCATTCTATTCCTGTTGGTTTTGAGGATTCTGTGTTGGCCGATTTGAGGTCTTGACGTTGATTAGTGATATTTGTTTCGTTTCAAAAAAACAAAACATTATTATGCATAAAGAATATTATTATTTTTGTGCACTGCCACTACTTAAAATTTTATAAACAATATTATTTTATTTATGCATTATAATACCATTAATACTATATATACATATATATAACAGTAATATTTAAAAAAAATTACTATGAATTCAGGTTTACATAATAACTTTTTCCCCAATAGTATTCATTTGTGTGTAACTAACAAAAATAGAATTTATTGATGGATGAACTTGACTAATATATTCACCCGTCTCCTGCACGTAAGACGATCACACAAAATACCTATCTTAATATTTATCGTCACCACTCAGAAAAAAAAAATTACCATCAAATTAATATACATAAATACATTCTTATAACATTTAATCTTATATATAACGATCATTGTATGAAATTAAATTCAAGGTTTGATAGAATCATTTACATAGCAGTATATATGTTGGCTATCATGAATCGTGGCATCGTCTTCAGTATGAATTATTAGTTGTAGTTGCATGTTTGATCCATATAAATATACATAACTTAGTTAATTAATGCCAAAATTCTTCAATATTTATTGCTTAATGGATTAATATATATTATACAGCACTAAGAAGAAGAAGAGACAAATCTGCGTATACATTTATATTTATATAAAAGTACGAACTACAATCTATGTTCAGATGAAGACAAACTTTCCAATCTTAAATAATTTGCAATCTACCTGATGTCAAATGTTCAATGTATGTAGCAACTTTTTCTGTCTAAATATAATTTTTATAGACGTTTCTCTCACTACATGAAACTGTTGCAGCACACATGCGCCTGTTATTCCAAAGTCATCCTAGGTATTCCCAAAAAAACAAAACCTCTAAAATAGATTATCATGTAGATAGATCAAAATTTAAATTTTAAATGATTTTTCAATATTATATTTACGTTCATTCTAAGCCGTTAGATCCTGCAAGGCCACATGCTGCAGATATTCTTATATGTTATTTAACCATTTTTATTTTCAAGAGTTAACTCTAAATAAATACACAATCTTTATGTTAAATATTAATTTAATTAATCACTGCCTTTAAAATTATAGTTAAAATGCCCAATCTTTAATATTTTTATAAATTGTATATGTTTTTTTTCCTCCTATCATTGCAGAGGCGGATCTATAGGTTAGCTGCACCGGCTAAAGCCTAGTGCAAATGTGCACCAAAACCAACTGTATATATATTTGTTAATAGGAATTAGTTATCAACTCATTCTATCTAATAGACTCAGCTCATCTCAATTAAATATTCTATTGGTCCATTCTAATTCAATATATTCTTTTACATAAATTTAGCGGCTCCATCCAAATACCGTTCTCCAACTTTGTAAAGAATAACACATCCCCATTTCTAACTTCTTCCTTTTTAAAATCCTCTCTTTTTAAAATTTATTGAGAGAGAGGAGGGACAATATACTACATAGTTCAACTTTTTTAGGGTTATTTCGTTACATACAACTACATGGGTAATTGGACAAAAAAAATTAACATAATATTTTTATTCATAGCCTACCCCATTATCAATTTATGGATTTGCCACTAGATTATTGACACAAATTAGTTAATCAAAATATACTATATTAAAGAAAAGAGGCAACCAGAGATAGGTTACGAAGGAAAAATCGGTTGCAGATTTGAGTGTCTATAAAAATTTGCGACAAATTTTTCAGTCTGCCGCAAATTCTCGATGGGAAAAATCATTCCCTATCGATAGGAATAGTGATCATATTTCCCGTCCCATTCTCCATGCTCCGAGTATATATGTATAATTAATTTTAATTTTGACATTTTATTCTTGTAAAAAAAAAAAAAAATCAGGTTTTAAAAAATCTATTATATGAACTCCGTTTATTGACTGATTGAGTCCAAACTCAATTTCTAAGCATAAATATATTTTTCTATCTTTTTGTCAAAAGAGAAGATGAGTTTTTCTTTTATCATATTTTAATTAGCTCTTTAATTACTTTGTCTTTGAGTTATATTTCAGCTTATTATAGTACTCCCTCTGCTAGCTTTACATTATACATAGGTTTTCAGATTTGAACACACGAATTAAAGACTGAAACTTATATAATTAATAACTACTATATTATTCCTTTTAGTAATTTGGACACTGTGGACAATTAATTACTTCGACTTAATTATCTGTCTCCAAACATAGCAACACTTGAGTCTCAACTTCTCTTGTTTGTACGACTATCCTGAAACGATGAATTGTTGTTGAAGTTTTTGACATGTTAGCTTCATACATACTCGTGTTGCATATTTTATTAGTTAATTTATTCATGTTCATAAATTGTATCTCAAATATTTATGAACTAATACAACAATTTCACTTGAAAGTTGAAACTACGTAAAGACATGCATATTAACTACATGTGCATATCGTGATTAGCGAAAATTTGATTATTTACAAGAGAAAATAAGGGTCATTCATATATATCAAATTGCATAAAGATGTTTATTTAGAGTACACTTTGCTAGAAAAACACGATTATTTACTCTTAAATGCCATACGAAGACAACCTAAAATATAGGTAATATAAAATCTAAAGTTCTAAACAATTTGCAATTCGGCATTAATTGGTGTATTTCATCTAAAAACTGAAATTCAATATGTAAGATCGGTCACTTTGCATCTAATCCACATTTAATTAATTTGCACAAATTTTCTACGGTTGGTACGAACCATCATTAAAAGCCTAATAAGCGGAAAATAAAATAAATCCAATTCTAGCAAATTCTAAATATACATCTTTAATCAAGTTGATTGAATGACCCCATTTTCTCTTATAATTAATTTGTTTGTATTAATCATGTATAAAAACAATGTTGAAGATCAATTGTCGTCGCTTCATTCAAATTAACATGTTACCTTATACCAATTGAGTTGGTTTCTACGAGTTTGAATCATAAATGGTCTCATAACTTTGGTATCAAGTATATTTAGACCCAGAAGTTTTATTTATCATCGATTTAGTCTCAATAACTTTGACAATGTATAATTTTTGTCCGATCGGTCGGAACACCGTCGTTTTGACGTTTTAATTTGAAGCTTCTGGGGGATGTTGTGATTGGGCTGCCACGTGTATTTTTAAGCGTGTGATTAATTATTGCCGTCAATTCTGTTTTAAATTAAGATTTTTTTTAATTTTTTTAAATTATATGCCTGAAATTCTAGCTGTTAAAAAAAATATATACACGTGGCAACTCAGTCACAGCATCAGCATAAAAGTCTCAAATTGAAACGAAAAAATGATGTTGTTTCGATCGATTTGGGATTAAAATTGAATATCGAAGATAAAAAAATTTATAAATTAACTAAATCTATTTGAGACCAAAATTATAAGACGATTTGTTTTTCAAACCCTAAGTTGCACTCTCATAGAAAAATGTCCATGTGAACCATATACAAACAAAGTCTACACGTTTAAAAAAGGGATATATATATATATGTTTTGTGCCAATCTTTCATATTTCTGACTCAGAACATCTATATATATAAAACTAGAAACTCGGTAAAAGTCACATGGATCTTTTGCGTTTGGATAATTTCGATTTATTTTTTACGTGATCTTTTTAATTACTAATAATTATATATGTGCTACAATTTTATTTTATTTTTTTTATCGGGTAAAGTTAGTTGTTAGTAGTTAATACATCAAACACCCAAATACTCCACGAAATCGTCAATCCACCTTATAACTTCCATAACTCCAAATTCATTCACAAATGGAATCAAACCTGGATCTCTCACTCAAATGAGGAGCCCAGTAGCCAGGTGGGCTAAGCCACCTGGTTAATTATATGTGCTACGATTACATGCACATAGAAATAATAGGCACACATATTAAACAAATAGAAGAATGAATAGGAATTTAACCATTTAAGGAGTAATTATTTTGTAAATTTGAATATATAAAATAAAGAAAATAATTGAACTGGACCGCAAGGGTATAGCCAAGTGATATGATGGTGTGGGAGAAATTTCTCGAGAACTGACGTTCGAACATCATATAAGATAATTTTTTATTAAAATATTATGGAGGCTTGTCCTATGAATTAAATTCTATTGAGTCTCTCCCATAAATGTCTATTCACTCAATTTATAACTCATCCTATGCAGTGGCGGATCCAGGATTAAAATTTTGGGGACACAAATTTTTTTATGGGAATTTTAGGGTTACATTTGAGTATTTATTCATAATTATACATAATAAAATACAATTTTAAAATTTTAACATAAGGTATACAAGGGGGTACATTTATTTTGGGGTATAATTGTACCCCATGTACCCCTAAATCCATCATTGATCCTATGAAGGGCCAATAGTATGAGTGAGAGGATTTCTCCTATTTCCCTTACAAAAAAGAAAAAAAATAGAGTTGAATTGTGTGCATGTGTAAGTCCAAAAATATTTATATTTTATGTAAATTTATGAATATTGTTGGGTGAAATTTATGAACGTCCTAATAAAAGAAGTGCGCAAGTAATTATAGAATGAAGGGAATACTATATGGTGATAAAGAGTCAAATATTCACTAATACAGATTTGAGCTTGGATAGCTGTTAAAAATGACCTTGGAGAGCGGTTATAACAGCTGTCCAAGTAACAGCTGTCCAAGCTTGGACAACTGATATAAACTGTTGTCCAAGAAGTCGCATTTGGACAGCGGTTTTCAACAACATTGCAAAGTCCACCTCTTAGACAGCGGTTTTAAAACCGCTGTCCAAAATGCCTACTTACACAGCGGTTCGAAACCGCTCTTCAAATAAAAAATTCGGTTTTTAGCCACGGGCCCACCAAACACCTCATATATAAGCCACCAAGCCTCCCAATTAATTAAGACAATTATTCGCTCCCATGGGGGACCGAACACGGGACCTTTGGCGCCTGAGCGGGGATCAATTCCTCTCGGGCACTTGCTTTCTTGCGTTTACTTAATGAAATTAATTCTATATGGTTTTAAAAATCGTTTTTCTTACAATTTTTTTTAAAATTCTTTATTTCAATTATCTTATTTATTAATTCAATCACATTTTTATATAATAATTTTTTTTATATAAATTTAAATTGAAATTAAATTAAATTATATTAAAATTATTTTTTTTACTTGTTTTTTAAAAAAGTACTACCTTTCTTTTAAATTTGTAATATTTTTCCTTCTAAACAAGTAATATTTTTCTATCTAAATAAATAATATTTTTCTTTAAACAATTTATACCTTTTTATCTAAATAAGTACACCCTCCGTCCCATTTCAATCTTCACGTTTACTGTTTTCTCGTGTTTTAGCGAACGAGTTTTTTATTGGTATTTGAAATGATAAAGTATTAATTTTTAAAGATGCATACAATAGATGAGAACTAGATCTATAATACCCTCTTTAAAAATCACTTTATCATTTGAAATACTAATAAACAACTCGCTCACAAATACTCGATAATAAAGTAGGTGTGAAGCTTCAAATGGGACGGAGTGAATAATATTTTTTTATTTAAACAAGTAGTATTTTTCTTTAAACAAGTAATACTTTTTCATTTAAATAAGTAAGTATATTTTTTTAAACAAGTTTATAATAATAATAATAATAATAATAATAATAATAATAATATTGAGTGGATTTAAATTCCATCAAATCACAAGAAAAGTTGTTCAAAATGTAGGTGTAATGTATTTAAAATCGATCATAGAATGAACTCATGCATGCAATGATGCAAAACGCAAAAGTGTGGTCAGTACTGCTATAAAGAATATATAACATTTACAAAGTGGTTTATAACCGTTGTCCAAGTTTGACCTTGGACAGCAGTTCAAAACCACTCTCCAATTTGCTTGCACAGTGGTTCTTAACCGTTGTCTAAGTTTTATTCTTGGACAGCGAGTTTTGAACCGCTGTCTTTTTTATTTTTAATATTTTTTAATAAAACCGCTCTCCAAATTATATTTTGGAGAGCTGTTTGAAAAAAGGGTTGTTCAAGTGAAGCTGTGCAAGCTTAAATATGTAGTAGTGATTGAGTTTGATTCGGTGAGAAATTACTTCTAAATTGATTTAAATTACTCATTATAGGTAGATATATAAAATAGGTTAGGTATATATGAGGTGCATTGTTACTTTATAGTGTCTTTTAAAAATACATAATATATTATAATTTAATGTGCAACTTATTCTACGAACACTGTAAATTTTAGTGTAATAAATTATGTGTTTTAGTGTAACAAGTTATATATTTTTAGAATACATCATAAGGTGTCCAGTGCACTTGGTGCACAAGAGATCCACCCTATTATATAAATAAAATTTAATATAAATCATAAATATATAAAAGTAGAAATTTATTAAAATTTTAAAAAATTTATTAATATTTTAAAAATTCATATGGGTAATTTTTTATGGACAGATTATGCCTTGCGCAGAAAGACAATTTTAGACTGGGTGGACTTGATTTAATCTATACATTGCATGGGAGAAATATAAGTTTAATCTAAGTAAAATTATAAGTATAAATGAAATTTGGCATTTAGCATGCATTTGTCGTTATGTAGCTTATGAAGGAAAAACGTAAAGGGCGTTTTTGCGCGGCGGCACATGGTAGGTAGGTACTAGTCATGTGGCATCCCCTCGTGTAGCGACACGTGTCCTAAGCTTTAGGTTTGACGTATCGAGTGGCACATGCGCCTCTTCGTTAAATGCCAATTTAGCATTCGTACGTAGTTTTCACATGCCTCACGCTCAAAACTTAAATTATGACACAAAATATTAATTATATTCTTTATATTAGGTTTTCTAATATTTTTATTTTAAACAAAATTATTTAATATTGAATGTTTTATATTAAAAAATTAGGAGGTATTTGCAAAAAATTACAACTTTAAAGAATTGATTAAAATTAATAATTATGAAAAAAGTAATTGATAATAAAGTGAATAGTATTTGTAAAAAAATTCAAAGAAAAGTTGATAGCATTTATTTAAAAAGTTAAAAATAGACTAATAAATTACTAAAAACACCCCTTTTAAAACGTTTAACTTATAGCTTTTGAGAGCTTAATCTAATAAAAGAAATAAAACACTTCAAATGGTTTCTGCACGCAATTTAAAATGAGTATAATCACTTATATTTTTTTGCAAACACCTCCCTAAATAGTTGGACAATATGATAATTTCATATACTTTCATTGTTTGGTGCATAATTTCAAGAATATATAAGCTAGGAATATTTGACTGTACTATGGATATAAATTAATTGAGTTAAAAGCGAATTAAATCGAGTTGTGTCAAACTCGAACTCAACTCGATTAAAAAACTGGAACTTGAATTCGACTTGAACTTGATGAAGTTCAATTTTTTAAAACTCGAACTCAAGCCAATGAAAAGCTCAAAATACTCAACTCATCGTGACTTGCACTACAGGAAATTCGAGAAATCGCGACGAAAAAATTAGTCACTGAAACATCATTTTTCGTCACAATTGATAATTTGTGACAATTTTTTTTGTGGCATAGATCGTCATTTATAGTGCGTGGTATTATGAAAAATGTGACAGTATATTAATTCGTCGTGAAAAGGACATCATTTGGTGACGAAAAAGGTCATCGTCCCTATATGTTTTCATCTATTGTGACGCATAAATTGTCACATTAGGCATCAAAAATTCGTCGCTTAATATGACGTTTCGTCACTAAAGTTCAACTTTACGTGACGATATAAATAATTGTCACAAAAAAGGTTACTTTAGTGACGTTAATTTTTTCACAATTAGCTTGGTTATTTCGTCGCATTTTCTATATTCGTAAAAAAAGAGTTGTTATTCGGTCACAAAATGTTGATCGTCGTTATATGTGTACATATAAAATGACGATAAAATTTGTCACTAAATAGTATGATTTAGTGACAAAATTTTTATTGTCGCAAAATGATGTGGAAATTGTGACGAATTATTTTTGTCACTATAATGTAATATTTAGTGACGAAAATAATAATCATCACTAGAAGTTTAAATTTTGTGACAATATATTGTTCGTCATATTTGACATTTTCTCGTCATGAAAAAATTGCAAAAAAATGACGAAAAAAATGATCGTGGATATATATATAGATATAATGACAACTGAATTTCGTCACAAAAAATTAGACTTTAGTGACGAAATATTCATCGTCGTTAAAGATGTAAAAATGGTGACAAAATACTTTTTGTCATTAAAAAATATTATTCAGTGACGATGATGATAATCGTCACTAAAGAAATTGATATAGTAACAACATATATCGTCATGATTAATTAACATACCGTGACTATTATTTCGTCATAAAAATGATACATATTGTGACGCATTTATTTCATCGTGAAATAATTACTTTTATTATCAATTTATTTGAATTTTTATATATATTAAATCAGTAATAATACTAAATAATAAATATTACAACAAAAACTAAATTAATTAAAGATAAAAAAAATAATTTGCATTAACAAAAAATTCCTTCAAACAATAGAAACCAAACAACAATCTTTGTTATGAAAACTACATGAAACAATAAAAAAAAAACAATGTCTTATATGTCTTTAAAAATAATTTTCATGCACTTCAAACGACGAATCTGAAATCTTCTCCTCCTTAGATATCACCTATAAAAAATATCATATCAGATGAATTTATAAGAAAACATAACTCTGTAAAGTATCAAGAAAATGACATTCCTAAACTTTAAATGCACAAATACACTTACCAAAATCAAAATCCAAGGCATTAGGGGTCAAATAATCAAAATCCAAGGCATAATCAAAATCTAAGATTGAGTAAATGATTTAGCATTCAAATCCAAGACATTAGGGGTCAAAACAGTAGCATGGTTGGGTTCAAAAACCATCCCCAAATTCAGACTAGAAGCACCATTAAAGGTGTTTCATACTTAATGCACTAGAATTAAAGGTTTCAATATACGCAAAGATTCTCGCAAAACCGTAATCGTGCCCCAACTTCAAAAAGTTCAAAACCGTAATAAGCAAATCCCCGTAAATCACGTAATAATAAGCACGTTATCGTAAACAAAAGCCAAATTCCAACCAATGAATGCACCATTCATCATAACAAAGAGAATTAATCCTAACATCGCACTCCAAATTTCAAACGTCCGAATGCAATTCGTAAAGAATGAGTACATTAACTTTGTTAGAGTATTTTTTTTCACCTAAGAGTATTAGTTCAGATATTATTAGGTATCGATTCGAAGTAGTATTTGAATACTTTATTTAACCGATACCTAATAGTATCTCTAACTAATACTCTTAGGTGAAAAAGTTGATACTCTAACAAACTTCTATTGATCATTACATCAACGAACTAAAATGCATCAATCTCTACTTAACACACCATAACTAGCACAATTTGAAAGTGAAATATACAAAGTACAGTACTACCACTATCTATATACACGCAATACACGTATATCTTGGCTAAAAATATAAATTATATCACACACATATCCACATTTATGTTTGAATCAAATCAGTAGTTGCAATGCTCCAAAAAATCAGCAATTGCAACATCTACAAGACCTAATTGCACTTCGAAATAGAATCTACAAGACCTAATCTCGAGAGTGAGAAACTAGAGAACCACATTCCCTTATTTGTTACACATGTTGAACACAAATAAATCATCATATTTGCCCTCTTCTAACACAGCCAGCTTTAAAGCTACACATATGAGTAGTACTACTAAAAGAAAAATGAAAATAATAAAGTAAAGGCTAAAGAAAAACAACAAGAACCAAAAACTCATAAAAAAAAATAGAAGTTAACCTTAATTATATGTCAATCCCTTTCTCCCTCATAAAAGCCATTAGTTTGTTCATAGTTGCACTTTGCTCAGAGAGTTTTGCATTGAGAATGTCATTTTGCTCAGAGAGTTTGGCAGTCAGATTTTCATTTTGTGTTGCTAGGTCCTCTTTCAAGCTAGTTACTTGAGTTTGTAGTTCTTCTACTTGAGCTCTAGACTGTTGCAACTCTTCCGTTGTTTCTCTTAGCTCATCTTCATATTCAGCGAAAGAATTGTACAATGAACTCCGTCTACTTGGAGGCTTTGAACCGTAACCATACCCTTTGGTATATCCAGCCCCATGGCCCAACACCTCCAAGACTATCTCAGGTTTGGTCTTCTCTATTCCGAGCTCAACATATTCATCTCGCTTACGTTTCATCATTTCCTGATATTTAAGCATAATAAAGTAAATAAAATGGTCAACTGAATTGAAAAAGAAGTAAATTAACCTCAATAATAACATAATCAAATATTATAAATGTCTACACGACTTACCCAATTTTATTTTGCCTTGTCGGATATCCACCCATTATTCTCTGTACTGTGGGTTTGCTCATACAAGTAAATCCGATCGCACGGTTCTTTAAGTTCAAGAGACTACAAAAAAATATTAAAAATCAGCTACTTCATCACCATACCCAAGACTGAAATAAAATATTCATAAAACCCATAATTACCTTCTTTTAATATTTATATGATTTAATTATTGACATATCATCGGGTCTTATGTTCAATTATCTGGGAAATATGGGCTGTGAATACTCTATGAGAATCAGAAAGATGACAAGTAAACAAATAATCAGATATATGATACTGCTTACCCTTTGTAATGGACATAGGGCTCATACCAACGCATTTCTCTGTTATTTCCTTTATCAACAGATTATAAAATAGAAATCACAGATTATGGTTTTCATAACTTCACTGCATGCTTAATTGATGATTTCTTTTGTGTTAATGGAAACAATTTTGCAGGGATAAAAGGAGGAAAGAACACACACACTGTGTGTGAGGTATGGCAAGCTTAGCTTCTTCATTTTTTCCGCATATTTTTTTAATTAGTGATAGGAAAGTATTTTTTTTATACCTAAGAGAATTTGATCAAGTATTTCAACCATATTTGTTGTATGTTGATGTAGGTTATAGTATAAGAAGGGGGCTGCCTAATTCTGATTATGTTCATTATGTTCATTCTGATTAGCCCTAGGATCAATTTATGTCTATTAGCAGTCAAGGTACATAACACAAACAACCAAATGATAGTTGTTAAAATGCAATAGTTCTGTTGGGAGATGAATTTAATAAAGATATATGATTTTGATTAGATCCCAAAACCCCTGAGTATGACATGTTCATGATAATCTTGATAGTTGAGTCAGGATTCAGTTTTAGAGTATTCAGGATGATATCTGCAAAATGTATAGTCAGCAGATATAGATCAGATTAGGATCTGAAGATTTCAAGACTCAAGATGTTTTAAGAAATCGAAGTTTAAGTATGAAATCAAGTTTCAAGTCTCAAGATGAAATCGAAGTTTCAAGTTTCAAAGATGAAACGGAAAGTTTTCAAGACTCAAGATGAAATCGAGATATCAAGACTCAAGATGAAATCGAGATATCAAGACTCAAGATGAAACCGAGGAATCAAGACTCAAAGATGAAGATTCAAGATATCCGCGGAAGACTCGTAAGACTCAAGACTCGTAAGACGTCAAGACTCGTAAGACCTCAAGACTCGTAAGATTCTCAAGACACGTAAGATGTAAGATCAAGAATCAAATCAAGAATATCAAGGCAAGAATTATCAAGATTCAAGAATGCATCAATGCTCAAGATAAACTCAATGTTCCGAGGCACTGAGAATATCTATCTGAAGGATGCAATACTGAGAAGATCACAATTCCTTAGAGAAATAGATATTTGCCAAGACATTCAAATGCAGATAAAAGGAACTAAGTCAGAGTGTTGTTAAGGTTATATCAACTCAGAGTTTGTAACCAAAAGAGCCGTTGAAGGTGTCTACCTTTAACTGGAGACAAAAGTCAAAAAGAGGAAGACATCATCGCACTATATCGATAATCGACAAAGGATGATAATTTGAAAAAAGATGTCAGAAGTACAAAAGTTCCAGACTGCAAAAAGTGAAGACCGGCTACATGAAAGGCTATTGCCTAAAACGTGTTAGGGAGTTTTCAAACCCTAAATATAGCCGTTCCTCACACACCATAAGAGGAAACTCACGAAGCTATCTCTCCAACGGATAGTTTTCAAAGAGTGACCTTGGTGTATGCCTATAAATACTTGTGACCCTCTACATTGTAAGGTTACGGGAAATTTGTAAGCAACTGAAGAGCTCAAACTTATTATCGCAAAGTTAAAGCACTCGAAAAACTTAGAATTTCCCAAGTGCTTTTATATTGAAGAGAGCTCATTAAACTAAGCCTAGCTTGATAAGACATGTCCGAAGCTTAGTCGAGATATCCTAGCCTTTGCATTGTAATTCATTGTAAAGGATATCTCATCCTAGTTGGAAACCAACCGAGAAAACCCCAAACCCTTGAGAAGGTAGTTGGAGTGTGTTTGTTGGTGAGAAGAGTTGTAAAGAGTTAGTAAACTACGCGGAGTAGTCAGAAAGCTCTAGAGGTGAAGTTAGTAAGCTACAGAGATAGTCTGAAAGGTTGTTTGTGTTTGAGTAAGTAAACTACGGAGGTAGTCAGAAAGCTCAAGGTCGGGTTGAGTAAGTAAACTACGTGGAGTAGTCAGAAAGCTCAGGGCCGAGTTGAGTAAGTAAACTACGCGAGGTAGTCAGAAAGCTCAGGAAGTGATTAGTGAATTTCTCTGAATATCAGAGAGAGTGGACGTAGGAGCTTGAGTCTCTGAACCACTATAAACTGCTGTGTTGTTTATTGCTTTCTTTATCTGTGCTTAACTGTTGCATCACTGAGTTTGAAAGCATATTTTCACTGACATTTCAGTTGGAATCAATCCACTGGAAGTTGCATGTAATTGAATCACAGCCTAATCACTATTCCATTAAAGGAAGGTTTTTCAGCAAAGCTTAAAACGAGTATAAACTAAAGGGCCAACCATTCCGCACATCTGAGTAGCTAGAACAGATAGTTACCAAACTGAACTTACTCTTCTGAGGGTTCAGTAAGTTAGCTATCTGATCCAAGCAACTCAGGATCTCTGAAAACTCAGGACTCAGTTGGGATTATCTGAGGTTTCTGAAAGCAGCTCAGGATCACTGTCTCAGTAGACTTTGACTCATAGTGATTTTTGCTTCTCAGGACCTAATCTTCGTGATTATCTGACCCAAGCTGACCTCAGTAAAAGAAAAGTTTTAAAAACACTGAACACGTGTATTCCCCCCCATACACGTGTAAGACTCGTTTGCACCGGGACCAACAAGTTCCAATATTTCAAAGGTAATCTTATTTTATGTGATAGGTGTGTAGATGCAACTAGTGCAAGGAATGCAAAAACTGAAAACATATACTACTTGAAAACATATACTCACAAGTTCATGCGATCGGACTTAAAAAGGCTTTCGTCCAGCAGTATGCTTGCATAGCATTTTTTTCCTGTTGCTTTTATTGATCTCACTTAAACGCTGCAAGAGCATTATAATTGTAACAAAACAAATCAGAATTTTTGCATTGAAAAGTTTTAGCCATTAAAACTGTAAAATTATGTGCATTAAAATTAGCAAAGCTAACGTTACCTTGAATTCAGGTGAGGCAAAATAATCACAGAGTTTGTCCAAGTTATCTTTGTCGGGACAAGCCTTTGGTTTGTGATCCTTAGCTTCATGTAGATCTTGATATTTAAGAAAGTGCTGATGCAATTTATAACGTTGTTGCCTAGTAATTTCTCTCACCCGATCGACCAGGCTCCGTTTCACTCCAGCCTTATCAATATTCAAATCCATATGCATCTACAACTCACATAGAACATGCAAATTAGAATAAAAGAAGGTAAAAACAACATATTAAACATATAAATTTTTTCAACCCATACATGCAGATGATCAAACCCTGGCTTCAATCCATTTTCCTCATCTACCTCTTTCCATCGTATGGGCACATGGAGAACTTTTTGCGTTACTATTCCAATATTAGTTGCCAATTTTGACGACTGGACTGCATTTGTTGGTCTCCCAACTGATGGATCCACCTCAATCTTAAACTTCCCGAAAGCATCAAAGTACTTCAGCAATCCCTTTCCTGTTGTTTCACCACGAGTCCTTTCTTTGAAACAGGAGCTAAATGTGAACAAAAAGCATATTTTTACAAGATATAAATTCTTATACATGACTATTATTTTAAAGATAATGAAGAACACGTAAAAAAACACCTAAAAATATAATACTTTACCTGTTGCAGCAGCCGCATCTTCGTTTGATGCATGCGGGACACTCTCCGTAGATGGAATTTGAGAAGTTTCACGTACAGGTTCGGAAGCCTCAGATTCTAAGTTTGAGAAATTGTTTGCACTTCGAGTGAGATGCGTAATAAAGTTTTGTGGACAACTAGGGTTGTGTTTGCTTGGCAAAGTGTTTGGACGCCCTTTTTGGGGTGTTTCATCTTGAAGTCCTGTAACTCTATCATTAGTTAAAACTCCTTTGAAAAGAGATTGTTTGGAAACGAAGCGCTTCTGTTTCAAGTTTGATGGACCTCCGAGAGCCATATCTCAAACTTGAAAAATGAAGAATTGTTAACTCAATCTAATAAAAGAAAGAAGAAATATAGGAGGGGCCACAACCCGGCCCAAGGTTATAGCGCAGAGGCTGGAGCCCAAAAAAGACCAACCCCCAGAAAAGCAAAAAAAAAAGCCTAACAACCAACAAAAGAAGCCCGAAGGCCCACTATGCCCACTATACAACAAGAAGAATAGCCCAACCAAAGCCAATTACTTGAAATCAGGTTGTCTATCCAGGTTTATCCCCCTAACCAACCTAGACCTACATGTTTTGTGGGAATGAAAGTCATTCAAAGTATCTATTAAACTCACCAATGGTGTCTATCCTTTTCATGGGAAGATACGATCATGTATGAGTAGAGGTGGGTATACAGCACACTAACAAATATAAATAGTAATAGATGTGAGATATGAGCCATGTATATTGGAAATAGGTCTAGTGCCTAACCTGCGATTTTATTTGTATGTTACATCTGTGTGTTGTCTCTATTAATTGACCCTTGAAAATCTCCTACTATACATGTCTTTTTACCAAGATACAAAGATATTTCATGACCAGAACCAATCGAGAACACACACACTTGTTGCCAATGTTGAATTGGATTAACTGTCCATTTTTTAGGTGTACCCAAGATTGTTTAACAAGTCTTAATCACATTGAGGCAACACCTGGACCACACTATTGAAAAGGAATCATTATTCATTTATACTCGTGGCTGAAACACCACAATATCTTTGCATGATTACTGAAAGTAATAATGCACAAGGCAAGAGTCATCCAACCAAAATATTACATAGTGTTGGACCAACTAGCATTTAATTTGTATAACTAATTGGGCAGGAAAAGAAGGTCTCACAGAAACTCAGCCCCCTTTTAGAGGCTTGTACCATACGGAATATTATATCAATTTACTGCTTACACCTGTATATGTGTTCACAATCTTAATTTATTAACACTGACGTTTAATAGTAATAATTATCTAAAAAAACATAGATATCAAGATCTCATTAAAAATCCCCAAAAGAAAGCAACATAATATATGTAGTACTCCCTCCCTATCTAGATGTACACAAGAAACATTCTAAACAGAAGAGAGCAGATTGATTCTTCCTTCCACTCAGAAATAGAATCACATTCCCATACTCGTTTTCCCCTAAATTCTTTATCAATAGAATCACATGAAACTAAGTTTACTGCCGTAAATCAATATATATTGCAAAAAAATTACTCATATCATACAAATTTGCAGAATTCGGCTATCCAATGAGATTCTAATTCTTATTTAACGGTTAAAACCTAGAAACAAGTACAATTCAACTATATTATCAGAGCAAGCAAAAGCTAAATTGAAGAGTTAGGGTTACCAGAGACCTGCTTGATGAGATGAGATAGGAAACAATTGCAGAGAAGGGTTGTTGAGCGACGATATTAAAACGAAGGGTTTGAGAGTTGATCGAGTATATAAACAAAAACGTGGGTACATGAATATCTCTCGATAAGAAGGAAATCTCCCTAATACACGTTCTTAAAATCTAATTTAAAATTTTAAGTCCCGCCAGCGGCCCATTTTGGCTCCAAAACCAATTCTGAATTGCTAAATAATGGGAGGGCTTGACGTATTATACTGTTCATGACAGAATTTCAAAAATTCCAAAGTTTCCAAAATTATTATTCTCAACCAAATTAATCATATTCTTATAATTTATCAATATCAAAATAAGCTAATTCAATCCAATTCGATGAATGAATACCTAATTTATGTAGATACAAATTAATTACATGATGATATTCACGACCGGCGCACTATACACACATCGTAGAATTAGGTCACGGCCGGCGCAGTAATCGATTGGGCAGCAGTGGATGATTGAAGTGTTCAGTACTAGCCATTCGCAGAAGAATCGCTTGTGATAATCATCAATATGGCTACTGCTCGTAGTCTTCATTTCGCCGCAGCTGATGACGGTCTGGGATGAAGTCGTGCTGCTATGGAATTGAAGGATTTGGTGTGAATTGGGGAAGATGGAGTCGAAATCACGAGGAATTGAGGACGATTGAGTCAAAATTGTGAGATTGGGGATGAGCTTATTTGGGGAAATCGCGAGATTGGGGATTGAAATGATTTGGAATTAAGGGTTCCTTCACTTAAACGAGAACTGATACTCCCTCCGTCCCAATCTTTAAGGTTTTCTTTCCATTTTTTTTGTCCCAATCTTTAAGGTTTCTTTTCTAAAATGAAAAAACACTTTATCACTTTATCTCATAAAATACTAATAAACAACTCTTTCTATCCCCAACTACCCATCACTTTATCACTTTATCACATAAAATACTAATAAACAACTCTTTCTACCCCCAACACTTTATCACTTTATCACTATTCCCACAAATCCTTATGAACAGTCAGAAAACCCTAAAGGACAGGACGGAGGTAGTACCATTTATGGTATATTTTTTATTTTAGGCCCAATTGGATTAATACCAATAGATGTTAACTTGAAACATAAAATGAGATTTGTCCCAGTGGTGTAGTGCATTAGTTTCCTGTATTAGTTCTCGAGTTCGAACCCCAATCTCTACATTTTTAATTTATATGTTTAAGGTTTTTTTTAATCTCTACATTTTTTATTTTTTATTTATATTTTAAAATAACTATTATACAGTTATAAATTATTCTTTTATATAGAACCTTAAGGATGAATTTCACTAAATATTGATTATAAAAGATTTCGATTATAATGTCTTTTATATAGAACCTTAAGGATGAATTTAAAAAAATATTGATTATAAAAGATTTCGATTATAATGTTATAGACCACTTTAAATAAATAAGTCTCGATAGACTTAACTGTAATTATAATTTAAATTGAATATATGTTATATATATACCTTCTTAATTTATATGGTTTGCACGAAGTTATATGACGTTTTAAGAATTAAATATTTTATTAATTATTATATGTATCCCCAAATCTAAAATACTAGTTCGTTCTTTCTGAAACATTCTTCACATTGAGACTTTCAACTTGATTCCGTGTAAGACATGTTGAATGCTTCAGTTTAAACAAACTGAACGTTTCAAGAAAAAAAGTTGCACGTTTTGTGCACTTGGTGCATACAAGACTTAATCATTTAGAGAAATATATCATGAGGAGTTGTTTAGACCACTTGTAACTTTGTATTTCAAATGAAGGTTTATTTTTAGTAGTTTAAATACATCAATTCATATTTTTATTTATTTAATTATTGAATTAATATTAGCAAATTTATCATGTTTATTATTTGTTTGATTCTTGGGTAAATTTTTATTATTTAAACATTTTTAAGGTTTTTTTTTTATATTTCAGGATATATATTATTCATGCTACATTTATATTATAAGTGAATTTAAAATTAATAACTATTGTTGTTTCAGTTGTAAATTAATCTTTTATCAAGAAGGATGCATTTCTAAAAACATTGAGTATATATAAATGATTTCCATTATAATGTTATAGACCGCTTTAAATTAATAATGAAGTCTCCATAGACTTAACTGTAATTATCTGTATCCCCAAATCTAAAATCATAGTTCCGTCTTTCTGAAACATTCTTCACATTGAAACTTTCAACTTGATCCGTCTAAGATCTGAGGTTGTCTCAATTTTTAAAAAAATTAAATATAAGCAGAGAAAAGGACTTACGGTCGTTTGCTTTAATTTTCTAAGCCACAATTTTAGTGACATGTTCTAATTTCTAATCAGAGTGAAACGATTTTCAGAAAGGACACATATATAGCACATTCTTACCAATTTCCTACTATATACGGTATTTGGCATATCCCATTAATTAATGAAGGTAAAATAGAACTCAAGTTCAACTCTCACAGTTTTTAGGTTAGACGAAACTTGTACATTAGGTGCACTCTGCAACTTATTGGGTATTATAAAAAAGTTTTAGTTGTTTCACTAAAAAGTAATAGTTATTTACACTAAATATAAGTTGCACACAGTCATTAAATTTAACAAAATTTATGTTAAAAAAAATACATGAAAAATTTTTGCACAAAAAAATGTCATGTACGAATCGATCTATGAAAAAAATCAACAAACCAAACACAGCGGAAGATGAATCACAAATATTCATATACCTAGTATCACCGAATTCACAGATTCGGAAACTGATACCATAATCAAACTAACAGATTTCATGGAAGAAGAGAATAAAATAGAATTACATTGAAGGAGAAGATGAATCAGTAGTTTACAAGTTGGGAACCCTCTTGTATTTAATTATGAAAGCTAACAATTAACTTTTAACTAACTAACAAAGTCAAAATATTTTTGATCGACTAATATAAAAGGCGGCTAATACCTTTACATAAGAGACCGATACTTTCTACATACATCAGAATTAAATCATTGTTATAGTTTACAACTAATACTCTAAGATGAAAAATTTAAAACACGTGTTGTCATTAGCATCAAAGCAACATCAACAGAATAACATTAGCATCAAAGCAATATCAACAAAATAGCATTAACATCAAAAGCAACATAAAACATGAGCTAGCATTCGCAAATAACATCAATAGAATAAAGTGTCGACAGATGATTATAATTAAACAGTGATTGAAGAGCCAAACTAATTATTCCAAAATATGAAACCACATATACAAATCCAACAATTTAAAGGCCCAACACACGGGACATAGGTGAGAAAAAGTATGCAACTTTCTCAGCAAGACTGAGAATCTTGAGATGCCACATGTGGTGTAAAAGCTAGTCCAACTGAGATATTCATCCATTCACCTGATTGTTGAAAATAATCAAGAAATCAAGGAGGAAGAAGAAGAGGAATATCATGTTGGCTTTCTTCCAAATGTTGATCTGCAAATTTAGAAAGCGTGTGAGCATTGCATAATGAAAGCATATATCAGTTAGTTAGTTAGTTAGTTAGTTAGTTAGTTAGTTAGTTAGTTAGTTATGGAATGTTTTATAGGGTGATACCTTAGCGGATATGACAGCTGGCAAGCATAGGCGGAACAACTGCTTCGCCCCGGGATGCCATCTGTGTTGTTGCTTCCGATAGGCTTCGTAAGATTTGGGCAATTCGAATTCTCACTGAAAGTTCCATATATAACCAAATTAGGAAATATGCACCTCGTCTTTAATTAACATGTCGTTGGATCATCTGAATCGTCAAGAACTTGGATGAGCAATCTCCCCTTAGGCCAATCCATGTTACACACAGCAGCAATTGATTGTTGATACACCTATCACAATTCAAAACCCCACTAGTAAATAAACTAAGCATGTGTAATTCTGAACAATATTAGTTCTTTCACCAAAAGGTATTAGTTCTTTCACCAAAAGGTATTAGTTCTTTCACTATCAAGTATTAGCTGCAAACAGCAGGGGAAAAGGGTATTAGTATTACTGTATTACCTCTTTCTCTTTACACATGGGGATCTGTATCAAGACCATGGGCCATCTCCATCTCTAGATTCAAGATCGTTAAGGCCCTGTTTGGGAACGGGTTTAATCCGTCTGATCTTCATCTAGAAACAACCCAAACACAGGGTTAGCCTATCCACACTCTGGATTAATAACAGCAAACCCATGCGCCATTATATACAGATTGAGATCCGGAGATCCCAAATGCCACCCTTTGAAATAAGCAGCAACTTCAAATCCCATCATAAGTAAAGAAACACAGAGGAATACTTTAATACAAGAGAAGAATCTGGATTTAATACAAGCAAAACAGACTTGCATATGAATGATTACAATTTGAATTGGCTGCTTTAAAGCAATAACTGGAAAAACCCAATACATATGCAACACTTGAAAAAGTAATCTACCAGGGTATAACAATCTACCACTTTGTATAATCAATTAAAGTAAAGATCCAAAAACTAAAATTGTTGAGATTATAAGATAACTCACAAAATCAACCCCCGTCTGTGGAAGTTGTCCCTTGTTAGCTGCCAATGTAGGTGCATGCATATTCCTCAGCCTAGTCAGACATAGAAACACAACGTAAGTGCGGAAACAATAACAACAAAATCATGAAAGTGTATAACAATATTCATAAATGCAACAATATTCATCAATATAACAATATTCACTAACCTTCTGTATAGTCATCATCACTATCGTCGTCGGAAACACTATTTTCTTGAGATTCTTCTTCACTGCTACAATAATCAACTAAGGTGTCATCCAACTCATCCTCATCGGAATTATCTAAGTTCAATTCTTCATGAACTTCAGGTGTACTTGCAGTTATCAACTGCTCAACTTCTTCCACATATGTGTCCTCCCTTTGTAGCGATTGTATTTCGACAAAACCGACTTCAAATGCATCATCAATATGATTCTCCTGATATACTTCTTGTTCTACTTGTGATTCATCGATATTCACGTCCTCATCTTGCATCTCATCAACATCATATATATGTCTATGATGGACTAGTTGCACCACTCGCCAATCTCCTCCTAATTTGGGATCATTAATGTAGAAGACCTGTCTCGCTTGATAAGCAAATATAAAAGGATCATCCTCATACCATTTCCCTGTTACTCTAATACTTGTTATATTTCCTTCCTTTCGTATTCATGCCCCATTTTTCCTCCCTTTATCAAACCAATCACACTTGAACATTGTAACATGTCTATCCCTCACATAGTCAAGATAAAATATATTTGTCAAAACACCAAAGAAATCAATGTTCTCACCACCGTGATTCTCTTCTACAACAATCCCATTATTTTGACTCTTATGACGAACATCACACTCTACAGTGAGAAATCTCACCCCATTCACAATGCATCCAGTGTACTTCCTAACCAGCCTATTAGGTGCACAAGCAAGAGCATAAAGAGACTCATTTACATCTGATGGTTAGGAATCATGAATTCGACTCATCTGGATAAAGAGATGAAATTGAATAAATAATTAGATGTAGGTAAAACATTATTTAATCACAAAAGAAAATAAAAAGTTTCGCTATCTTACATGATTTTTGAACCAATAAGGAAATTTTCATTTGTGATCTTGATCTATATTGGTACAACCGTTCAACAGGAGTTCTTCCTTGTGCATTCTACAAAAAAAAAAGTCATTTCAAGTTTGATAATTCGAAATATAATTTTCATAATCCTCAAAAAGTTTACAGGATACATAATCAACTTACTCGATAAATGGTTCTATCTCATTGCAATTCTGGAAAACGAACCATTGCATGTGGTTGTACTCATCCTCTGATAATTCAACATAATCCGTCGCCCCAAGATGCCGGCATTTTTGACTGAAGATCCATAGACTATCATCAGTTCCAATATCATTGTTTCGCTCCTCTCTATTAAATCTAGTCTCAATTCCCCTCAAGTACATTGAGCAGAACGTTAGGCACTCTCTCGCAATGTAAGCTTCAGCAACCGACCTTTCGGGATGAGCTTTATTACGCACACTTTGCTTCAACACACATAATGATCTGCACAATAAGAAAATATCATGTTATTATTACGTGAATAGTGTGAAATAAAATATTAATAAAATCACAGTTCAAAATACAACCTCTCGATTGGATACATCCATCTAAATTGAACTGGTCCACCAAGTAATGCCCCTCTGGGTAAATGCGAAGATAAGTGGACCATGACGTCAAAAAAGGCAGGAGGATAAATCTGTTCAAGTTTACACAAGATCAAGTTGATATCTTCTCCCATTTTTGGTAACTCAGACCTCTTCAACTTCCTACAACACAAGCGTTGGAAGAAATGACCCAACTCTGCTAGTACGTCAACTACATTCTTGTTTAAGGATCCACGTATACCAACTGGTAGTATCCGTTGTAATAGTATATGACAATCATGGCTTTTGAGTCCTGATATCTTCTGATCACTTGTACCAACACAACGAGAGATGTTAGAAGCATATCCATCCGGAAACTTAACGGACTTTAGAAACTCACAAAAAGCTTGTTTTCCTTTCTTGTCTAGAACATAAGTAGCATCCGGCATAACATACTTCCCATTACTTTTCTTAGACATATGCAACTCCTTGAGTATTTTCATGTCTTCTAAATCTAGTCTTGCTTTTACTGTATCTTTTGTTTTCCCCTCTATATTCATCAAGGTCCCTAATACAGACTCGCAAATGTTCTTTTCTATATTCATTACGTCTAAGTTATGCCTTAGCTTCAACTTGCTCCAATAAGGCAGATCAAAAAAGATACTACGTCTCGACCAATTCAACTCCTCGGTCGTCCTTTTTCTCTTCTTGTTACAATATTTTCCAGGTGTTTGAATTGGAAGTCTATCCAATTGTAACAACACATCATCCCCACTCAATTCTCTAGCTGGTTCTCCGTCTTCTTTTTTACCATTGAACTTTCTACTTCTCCTCCAAGGATGATCTTTTGATAAATTTCGACGATGCCCCATGAAACACAACTTGTTTCGTAGTCTTTGAGAGCAAGTTTGATCATTGCAAACCGGACATGCCATGTATCCTTTAGTAACCCATCCGGATAGGTCACCATATGCTGGAAAGTCATTTATAGTCCACAGGACTGCAACATGCATCTGAAAATTTTGTTTACAATAGACATCAAAGGTTTCGGAACCTTCAACCCACAGTTCAGTTAATTCTTTAACCAATGGTTGTAAGTAGACATCAATGTCTTTCCCTGGTGACTTTTTCCCTGGTATAAGCAAAGACAACATAAGGAATGGTTGTTTCATGCAATCCCAAGGAGGGAGATTCAACGGCGTTAGAATAACCGGACACATGCTATAAGTGGTGCTTATGTTTCCAAACGGATTAAAGCCATCAGCAGCTAAGGCCATTCTAACATTTCTTGGATCATTAGCAAACCAAGGAAACTCACTATCGAAATCTTTCCACGCTACAGAATCAGCTGGATGCCTCATATAATCATCATCGATGCATTTTTCTTTGTGCCAAACCATTTTCTTAGAGGTTTTTGAAGACATGAAAAGGCACTGTAGTCTAGGTCTCACTGGAAAATACCTCAAGATTTTTTGTGATATCTTTTTCCCTATACCATTGTTGATTTTCCAACGAGAAGTTCCACAAGTAGGGCAAGCCTCTAAATTCTTATTTTCACTCCAAAATAAGGCACAATCATACTTACATGCGTGGATACATTCATAACCTAATCCCATATCACGTAAATACTGTTTAGCTTTGTAGCAAGTGCGTGGAAGTGTCTCACCATCAGGAAAAGCTGACTTCATCAGACCCAACATCATATCCACTGCTTTATTACTCAACTTGTTGTACACCTTTATATGGAGCAGTTGAATGATAAATGATGTCTTTGAAATCTTCTTACAACCAGGATATAATTCAGCTTGAGTATCTTTCATGAGTGCCTCAAGATATGTAGGGAGACCACTAGTATCGTTATCCTCAGTTGGTATATTATCATTATTTGCTTCAGTGTATTTCTGACGGAGGTCGAATAACATTTCTCTAACTCCATTATCTTCTTCATTGTTGTCTTCGTCTATCGGATCACTATCTGTTCTTGTACCCACGTCACTTAATCTAGGCTCACCATGATAAAACCATGTAATGTACGTTGCATCTATCCCATTCTCCAATATATGACACATAACAGCTTCTTGATCTTTAGAAGATAAGTTCAAACATTTTTTACAAGGGCATCGTGTTGGGGAATGAGTTGCACAGATCTATTCGGGGTGAATATTTAAATACAAATTTAATTCTTTAATTATTACTAGCATGAATTAATCCTATATTAATTCAAATAATAATTGCAACAACATATCATGCATATAATAAGCCACGTAAAACACGCGCATGCGGAATCTACGGGTTAACGTGAACGTACCTCTCGGGATGGCAGTGAATTCGGTTGGACGGACTAACCAAAAGGACTTCCCAAGTATTCCCTTAGCCCTTGCTCGACAATCCGGTGGAAGGATACTCGCGAACAATTAACAAAAGGAAAAAATAAACTTTGTTGCACCACTTTCGTGGATTTGCTAATTTTTCTAGCACATGGAATTGTACTTGGGAATGAAACAATCATCCCCTATTTATAGGATAGAGGTGGTCGAATTTTTCAGTAGAAAATCAATGTGGGAAAAGACTTTTCTTGATCACCAAGAAATCTTAAATATATCTCCTATATTATTTTTCCCATAATTAAAATATTCCACAAAAATCTCACCTCCTCAAATATGGATTATTTTCGAAAATATGATACAAGAATCTAAGATTTGGATCTTCTTGAATTTATGAGATATTCTTGTATTTCAAGAAATACATATCTTCCATAATATCTTTTCAAGAAAATCAAGAAAATCTTTCTTGCCCATTATATTCAAAATTTTCGAAAATACCTTCATGAATAACCAAGTGAGAGATTTCTTGAATTTAATGAGATAATCTTGTATTCCAAGAATACATATCTTCATTCCATAACAAAATTCGAAGAAAATCTATCTCCCTCTTTTATCCATAAATTTTGAAAATTTAGAGGAAAAATAAGCAACAATATTTATTTTATTTTAATCACCTTTTTCAGTTATTGGACTATTTGTTGGGCTACTCAGGGGGCCTTTAGGAGAATTAAGATTGGACCTTCTAATGGACCTTGAATATCTAATATTGAGCCACAATATAATTCAAGCCCATAAATATTAATTAATCCCACTACATAATTAATATTGCACTATCCATCTTAACCCATATTACAGTCAATATGGCTCTCGGTCATCATTTCCTGTGTTTAAGATTATCTAGCCCATTAATTAATTCAAGCCACTGAAATAGTCCTTGGTCAAGGAACGGTTCAACATTATTATCCATACCGGAAACTAATTCCACTTGCAAGATTTGGTATGATAAAGCTTATGAACCTCCCAAGGGGGCAAATCAAACAAGCGTATTTGCACACAATTCTTCGTATTAAATCTTAGCAATCACATGTGACTAATAATATTGCCCAAGATAAAAAGTATTGAATCTCTTTGATTCGCTACCCATGATAAGTCAAAGCAATAGTTACCAATCCCACGTGATCCTATTTAAGGGATGAAGATTAAGAAATAACGAACCACTGAGGTCTAATTCTTCCTTGTTCAGTTCTGAAGAATTTATCCTCATGTAGGTCCTATTTCAGTGCATCAGTCATGCACTAGTGTAATCTCTTGGTCAAGACAAACCAATCTGAGCCTTACACCTCAACCTTTCGCGATGGGTTGTTCATTTCCATCTAGGCCGTGAATGGCGTACTTTTAGGTACAAGGGACTATTAATTTAATCTTCTGTGATCTGGTATCACTAAATTAACTAAAATGTAACACGCATTTAATTATTGAACAGCTTATGCAAAGAAATATATGTAATATTCAATCATATTTAAAGCATCAGTGATAAACAATTTATTTCAGTAAATAAGTCTGAAAATTCAGTTTCGATTATACAAAGTAAAAGCATACTTTTCAGTATAATCCCAACAATCTCCCACTTATACTCAAAGTCCGCTTTTTAAGTATACTACAACATGTCTCGCAGTAGTCCGTGACATCTAATGTCACCTACACTAACCTAATAATTTCTCCCACTTATACTCAAAGCAGATTGGCAAACGGTCTTGACACCCATTCCTTTCACATGTCTCGAATGTATTCAGAGGCGGACTCTTTGTGAATGGATCTCTGCCAGTCGCTCCTCGACGCTATCTTTTTGCTACATCTATATCTCCTCTCTTAACGATTTCTCGTGATAAGATGTCTTTTCCTTTAGTGTGCTTGTTTGACTCGTGGACTTTTGGTTCTCTTGAATTTGCAACCGCCCCTAGCAGATATTGCTAGACAAATTGTAACACCATCCAAGTCCACTAAGAAGATCTAGAGCCCAATCGATTCTTTTCACCGCTTCACAAGCGCCTACTTTACCCGACTTCCATGGTTGAGTCGTTGATGCATTTACGCTTCACACTCGCCCATTTGATGGCTAAACTTCCCAAATGGAAACACACTAACCGAGGCAGATAATTTCGAATCTAAATCGATTGGAAATCCGAGTCCCGGGTAGCCGATGGGGATTGGAGTATTCGATCGATAAATCAACATTCTATCCCGAGTTCTTTTCGGACACTTCGAATGTTTTTAACTCGTCGTTCAATGCGCTTTTTCCTCGGGTTACTTTGATATCTTGCTACCATGCCTACGCAGAAAGCAGATATCCGGGTCTCGCATAAGATTGCATACATAAGGTTTCCGACGGTAGAAGCACAAGGAATGCCTTTCATGTCATCTATCTCCTTTTGCGTCTTGGGGACATTTTTTGGATAGATGGATTCCAAGTCCGAAGGTACGAATCCTTTCTTGGAATCTTGCATCTTTGAAGCGTTTCAAGACAGTGTCTATGTATGAAACTTGCGATAACCCGATCATTCTTTTCTTGCGATCTCGAGTGATCTCGATCCCAAGGATGTGTCGGGCTTTCCCTAAGTCTTTCATATCAAACTATTTTGAAAACCATGCCCTTACGTCTGATCACACCTTCATATCGTTCCCGATGATCACAATGTCATCTACGACAAAGACTAAGAATACCATAATGATTCCGACACGCTTTTTATACACAAAACTCATTTTGATCAAACCCATAAGACTTTATTACATGATCAAAACTTTGGTTCCAAGCTCTGGATGCCTGTTTGAGTCCGTAAATGGACCTCTTGAGCTTACAAACTAGGTGTTCTTGGCCTGTTTCAACGAAACCTTGGAGTTGTTACATATAGATCTCTTCATCAAAACTTCCGTTAAGGAAAGTTGTCTTGACATCCATTTGCCCGATTTCAAAGTCGAAATGCGCAGCAATCGATAAGAGAATACAGATGGACTTAAGCATGGCTACGGGCGAAAAAGTTTCCTCATAATTGATCCCTTCTTTCTGAGTATAACCTTTCGCCACTAGTCTTGCTTTAAAGGTTTCAACCTTCCCGTCCAGTCCTCTTTTCCTCTTATATATCCACTTGCATCCAATGGGTTTGACCCCATTAAGTGGTTCGACTAGCTCCCACACTCTATTATGAAACATAGAACCCATTTCGGCTTTTCATTCTTTTGTTTTGCCAAGAATCTGCATCCTTATCTTGGAGTGCCTCGTCATATGTCCATGGGTCTGATTCGTCTTGTCCAGGAATCAAGTCCGAGGACTCTCCTATTCCCGTGAATCTCTCGGGTTGTCTAACAACCCTCCCACTACGACGAGGCTCCGGTTGTGAAAGCGTATCATTTGGTATATCATCTAAGACTGATTTGGCAATCGAGGTTTGCCCTCTAAGCTCATTTAAGGCAATCTCACTTCTGGGTTTTCTTTGGTTCATATAGTCTTCTTCCAAAAATCTAAAGTGGGTGCTGATTACCACCTTTTGATCTTTGGAACTATAGAACATACACCCTTTTGTTCCCTCGGGGCATCCTACAAACAAATTTTTTAATTTCGATCGAGGATCCAACTTACGGCTTCCTTGTCCAACACGAGGGTCGGACACCCCCCCAAATTCTCATGTGTCTCATACTAGGCTAGCGCCCGATCCACAATTCTTTGGGAGTTTTGGGAACCGATTTGAATGGCACCAAGTTCAGAATGTAAGCCGCTGTTTCCAAGGCATAACCCCAGAACGACTTGGGAAGATCCGCATAACTCATCATTGATCTAACCATTTCCAAAAAAGTTATGTTTCTTCGCTCTGCAACCCCGTTTTGTTGAGGGGTTAGGGTGCGATGAGTTGGGATACAATCCTTCATCAAATAAGTAGTTCAAAAACTCATCATTTGAGGTATTCGCCTCCACGATCGATCGTAGAGACTTGATACGTTTTTTCCCTATGATTCTCTGTTTGAGCCTTAAATTCTTTGAATTTCTCAAATGTCTCAGATTTATGCTTCATAAGGAAAATGAACCGGACCTTTAGTAATCATCAATAAAATTACTCATAACCTCCTCTTGCTTTGGTTGACATTGGACCACATACATCTATGTGAACGATCTCTAACACTTCTTTGGCTCTATTCCCCTTGGCTCCAAATGCCCTCTTGGTCATATTACCCTACAAACATGATTCACAGGTTGGAATCGATTCAACTTGGAGACGCTCCAGTGAACCATCTTTCACCAACCTTTGGATTCTCTTTGGATTTATATGACCTACTTAGATGCCAAAGAAGTATTTCGTTCACGTTTTCTTTTGTCGAAAATAGTTGATGTGTTATAGGATGCATTTCGTGAGTGGTGTGCACAGTTAATTGTATAAAGATTTTCCATCAATGTCCCATAACAGATACACTCATCATTTCAAAATGATGTCATTCTTATTAGAAGAAACTTAGTGTCCTTTAATCGAATTTTAGAAACTGAAAGTGAATTCTTTCTAAAAACTGGGAACATAGAGATAATCTCAAAAAAACTTTATCTTCAAAAGATAGGTGCACTTCTCCCACTGCTTTAACAGCTACTCATGTAGCATTGCAATGTCTGCTACTTACGTAGTATTGCAATAATCGTTACTATCGTAGTATTGCAATATTTGCCACTTATGTAGCATTGCAATGACTTCTACTTTCGTAATGTTGCCCAGTGTGATGAGGATCTCACTCCCACTAAGTTGCCGGATCATTTAGAACCCGTGAAGCCAACATGATTAGTGGATCTCGTATCAACCACCCACGAATGAGAAATATACGCCGCTAAACAAGTTTCAACAACTAGTGTGTGAGAATTACCTTTCTTTTCGTCCCCTTTGGGGTTGGAACAGGCAAAACCTCCATTGTCCTCTCTCACCGCAGTTTAAGCACTTCCTCATTGGATTTTCCTTGACACAACAAGCATTCCTCATATTACCATTGCCCTTGGCAACAGTTGAGTTTTATTGCTTATGGCCTTTGGTCCTCTTCTTTATCTTGCCTACCCTTGGCCTAGAAGATGAAGACGGACCACTTGCCGTCAAAGCTTGAGTTTGGTGCCTTATCATCATTTCTGCCGAGACCAAAAGCTTGCAACAAATTAGCTAGCGAGGCCAAAATGCTCAAAAACTTTTTGGGCAGAGAGTGAAGTACCAAATTCATCTGAGTCTCCAGATCATAATCTGCACTTAGAATCTCAAGTTTGTTCAGATGGGCCATCTATTTTGAGGACGTAATCCCTTACGGGTTTGCCCTCCACCATTTTCAGCGATGACATCTCTCCAAGGTGATCCGACGAGTCCCGCCATGTTTTGACTCGTCAGTTGGCTCATCTGATTTTGGTGTGTCAAGAATCCACTTGTGCTTTTGTGCAGTTAGGACAATTATAATTTTTCGTTTCCAATATAGTTTCCATACATATTGTATTGACTTTAAGTATAATAAAAGTGGATTAAAAGGTAACGACATCTTCGAATCGAAATAAACAACGATATGCATAAAGACAAGTATATCACAAGGTTCGATCACATGCTTCATATTAAAATCTAAAAAAAAATATGAACATGCATCGCCCAACATCTCAAAAACAGTTTAAATAAGCCACGTGGGGTGGGTCATTATTTAAACACATTCAAGCATTCTGAGTTACAAACAAGAACGATTTACAAACCTTTAATATCCAGATTAATAGTTGGCTCCCACTTGACCAATGTAAAATTGACAGGGACTTCGGGGAAGTATATGCATATCAATTTTATACCTAAGTAATAACCATGATTAAATACAGGATTATTATTTTGCTTTGATCGAGCCTCGTGGGGAGGGTCATCGTCGCCACTAGTAATAACCCACAATCATCCTTTTGGAATTCATTCATGTGAAAGCTATCTTTTGACCGTCAGTCGGTGGGGGAATTTCTCCAAAAGAATTCACAAATAAATAAATCATGGAGGTCATAATTAATTCAATTTTATTATCCGGAATAAAATTGTCAATTAATTATTTAAACATACTTAGTAATTTTGAAGGTGAGATTTTTTTCATTCGGCAACTCTCATGCAAACACATTTAAACAAATTAAATAAAGCATAAGATAGCACAAATAAATCAAGCAAAAACAGTAAAAAATAAACATATTGGGCATAAATTATCAATTATTGCGTTGACTGACTTGATCTTGAAGAAAGTATTTCTCCCGCTCGACATCAATTTTATACCTAAGTAATAACCATGATTAAATACAGGATTATTATTTCGGCTTTTGACGAGCTCCTCATGTAGGTCATCGCCGCCATCAGTAATAACCTACAATCATCCTTTTGAATCTATTCATGAAAGCTTGGCCTTGACCGTCTCCGCGTAGAATTCTTCGTCTCTTTCGTTCTCGATCCCGGTTACAATTTATTTTCAAAAAATAAATAAACCTAGATCTAGACTAGTCTATTACATTGATCAAATCAAACAAATCCTAGTTTACTCGTGGATTTTCTCACGAGGCAAAAAATAATCCGAGCTAATCGAATTAAAAAACCACGGTTTATATGCATGCATAAATAAACACATTAAAATCCATGACAATTGGATACCGCAAAAACAGATCTAATGAGTTCTACTATCCAATTTCAAATTTAATGCCCACTTAATTAAATTACAATTTAAAAATTCAGAGTTTAAACCGTGGCTCGATACCATTGTTGGGGAATGAGTTGCATGTGATCTATTCGGGAGAATATTTAAATACAAATTTAATTCTTTAATTATTACTAGCATGAATTAATCCTATATTAATTCAAATAATAATTGCAACAACATATCATGCATATAATAAGCCACGTAAAACCTACGCATGAGGAATCTACGGGTTAACGTGAACATACCTCTCGGGATGGCAGTGAATTCGGTTGGACGGACTAACCAAAAGGACTTCCCAAGTATTCCCTTAGCCCTTGCTCGACAATCCGGTGGAAGGATACTCGCGAACAATTAACAAAAGGAAAAAATAAACTTTGTTGCACCACTTTCGTGGATTTGCTAATTTTTCCAGCACATGGAATTGTACTTGAGAATGAAACAATCATCCCCTATTTATAGGATAGAGGTGGTCGAATTTTTCAGTAGAAAATCAATGTGGGAAAAGACTTTTCTTGATCACCAAGAAATCTTGAATATATCTCCTATATTCTTTTTCCAATAATTAAAATATTCCACAAAAATCCCACCTCCTCAAATATGGATTATTTTCGAAAAAATGATGCAAGAATCCAAGATTTTGATCTTCTTGAATTTATGAAATATTCTTGTATTTCAAGAAATACATATCTTCCATAATATATTTTCAAAAAAATCAAGAAAATCTTTCTTGCCCATTATATTCAAAAATTTCGAAAATACCTTCATGAATAACCAAGTGGGAGATTTCTTTAATTTAATGAGATAATCTTGTATTCCAAGAATACATATCTTCATTCCATAACAAAATTCAAAGAAAATATTTCTCCCTCTTTTATCCATAAATTTCGAAAATTTAGAGGAAAAATAAGCAACAATATTTATTTTATTTTAATCACCTTTTTCAGTTATTGGACTATCTGTTGGGCTACTCAGGGTGCCTTTAGGAGAATTAAGATTGGACCTTCTAATGGACCTTGAATATCTAATATTGAGCCACAATATAATTCAAGCCCACAAATATTAATTAATCCCACTACATAATTAATACTGCACTATCCATCTTAACCCATATTACAGTCAATATGGCTCCCGGTCATCATTTCCCGTGTTTAAGATTATCTAGCCCATTAATTAATTCAAGCCACTGAAATAGCTTTCCATTAATTAATATCTTTTATCCTTGGTCAAGGAACTGTTCAACATTATTATCCATACCGGGAACTAATTCCACTTGCAAGATTTGGTATGATAAAGCTTATGAACCTCCCAAGGGGACAAATCAAACAAGCGTACTTGCACATGATTCTTCGTATTAAATCTTAGCAATCACATGTGACTAATAATATTGCTCAAGATAAAAAGTATTGAATCTCTTTGATTCGCTACCCATGATAAGTCAAAGCAATAGTTACCAATCCCACGTGATCCTATTTCAGGGACGAAGATTAAGAAACAACGAACCACTGAGGTCTAATTCTTCCTTGTTCAGTTCTGAAGAATTTATCCTCATGTAGGTCCTATTCAGTGCATCAGTCATGCACTAGTGTAATCTCTTGGTCAAGACAAACCAATCTGAGCCTTACATCTCAACCTTTTGCGATGGGTTGTTCATTTCCATCTAGGTCGTGAATGGCGTACTTTTAGTTACAAGGGGACTGTTAATTTAATCTTCTGTGATTTGGTATCACTAAATTAACTAAAATGTAACACGTACGAATTATTGAACAGTTATGCAGTAAATATATGTAACATTCAATCATATTTAAAGCATCAGTGATAAACAATTTATTTCAGTAAATAAGTCTAAAAATTCAGTTTCGATTATACAAAGTAAAAAACATACTTTTCAGTATAATCCCAACACATCGAACATTACACGTTGGACCCATATTAGTTCTGACAAATTGCATAAAACTCTTTACTCCATCTACATAACTTTTAGACCACTTGGTATCACGCATCCAACTATTGTCCATTTTGCACTACACCAATTATACAAAATATTCAAATCACAATGGGCTAAGATATTATGATATTATTTAGTTAAAAATATATATATATATATATATAATGGATATCAGAGTCTTCATACTACTGTGATTCCATTTCTCTATGAAAGCATGTTTTGGCTGGAAGTTCTACATATGTTCTAATACAAGTCAACTAAGAGAATTATCCATCCAAGTTGATCATGAATAACCAATAACCGAAATAGCACCTATGATGGCATACATATTGATGCTTGCTCGATTTCTGGAAGCCCACCAATCAAAACATTAGGAACGTCCAATTCACAGAGGGACAAGTTGGGTAGAAATTGAATCCGTTGCAATTGTGAAAAGGGCGTATCGAGGGAGGGAATGGAAGGGATTGTGAATCCGTTGCAGAATTGTGAATCCTTGCAATTTTCTGGTGAAGCCGTTGCTCAATTCTTTGCGGGAGATCGGTATTTTCTGGTGAATTAGGATTGAACTGGGGTGAATTAATTTCGCGGCAGCTATTAGACAAGAAGTGACGAACTCGTTACCTAATTTGCCAAACTAGGATCTTAATAATTTGATTAAGGTGAGCTTTTGATTTTAAAATACATTTATATAAATAACTGAAACCAAGGTATCCCTTTGGTCTAGTGGTGAGATTATCTTTATTCAAGTTAGAGGTCTTGTGTTCGAATCTTAATGGGTGCATCTTACTATTATATTTTTTTTTTTTTTTTTTGGGTTCTTGTGTTCGAAACCTAATCAATACTTTTATACAAATAATTAAATACAAGTTGACATTTGGTTCAGTTGTGTAGTTATACTCTTTAGGTAAAAGCATCACATGTTCAAACCCTGATGGATGAAATATTTTATTTTTCAATTTTATTCAATATAATTTATATTTTATATGGAAAAATTTATTAATCGTTGCCATATATAAAAATTAGTGACAAAATACTATGTCACTAATTACTATGAACAATTAATGACGAAACATAAAATTGTCATGAAAATTTTATATTATATGATCAATATTGATCGTCACTAATTAAAATGTAGTTCGTCGCCGAATAATATTGTGACGAAATAAGAGCGTCATTAAAAAAATAATTATTAATCGTCACTATATATAAATATTGGTGACGAAAGAATATGTCACTAATTACTATGAACAATTAGCTTTATTTAAACATAAAATTGTCATGAAAATGTTATATTATATGACCAATATTGATCGTCACTAATTAAAATGAAGTTCGTCGTCGAATAATATTGTGATGAAATAAGTGCGTCATTAAAAAATAATTATTAATCGTCACTATATATTAATATTGGTGGCGAAAGAATATGTCACTAATTACTATGAACAATTAGCGACAAAACATAAAATTGTCATGAAATTTTAATATTATATGACGACTATGATCGTCACTAATTACAATGACGATCGTCACCAAATAAAATTGTGACGAATTAAGTGTGTCACCAATTCTTTTGAATAGTTAGTGACAAAACATATAGTTGTCACAAAAATACTATTTTTCATGACGTTGAATATCGTCACTAAATATTATGAATATCGTCACCAAAGTTTATTGTGACGAATTTCTTGTTTTTGTCATGAAAATTGTGAATTAGTGACGAAAAAAACATCAGTGGTGACAAAACAAAAATTTGTCACGAATTCTCACTTTTTAGTGACGAAAATTAAATTTGTCACCTTTAGGTAACATATTGTGACGAATTTTGTGTCGTCAAAAAAAAATTCGTCACGGAATGTGGGATTTCCTGTAGTGTTGATTATTTTCATAAGATTAATTAGAGATTTTATATTATACTCTCTTCGTCCCATAGTTTATGGTTTTCTTACTGTTTTATAAGAATTTTGTGATAAAATAATAAAGTGTTGGAGTAAAAAAAGTTGTTTCTTAGTATTTTATGTGGTAAAATAATAAAGTAATGGGTAGTTGAGGGTAGAAATAGTTGTTTATTAGTATTTTATTTGATAAAGTAATAAAATAATTTTACCATAAACCATGGGACAAAAATAATAACAACTTTACCATAAATTATGGGATTGAGGGAGTATATAATTAGAATATATTTATAAATAAATAATACAATATTTAAGATAAAATAGTAAATTAATATAAGCTCAAATTAAGCTCGCAAACCTGAAGAGCAAATTATTTCTTGATCTAGTGCTAGTGAGTAACTCGAATTCTTGCTCGACTCGATTAAACTCAAGTCAATTTTGACTTATCATTTTTTTTTTAATTATGCACGAGTAATTCGTAAACCAGCTCAGTTCATTTAAACTTTTCCAATATATATGCTTGCCAACTAAAGGGCTGTAGGATTTTAATTTTATATTAAATAATACGATGTTGTACTATATATGATCCAAATTCAAGCACATGGGATGAATTTGAGAAGTTGCAATAATTACATAATTAATTATGATAGGTCAGCTTAACTTTAATTTTTCACTCATGACAATTTGGACTATTGGCTCTTTATATTGTTTCGGTCAATCTTTATTACACAAAAGTACGAGCGACTCCATGTGTGTTTCTCATTATAAAAGTATCTTTTTAAAATTATTCTTGAATGTGAACTTTTTTTTTTTTGAAAAATTATAAATTTTTTTCATCGAACGGAGCACATTTTGTGAGACCGATTTTATCACAAAATTTGTCTAATTTTCTGTTAACACCAGTATTTATGTTATATGTCATTTTATTGATCTCATATTCTCATTCAGTGTGATTAAAGGTCAAATCAAATTTATCAATATTGCTAAATGGAAATAAGTAAAATATATTACAGAATGAGATTCATAATATGATAGTAATTAATATATCTTACACTAATAACATTAAATTTTTATTTCAATATAGGAACAATTCAACATAAGGGTCAATTTTTTAAGTTGAATCACAATTTAGGTTATCATTTTACAATTTAGAGTTTAATTTTTTATTTTATTTTTCTTAATTTAAGGTCTGGATTAATTTTTTTTATCTCAATTTAAGACACGACAATTTTCTTTTTCAATTTAGTCATACATTTTGATACTAAAAAATTACCATACAACTCTAAAAAAAAATTAATCATCTTGCATGATTTTAATTTAAAAATTGAATTTTCATCGGGCACAGAATTGAGAAAAGAAAAGTTAAATCAAGTCTTGCATTGAGAAAGAAATAAAAATTAAATCCTGAATTAAGACATTTATAAAATAGTGACATACATGGAGTTCTTAACATGAAATTCTTTCAAAGAGTAAATTATTTTGCTATATATAAAGTAACACTTGTGTGAATTTAATTGATTCATATGAACCTCATCAATTTTTCATACATTTGCAAAGTAGGTCTAAAAAAAATATATATATATATATATAATTTATTTAGGATTTTGTTAAGTAGAGTCAATAAAATTTATAAATGTCAAATATGTGAATCAAACAAATACAATTTATTCTATATATTATACGTACATTTGATGGGGGGACAAAAAGTTGAGCATATTACAAGAGAGATTTGATGCGGCCCACTCCAACAATTTGAGGCCCAACAGATAGCAATGAATCTTCAAATGTCACGTCGTGCATCCTTTTAACTTCTTGTTATTATGCTTCAGGACCTAAATAATATAAACTCGAAATTATTATGATTTAAAATCGATGGAGCGTGATTTTTATTTTTGTGATGACACTATATTTTGTTATAGGCTAAATTTTGTATACACCAGGTATACCCAGCACTCTATAATATATTTTAAATATACAACTTATTCTACTTAAACATGCAATTTATTTTATAAATATGTTATTGCATATTTTAGTGTAACAAGTTATATGTTTTAGTTCAATAAATCGTGAACTTCTAAAATATATTATGACAGTGGCGGACCCAAAATTATGAAACTGGTGGTACGATTATTTGATAATTTTAAAATATTTATATACATAAATATTATTTTATATTTAAATTGTATACAACCATATGCAATATATAAATAGATAAGACGCGTTAGATCTTGTAGATTCAGATGAAGCGTCTTGACTCATAAGTAAGATTTTAAAAACGTACAACTTATTATATTGAAAAATGTAATTTATTTACATTGAACATTGAAACTATTAATATGAAAAAATAGTTGCACGGTTCAGTATAAATATGAGTGCACGGTGCACCTGGATGCACATGAGAGTCACTCATAGATAAAATATTGCATAAAGTTCGAATAAAATTACCAGTTACAATTAAATCTGTTAAGTCTCTATGACATTACCATATTAAGTGTAAAAATATTTTTTTATCACAATTAACTCTACACATATTTAGATGAAAGAAATTACGATTCCTAATCTATCAAAACATGTCATCAAATTAATTCGTTATCTAATTAAATAATAAATATTGATTATTAAAGGAACTGATTAAAGGAAAAAGAAAAAAATTATTAAATAGTAATGTGGCGTGAAGATAGATGCAAGGGGGAATTTTATTTTTTTTATTTGTAAGGCCCAGAATTACTGGACACAAAATGAAGAATGGGCCTAATAATGTTGTAATTTCGGTGTAGTTAATTTCTTCTTATATACACACATATATATGCCAAGAAAAAAATAAAAAATTGGGGGTGCAAGTGTACCCCCTTGTACCTTCTTAAGTCCGCCTCTGCATTATGAAGGGTGTTGTAGAAACTGTAAACCGCCATTTTAGGGTTTCAAGTAAGAGCTCTCAATGTTAGCTTGTTTATTTCATCTCAAAACTGAATTCAGTTTTACATTAGTGTTTTTAAAGTAATACACTCAGTAGTAGGTAAGTTCAGTGTTTTTACTGATTAAAAGAAAATACAATAGCAACTTTATTAGTAAAACACGTTTTCCATGTGAGACGTCTTCCGCCAATACCGTGTATATTCTTCACCCCCTCCTCAAGTTGGAGATGGATGAAAAGGATCACACATACCCAACTTGGACGTAAGAACTCTGAAGCAGAGACGGATCCAGAAAATTTTTATGGCGGGGCACAAAAAAATTATAAAATATAAAACACATTAAAAAGTGAGATAGTGAAAAGTGGGATTTAGGAACGTATTATCCGCATTTGGAGTCTAGAGGGTTTATTAGAGTTTGTCCTACAATATGAGGGTCTTATGCAAAAAATGTTTAATCTTAGACAAAGTCTAGTATGAAAATTTTCATACATGAATTTTTTTTAATTTACAATCAAATTCTATAATTGGTGAAGGTAAAACAAAATTGAGTGGTTCATGGTTCACTCGGCCCAAGTGGTTCATGGTTCACTCAGCCCGAATAGGTCATAATTTAAGGTTCATTATTTAGTCTTTAGGGTGTAAATGATTGATTTAGGACAATTTTATAGATTTTCATACATGAAAACTTTCACACTAGACCTACTCTTAATCTTATATTACGTATAATAAAAAAAAAATTAATTATTATGTAGATAATTTTATTAATTATACAAATAAAATGAACAAAAAAATTAAAAGAATAAATAGATGTTCTAATTCATTACTTATATAAATAAAATGAACAAAAAATTAAAAGAATAAATAAATGTTCTAATTCATTAATTATTAATTATATAAATAAAATGAACATAAAAGTATAAAAGAGAATAATGTTCAAATATTTAAGTAACTATTGGGCCTTGAACGCAAGAGCTGCAGCCTAATACAGTAGGCCCGTTTTAAATCATCTACTCCGTGGATTTTACAGGATAATACACTTTAAGTTATGTCAATATAGATGAATTTACATTAATATTCATATAGTAATACAAAATTTCAAAAAAATTATGGGGGCACTGCCCCCACTTTGGGGTGAGTAGATCCGTCTCTGCTCTGAAGTGACCACCTGAAATAATCTTAGTAAGAGAGTCTATCAATTGATGATCAGTTGGAACAAACGAAGGAGCGACAAAGCCATCTTTAAACTTGTCCCGGACGAAATGACAATCGATGTCCAAATGTTTCGTTCGTTCGTAAAACACCGGATTGGTTGTGATGTGTAAGGCAGCCTTGTATCACACCATAAAGGAACCGGTAGGGGAAGAGAAACACCAAAATCCGTGGCAAGATAGGAAATCCATTGTAATTCAGCAACCGTTGTGCTCAAAGCCTTGTACTCGGCTTTCGACGAAAACCGAGAAACAGTAGTTTGTTTCTTACTCTTCCAAGAAATCAAAGACCCACCAACAAGAACACAAAAACCAGTAATAGATCTCCGAGTATCCTTACAAGCTGCCCAATCGGCATCACTATAGGCTTGTATGGAAGGACTCCATGTGGAAGGATAGAATAAACCAGAAGAGGAGGTCCCTCTCAAGTACCTTAAAACATGTGTTAAGGCATCCCAATGGCGTGTACAGGGATTAGTTACAAATTGACTAAGTTGCTGGACCGCATAAGTAAGATCTGGACGTGTTAAATTCAAGTACAAGAGTCTACCAACAAGGCGTCTATATTGATCAGGAAACTGAAGAGCATCACCATCATTTTCCTGGAGATGTAAACCTTGTGGTAAAGGACTGGAAACAGACTTACACCCCTAAAAACCAGTGTGATTCAGAATATCACAAATAGAGTTGCCCATCCGAACCGGAACCGGCGGTTATAACCGGAATCAGAACCGTCGGAACCGGAACCGTGACGAACCAGAATCAAAACCGTGTATTACACGGTTCGATTCCGGTTCCTATCGCTTCAAACCAGAATCGCCGGGTTCATTTGGTTCGAACCGACGGTTCCATGTTCCGAACCGTTTATGACCGTTGTAAACCGGATTTGTCCGTTTGAACCGGGCGGTTCATGGTTCAACCGTGAACCGCCGTTCTTCGCTTTTTTTTTTTTTTTATTTAATGGTTGAGATTGAGTCAAATGTTACCATTTTTTGATCCAATGGTCGAGATTCAATACGAAAGTTACCGGTTTTTTTTTTTTGCTTTTTTTTTTTTATTTTCCCAAACTCTATAAATACCCCCTCATTTGTATTCATTTTCTTGCACCAACTTGATCCAAATTGATAAATTCTTCTTCATCTCTCTAATTCTCTTGTTCTAAGTTCTAACTTTATAAGCTTCATTATAGTTCATAGTTCATACTTCATATATTATCTATATTTATATATTTTATACATTATAGTATATAGTTTATATTATATACACTTTACTTTATATTTTATATTACATAAAAAAAATGTCAAAAAGAGGAGGATCATCTCGACCATCATCTTCTAGAGGAGGAAAAGAAAAGAGTCCGATGACTTCCGATTTTCCTCCACCTCCCTCCTCCCCTCTTCGCACAATTCAATATTCCATGGAGTGTGGAGGAAATAGAAGTGAGTCTTGGTCTCGGTTATGCGGATGCCACTTTTTCAAATGAAGAATTTCAACAACCTCGTGGTGGTACTCAAGAAAGTACTCATGGTCATGGACATGGTCCTCATGAAAACGAAGAAAATGTGGAGGAGGTCATTCCACTTCAAGGCGGAGAAAGAAGATGTAGAGTTCTTGCATCCGAAATATTCACCATTCACTTCAAAAAAGTGGCAACCGATGAGGTAAATATATTTAAAGTTTATTGTAACTATTGCACTAATGTTTATCATTTTGAGAAAGGTGGTGGATATGGAACATTTAAAAACACTTGTTGGCAAAACATAAAGAAGTCTTGGGAATGACTACATCTCAAACGCAACTAAGTGGATTCACGGCGTCTTCTGAAGGTGGTGAAGTAAGTAATCCTACTAGTTTATTTAGATATAATGTTAAGGTTGCTAGAAGAGAATTAGCTAAACTTATTTGTTCTAAACATCTTCCTCTTCGTTTTGCAAATGATCTTCGTTTTGAAAAATGGGTTACTATGACTTATAATCCTTCGGCCAAAAAAATTCACGGTCTTCTATTACTCGTGAAATTGATAAAATGACTAAAGAAATAAGAGATGAAATGACTAGCATGTTTTCTAGATTAACTCAAAAATTTTCTATATGTTCGGATATTTGGAGTGATCATTTTCAAGAGCATAATTATATGGGCATTACTTGTCATTGGATTGATGATACGTGGACAATTCAAAAACGTTTAATTGCATATAGAGAGTTTGATACTGAGCATACGGCCGCTAATATTGCTCTAAAAATTCGTACGGTTTTGCAAGAGTACAACATTCTTACAAAAATATTTTCAATTTCATTTGATAATGCAAGTGCTAATACGGCTAGTTTAGATGAACTTATTGCAATTTGTCAACCATCAATTGGTGGTAGATTTTTTCATGTAATATGTTTTTGTCATATTTTAAATTTGTGTGTTCAAGATGGTTTATCTTCTTTAAAAATGCATGTTGCTCCTATTAAACATGCACTTGGTTATTTGGTTAGACATCAAAAAGTTTTAAAAAGATGGAAAAGTTTTTGTGTAGTTAATAAACTTACTCCTAAAAAGTTTTCACTTGATGTTGCTACTAGATGGAACTCAACTTATAAAATGTTAAGTGCATCTTATGAGTGTAGAAATGCATTATGTAATTTTTTTTGCACAAGAACAATGTGGTATTACTTTATTCCCTAGTCAATGGGATTCATGTGCTACTTTATGTGAGATGTTGCAAGTTTTATATGAAGCTACTACACAATTATCCGTACGTATTATCCTACTTCCATTCTTGCTTTAGATCAATGTGTTAGAGTTGCAATTACTCTAGATTGTAGTGATCCAAATAAAATATTATATAATGCTATTAGTTCAATGAAAGTCAAATGGATGAAATATTTTTTATACATTCCCGATGTGTTTATAATTGCTAAAATACTTGATCCTAGAGTAAGAATAGATGGAGTGCAAGAATTAATTTCTATATATTATGATGCTTTATTTCCTATTACAGATGATAACACCCCTTCTCCTATTGTGGTTGTCCAAAAATCTAAGCAAATTCTTATGGATGTTTTTAGAGAATATAAAATTCAATTTGGTCCTACTAGTGGTGATTCTACTAGTGTTCGTGGTGCTACTAGTACTACTAGTGGACGTGGTGGTACTCAATCCCTTGGTCGTGGTCTTTATGGTAAATTTTCCATTTTAGATAATTTTTCTAAAGAACGATATCAACAAAGTGCAAAGGCACAATCAAATGTTTTCTTAGAAATTGAAAATTTTTCTAAATACACCTTCTTTTGAGTATCAACCGGGAGAATTAGAAAATTTTGATATTTTAAAGTGGTGGTCGAGGAGATTAGATACTTATCCGGTGTTGAGTATGATTGCAAAAGAGGTATATGCATGTCCCGCCTCAACCGTGAGTCATTTAATCCAGCATTTAGCTTGGGTGGACATATCTTGAATGAAAGGCGTTCAAGATTGACAGTTGAGCACTTGGAAAACCAATGTTTACTTGATGATTGGGTGAAAGCCAAATATCGAACACAAGATGAAGCTCTTAGCGCGGATTCTAGCGAAGATAGTGTGATCGACGACACAATCGAAACCGAAAATGAAGCTTAAATCTTCTTAAGATTTAAGTCTTGAGGTAAGAAATAAGGTAAGAGAACTATGTGGGCTTTGATTCTAATCGGATACGTAGGCAACATAATTTTAAGTTTCTAACTTAGAATTTTCTAAGTTTAAAATTTAAAATTATGCCCAAGCCCTTTTTTTTTTTTATCCTCTTTTCATTATTTGTAATTTTTTTTAATTGTAATTATAAGTTGTACACTTGTATTTGTAGCATTAGCAATTTAGCATGTTACTTGTAAGTTGTAAATTGTAAATTGTAATTTTTGTAATGTATTAAATTATTGTTTCATGTAAATTTTTTAAGTTGTTTGTTATTTGTAATTTTGTATGTTTAATAACATAAGATTTTGCTTCATCTTCTTTAAATTTACTTCAATTTTTTTTTTTTATTTGTATTTTGATAAAAAAAAAAAAAAAAATGATTTCAGAACCGTGAACCGGAACCGCCGGAACCGGAACCGTTAAAGTATTTTACACGGTTCGGTTCCGGAACCCGGAACCGGAACCGGCGGTTCGAACCGTTTGGGAAACTCTAATCACAAGTGTATTTATGTTGACATAAGTAAGTCCTCTTAGATGATCTAGCAATCCCAACCCCAAGAAAATACTTCGCAATCCCCAAATCCTTAATGGTAAACTAAACATCCAAATACTCTTTAAGTTCTACAATCAAAGTCAGGTTTGAACTTTTTATGAGAACATCATCCACATAAACGAGCATAGCTAAAAAATCATCACCTCTGTGCAAAGTGAAAAGACAGTGGTCATACTTAGATTGAGATAAACCAAATAAAGACAATTTTGCACATAACTCCGAGTTCCACTCCCTAGAAGCTTGTTTAAGGCCATACAAGCTCTTTACCAGCTTACAAACCTGATTCCCCGAGCCCTTTGAGTACCCCAGAGGCAATTGCATATACACCTCTTGAGATAAATGCCCATGTAAGAAAGCATTGTTCACATCCAATTGATGAATTTCCCAACCCTTCAACATCGCCAAAGAAATGAAAAATCGAACAGTAACCAACTTAGTAACGGGGGAAAAACAATCAAAATAATCAACACCATGAATTTGGGTGTAACCCTTTGCCACCAACCGGGCCTTGTACCTCTCAATAGATCCATCAGGCTTTCTCTTGATTTTATACACCCATTTGCAGCCAATGGCCTTCTTACCCTTAGGTAAAGAAGTGAGCTCCCATGTATTATTCAACTCAAGAGCAACAAGTTCTCTCTACATTGCTTCTTGCCACTAAACATGCTTACATGCCTAAAAAAAATGAACAGGCTATTTCTAATCTGAAATATTTGCCGTGAAAGCCAAAAAAACAGAATCATCGCAAACATAATCCTTTATCCAAGCAGGTTTCATAATAGCTCATCTACTCTCCTCAGGAACCAGAGAGGGACCAGAAACAGGTTGTTCTTCATAGGGAACAACATCAATAGGAGAGCTAGACTGAGGAACGGAAGAGAAATAACTTGAGGCAAAAGGAAAAATCTTCTAAAAAAAACAACATCCCTTGAAATGAGAACTTTCTCATTATCAAGGTCATACAACTGATACCCTCTCTTTCCTGAGACATATCCTAGAAAAACACACTTTGATGCTCTAGGACTGAGTTTACTCTTGTGAGGTGTGATATTAGCAGCATAAGCCAAGCAACCAAAAGGCTTCATCCTCTTGTATTTAGGTTTTCTGTTATATAAAACTTCATATGGACTCCTCCACCCCAATACTGATGTAGATAGTCGATTAATGATATAAGCAGTTACAAGAACTGAATATGACCAAAAAGAAAGAGGAACCCTCCCTTGAAACAAAACCGCTCTTGCTATCTCAAGTAAATGTCTATGCTTCCTCTCCACTATCCCATTTTGTTGGGGAATGTACACACATGTTGTCTCATGAACAATCTCTTGTGCATGAAATAAGGATTGACAATCATTTCCCAAAAACTCAAGGCCATTGTCACTGCTGATTCTCTTGACCCTCTTGTCATACTGTTTTTCAACCATAAACAAGAATTTCCGGAGGATAAAATGAACTTCTGATTTATGTTGCATTAAGAAAACCCAAGTAGCTTTACTGTAATCATCAACAACAGTAAGAAAATAAGAGGTATTTGTGATAGAATTATCTTTACAAGGGCCTCAAATGTCAATATGGATCAACTCAAAACAAGCTATAGTATGAATCTCACTATGACCAAAAGGAATTCTGTGATGTTTTGCCTTAAAACAAATCTCACAGGATTGTACATCATTAGCAGCAGTATCAGTACAATCTTTATTCAAGAAATCTAAATGTTTCATAGTAGAAACAGAAGCATGGCCCAAAGTTTGGTGCCAAGAAACAAAAGACAGGTTACAGTTGTAAACTTCTGTATTCCTTTCCAAAGAGGGTTGTAAAATGTAAAGATTCCCCTTCAGCTCTCCCATGCGTAAGCATCTCTCAGTCTGATGGTCCTGTATGTAGCAACATTGAGAAGAAAACACACATCTGATATCACTAAATGAGCATAATTGTGTAACAGATAGAAAGTTATACTTGAAAGATGGGATATAGAGTACATCTCTCAAAACAATATCGTCTGAAATATGAACATCTCCTGACATAAGCACATGTTTGACACTTCCATCAGGCAAACAAACAGCTACACTCTTAGGAAGAGAAGACAAATTACGCATGATACTCTTAGTAGTGCACATACGTCTACTAGCCCCAATATCAATCACCCAATCATTATTACTAACTCAGTAGATAATGAAAAAGCATAAGTAACAGGATTGTCAAAGCTTGTACCTGTAAAGCTGGCAAACTGAGCAAAATCCTGCAGGGGGTACATCTTTCTCTTTCATGTACTTAGTCATTTCCTGCAATTGCTAAAGAATAGCATTAAACTCAGACCATTTTTCAGACCTTTTAAAATCAGATACAACATTATTCTTATCAGCTGTCAAGTTTGCATAGGATTTGGTTCTCTTCTCCTTCATATCCCTGATACCAATCAGGAACCCCATGTAGTTTGAAACAAGTATTTTTCTCATGACCAGTACCCCCACAATGCTCACAATGTAGCTTAGCTCTTTCTTCCTTAGACCTCTTAACAAAGGAGGCTTTCCCTTATTATTATATCAATTTCCAGAAGATTGATTCTGCTTATTTGCTCTAGTGAAAGACTTAACAATCAAAGCTGATGATTCCAGATTTTCCCCAAACACAGTACTCAAAGACCTCTATCTCTCTGCAGCATGAATCATAGAAAATTCCTTGTACAAAGAAGGTAAAAGCTCAATAAGCATAAACTTATTCTTGAAAGTATCATAATTGTCATTTAATCCCATAACAAACATGTAAACCTTATCCTCCATGTAATCCTTTGCAACAATTTTACCAATTTCACAATCACGGTGCATAACTGGAACTATACAGTGTAACTCATCAAGCAACTTAGTGAACTTATTAAAATACTCCACAACAGTACTATTGCCCTGAGTTAAATTCATTATTTCTCTCTTAATCTTGTATTTCATAGGACCATTGTTCTCCCCATATCTTTGGCAAATAGTATCCCACAATCGCTTAGAAGTTTCAGTATGAACAAAGGTATCACTGAGCTCCTTAGACAAAGTATTAAGAATCCAAGATAAAACAGTCCAGTCCACCTTTTTCCACATAACATGAAAATCATCATTCTCATCAGGCATAGGAAGCTTACCATTAATAAACTGCAATTTGATTTTTGCACCTAAAGCGATAATCATAGAACATTTCCAAGGTATAAAATTTGCATTACCAGTAAGAGGATGCGGAACAAGGAGAAGGCCTGTAAACCGCCATTTTAAGGTTTCAAGTAAGAGCTCTCAATGTTAGCTTGCTTATTTCATCTCAAAACTGAATTCAGTTGTACATCAGTGTTTCTAAAGTAATACACCCAGTAGTACCTAAGTTCAGCGTTTTTATTAATTAAAAAAAATACAATAGCAACTTTATTAGTAAAACACGTTTTCCATGTGAGACGTCTTCCACCAATACCGTGTATATTCTTCAGGTGCATTGTACCTAGGGGTGGTTTGGTACAGTATACCAAAAATATTTCGTCATACCATATACCGTACTGAAATTTTCGATACCAAAAAATGCATACCGTTGTCGTACCGAAATTTTAGGTATGTCAATATTACATACTGATACCGTACTGATATTTCGGTATACCGAACATTTTTTCGGTATATCGAAAATATTTCAGGTATATCAAATTTTTTTCGATATATTGAAATATTTCGGTGTATATCGAATTTCGAAATTTTCTATATTTTCATACCATTATCGTACCGAAATATTCGGTATACCAAAAATTCTGATAAAATCGATATTTTTTTGGTACGGTAAGTGCCATGTTGTGCCCGGTTTATAACTCACGGCCAACAAATATCGATTAGCAAGCAAGGTAAATAAACGATGATAAATCTAACAAACAACACCTGAATTTGGTTACCCAGTTCGTCTTTTGAATAAGACTACGTCAAGCCAAGACTCTTATATTACTTTTTCTGCCTAATATGCTAAGTAGTTCTCCTCTTACAATGAATAATACATGAGGTATAACCAATTGAGCAACCGGAATCAAGCGACGGAGATCACAATGGAGGAGAAGAAAACGTTCAAACTGCTGTGGAAATGTTATGCACCTAGATGAGTCCAAGCCATCGTTTGGAGAACCTTGAGGGGCTGTCTTGCAACCAAAGATAACCTCATCAAACGAGGTTTGTCAGCGGTTGTGGGGGACCCCAAATGTAGCCTTTGTGGACGAGATGATGAAGACAACAAACATCTCTTTTTCACATGCTCGGCTACGAAGGAAATTTGGTCAAAGTGTTTCCAATGGCTTGGGATCGACACTGTGATGCAGCGCTACACACACGGTAACTTATTCCAATTTACTTCTCATTTCAGTTCAGGGAAAAAAACTAGAGTTGCAACAACCATGTGGGCTGGAATTGTTTGGTCTGTGTGGAACGCGAGAAACAATAAAATTTTCAATGACATTGCCTTCTGCCCGGAAAAGATTTGGGGCGAAATAAAGGCAAGAGTATGGTCATGGCTATCGGTAAGTGTAGGTGAGTTTAGAAACGTCCCATTTAGATCGTGGTCGGTGAGTTATAATTGTTAAGTAATTTAGCATTGGTATCTGGTTTATGGGGCTGTCGAAGTGAACTGTTTTTGGCAGCCACTTAGTGTTTTCTCATTTGTATTGGGGACTAGTAGATCAAATATGCCTTATATTTGACCTGCTGAAAGTGTGAATACATATACATCTTTTCTGTTAAAAAATAAAATAAAAAATACATGAGGTATATATAGACAAAGAACTAGGTTAAGAATCTTCATGGGCTTCCTCTGCGGGCTTGCTAGGGTTTTAGCCGCCGAAATTAGGGTTTCCTTAGCTAATCCACGGATCCCGCTCCTAGATACACTTGTCTTGCTTACACTCGGCGATATCTGCGCTATTAACTACCCGTATCTTTGCCATATTTATCTCTTCGTCCACTTCGGGCTTCCGACCTATATGATTCTCCAATTCGCCCTGCGATCTGCATATTCTTCCAAGTCGCCTTGCGACTTGCGTACTCTTCTAAGTCGTCTTGCGACCTACGTGGCCCAAGTGAGGTCGTCCCCAATGATATGGACACGGTGGAGAGCCATTCACATAATCGGATCGGGGACCGGATTAATCCATATTACAACATGCGATATACCGGTATTTTCGATATTTCCTTCACCCTTAATTGTACCTAGCTAGTGCACATGAAAGTCACTCTTTTTTATAACATTGAGAAATACATATGCATAAATAAACTATGATATGTTAAAAACCTTTTTCTGACATATAATAAAGCTCATTCGGATTTGGGTTTACTTTAATTAGTCTATGATTTTGGTTCTCATCATTTATAATCAAGTGCAACACCATTAGGGTAGCTCAAATAGTATCAAGTTTTACATTTAGGGTGCTTTAATTTGGAGGTAATGAAATGGGGTAGTAATAATAATTCTTATTAATAATGCTAGGTGGTTTTGATACATTTATAATAAAAATAAAATTAATTTTTAAAAGCACTTATTTTCAAAAGTTGTGAGAGATAACTTTTAAAATAAGTGCTTCTAAAAGCTGTTTTTAGTGTTTCAAAACACACCTTTAATCTCACTCTCACTCAACGCTTTATTGGATAATATTTATTGTTATTGTTCTAACCAATGCAATAACACTGCAATCAATAATCTCATCGTGATAAACCTCTTAATAATACTCATATCTATTGTCATACCAAACTAGCTCTTAATTTATGAGTAAATTTAAAAATCTTAATGCATGGTTAACAAGAATTTATGAGAATTTGAGTACACATAATTTTTTTATCTTTAAGTATTACTATTGTACATAATTACTATCACTATTATGCAAACACATTATATTGTGCATACAAAGTGACGATGTTTAAAAGTAAAATATGTTTTTTAGATAGTTATAGTGCATAACACTAATAGTGTGTGTAAAAATAACACAAAAATAAAATGTTCACACGAATTCTAATTTACAGAAAATCTACTCGTATTTAAACATATCCGGAATAGGAAGAAGAAGTAAATTATATTGATCTGCAACTCTGCTAATTATTTATATGTCACTCAAAAGTGGGATCAGAAACTTTAAAAGACAAATTATAAAATCAGAAGTTAAAATATCACTGATGGGGAAATGAAACATAAATTTGTTAGGTGCCTGATCTGCTAGTGTATCTATATGGAAAAAAAATATATTTTTAGTAAATAACTTAGGAGTTAGTGTTTAATGATAATAATTTTATGAATTTAGCAATGTAGGATAATATATTTAAAATATGTAAATATAAGACAATGTATTTTAAAATATGTAAATGTAGGACAATCGAACCTAAATAAGTCCAAATTAGATTGAATGTCACGTGAGATTTGGACTTATTCAGACTCTATTGTCCTACATTTACAAATTTTAATACTGTATATATTATCTTATATTTATGAATTGTAAATATATTGTCTTACATTTTCAAAACACATAAAAGGTCTTCTCCTTAAAACACAAAATCCCAAGTTATTATCCTTAAAAAAACATTATTCCCGTGACTATCTTACCCTGGTTGTAATGTCAAAAGAGAAATTTAAACATACACCGATCGAAATCATTATATATTATTTAATCATTATGTAGATCAAACTCGAACACTGCAATTTGATTATTAATCCTTGAATGACTGCTGTAAAAGTTCAATAAGATTGGTGTATTAGTCACAATCAAATAATTATTATAGTTAGGTGGAAGAAATATACAAATAACTGAGATTTAATTATGAAGTTATGGTACCATTCATGACATGTTTAATAAAAGTTAGTGTGAGTTAACATATATTATCATTGGAGTTAAAGAGAGTATTCTCACACACCATACACATCATATACTCAATTGTGAGCAAAATAATGATGAAGTAATTGAGAGCACATATACAAATTAAGTGTCACATTTGCGTGAGACAGTCTCACGATTAGACGGAGTATAATTTTGGCATTAACGCTTTAATAATTTGAAAGGAATAAATGTTGATTTATATTAAATTGTACATCATCTGATGCATGAAACTGCCTCATATGAATTTTTGTCTTCATTTGACAAACATCTTGTCCAGTTCAAGTTGACTTCATGAATTATCATTTGACAAACATCAAAATATTCAAACTAGTTTGCTTTTATGTTAATTTAGTTCAGATGAGCTTTTAATAAATACTCAAGGATCATTTTGATTTTCAACCCTAATAGTGAGGTTACATTCAATATAACATTATTTATAGCATCCTACTCTAGAAAAGTTGAGGCTTGTTTTCAGAGTCAATTTTTTGTGTAAATTTCTTAGCGTATCTAACTTATTAATTTGAAATTCTGCCCAATAACAAATTTCTTTTTGATGTAATACACATGAGCAAATAAGTGGTAATAAACTTATGTTTAACCTTATATTATTTTTGTTCATGTAATATTAGTAATTAACGTAATATAATATGAGCAAATAAATAATATTATTTTCTAAAAAAAAAAAGTAATATTGTCAAAGTAGAATAATGTAGTGAATTTTTTAAGTGTCTTATTTTTAGGATATCATACGGTGCAATTTTGCACACGACAAGGACTCTTTAAGCTATATGTAGCTTTATTAAAATTTAATCAACTACCACCATGCATTCATGTACTTACATATTAATCCATTTCTCGTAGTCGTAGAAACTAGTAAGTTTTGAAAATTTTGAAGACCCCGTCTCATATGCATTAGGTGCACCGTGCAGTCCATAATGATTTTAGAATTATGTAATTTATATATTGTACTGAAGTTGCAACTTATTTACATTAAATCATGCAATTTATTTTCCATATTAATATATAATTACAGTATAAAAAAATTGCATATTTCATTGCAATAAATTGCATAATTTTAAAAGATTTATGAAGTGTTAAGCAAGACTTAGTGAATATGTTAATTATGAGGGGATAACTATTAGGTACAATTTAGAATGGTCTTTTACAATCTACTACTAACAAAAAAAAAAGTTACAATTCAATACAAAATGAACTATAAGTTTACAAAAGTAACCTCAACTAAGTTATATGTTCTATAAAATTAGTTAGTTTTTCATTTTGTACTTAAAAACAATATTATTAAAAGAAGGCAATTGGAGCAAAGCTGAATTGTTGCAAAGAAAAATCAACCCATTGTATTAGTGTCACCTTCTCACGCAAATGTGTCCTTTTTTTTTTATAGAGAGGAAGAAACTACACATTATCGAATTCCATTTTTTGTCACTACTCTAGTATTTATGTGGCTCCAAACCTCCGTACATTACTTGAATTCCATATATTACATAGGCCACATCAATACGTAACAAAATAATAATCCAACATTACTAACAAATATTTCAACTGGATAATACAGAAAAATTAGAGGCTGTCAAATACATTTGGCTGCTCTTGTACTTCACATTTCAGATTATGGCTCCAAACAAAACTACACTAAATTATCCAAATTGTGAAAACGAAAAACTTGTTGAAGCCAATGGATTGCATTTTGCAGCAGCCATCTCTTCCTCACATTTTCATCAACTCAAACTCCTCAAATTTAGCTCCAATCCATCCACACAAAATCAGAAACCGGCCATGGAAGTTTGCAGCCGTTGGATTGTCAGGGAACAACAACATCTCCAATGATGATACCTCATTCAAGAAGGAAAACTCAAACGGCTCATTATTTGATGAACTAACTAATGAAAATTCCCCTGCCCCCTTTACAACAGTTGAAGCAGAAATCACTCAAGAAACCATCGATTTCTTCGTTAGCGATGCTAAAGGCGATCCCGATTGTCCTTCTCAAGGATTCTCCTCCGTCGAACAAGCTCTTACAGCATTGCGTCAAGAAAAGGTTGGATTAATTATTTCAAAAACTTCTGTGAACCTGAGTTCACCTGAACTCTTTTTCTTAAACACTATCACTGTTACGTACATGTACTATCACTTTTATGCATATGAAGTGTCACTGATTGGGAAATTGTTGAAGTTTGTGCTTGTTGTAGATGATGATGGAGATGTTGAAGGGAATTTGGTTATGGCAGCATCCCATGTGGGGCCCAAGAGTATTGCATTCATGGTTAAGCATGGATCTGGTATAATTTCAGTTGGTATGAAAGAGGAGGATCTTGAAAGGCTAAATCTCCCTCTCATGTCTCCTGATAATCAAGAGGATTCCTCTGCTCCATCCTTTACTATCACTGTGGTATAATTTCATTCTTGATAATGTCTCATAATTTTTTTTTTGGCAAAAGGTGATTTTAGTCTTGTAAATTGTTTACTTTTACTTTCAGAACGCTATATTTTACCAAATTGAATTTTGTCATGTTAATTTTCAAAATCCAACATTTTAGTCCTTTGACCGGCTACCGCCAATAAGCGGCCTATTTTGAGCTGACGTGACAATTTTTTAAAATTTCGTTGTTAACTTTCAAAACCAGTTAGTAACTCAATGTAGCTGGTCAAATGACTAAAAATTGAATTTTAAAAGTTAATTGGATGAATTTCAATTAGAGAAGGTGGGTGTCCTATAAGCAAAAGAGGACTAAAAATACATTTTCCCAACCCTTTTTTTGAGGAATACTTGGTTGCACCATGCACACCTAATATTGTTAAGTGAAAACAACGAATATTGACCAACCAATACCTTTAAGTTAATTTACTAATACTATTTAATAAATGCACTTTTGTTGCATGGTGTATATAAGTATTGACCCTTTTATTTTTGTGTTTCTTTAATAATTCAATTTTGATTACTGAGTTTTTTGTTTGATTGTTAGGATGCTAGAGTTGGAACAACTACTGGTGTATCAGCTTCAGATAGGGCGAAAACTGTGCTTGCTTTAGCTTCTCCTGAATCTAGGCCACAAGATTTCATAAGGCCAGGCCATGTTTTCCCACTCAAGTATAGAAATGGGGGTGTTTTATGTAGAGTTGGCCACACTGAGGCTTCTGTGGATTTGGTAACATTAGTAGGTTTGCAGCCCGTCTCGGTTCTTGCAGCCGTACTTGACCCCGAAGATGGTTCGATGGCCTCCATGCCTACTTTAAGAAAGCTGGCATTGGATCATAACATAACCATGGTTTCAATCACTGATCTCATAAGGTATTAGCAACACTCTTGTACACAACTAATACTTTTTAATGGAAAGAGTAATACTTTTTAGTGAAACAACTTATACTATTTTAAAATATGGTAAAAACATAATTTTGACTTGGATTGTGAAATATTATGCTCTCAGGTACAGGAGAAAGAGGGAAACACTGGTGGAAAGGAGTGCAGTTTCTCGTTTGCCTACGAAATGGGGCTCGTTTATGGTGCATTCTTATAATTCGAAACTCGATGGGATGGAGCACATAGCAGTTGTGAAGGTAAAAGACGCTGTTTAATTCATATAACATTAGTTTTAGGATTATAATGTTGTACATTATGCAGGGAGAGATTGGGAATGGACAAGATGTTCTAGTAAGGGTACATTCGGAATGTTTAACAGGCGACATTTTCGGATCAAGGCGATGCGACTGTGGGAATCAGTTAGATTTGGCAATGCAATTGATCGAAGAAGCTGGGAGAGGAGTAGTTGTGTATCTACGAGGGCATGAAGGGCGTGGCATCGGGCTTGGTCACAAGCTTCGGGCTTATAACTTGCAGGATCAAGGCCATGATACAGTCGAAGCTAATCTCAAGCTCGGTTTTGCAGCTGATGCTCGAGAATACGGGATTGGCGCCCAGGTCCGTTGATCAACTTCACGCCTAATTTTATCAGAGTTGGTCGGCAATTGGTTCACAGCTACTACTTTATACTGAAACAGCTAATACTTTTTAATAGAACAACTAATACCTTATAATGAAACAACTAATACTTTTTAATGGAACAACTAATACGTTATAATGAAGCAACTAATACTATTTAAAAACACATACAACAAAAATGGTAAACATATGACTATGAATCAAATTATTATGAGCCTTTCATGTTCTAATCATTCTCATTCATTCTGTGGTCTCGATTCGTAGATACTACGAGACGTTGGAGTTCATACAATGCGGTTGATGACGAACAATCCAGCTAAATTTAGTGGTCTGAAAGGCTACGGACTAGCGGTTGTTGGACGTGTTCCTGTGATGACCCCCATCACGGAGGACAACAAGCGGTATTTGGAAACGAAACGAGTAAAGATGGGTCATATATACGGTTCGGATCTGCAGGGCCCGTAGTCCGAATTCATTAAATCGAATACAGATAGTAAACAAGAGCCTCCTGTGGGAAAACAAACGAGCTGAAGACATGAATGAATACATAATAGTTGCATGTTAAGGCATTCTTGAATTGTATCTGCAAACATTGGTCGGTTGAAATTTTGATTGCAATGTAAAGAAAGGTATGCAAATGATGTAAAGGTACCATCCTACAAAACGCAAAAAGGGATCAGAAGATATGCACAAAAACTAATTGTTTATAAATTACTCCAATGTAAATTTATTTACCCACTTTTACAAATTTATAGTAATTTTTTTCCCAGTTTAAATTAAAATAATATATATTCTACTCAATTTATTATAGGGATTCAAGTAATTTTATTACCCTTATAAAAAAAATTCTACCCACATAGCCCATTCATGTTACAGAGACCCTCCCCGTTATAAAACTCTCTTCATTACCAGTTCAATTTTTTGTATCACTTTTTATAGTTTATTTTGTGTTCCATTTCTTCAATTATTAATATGTGTATAATATACAGCCTGTTGATTTTTTCACCGTTCACGTGTCATACATCAAAATTGTGGAACATATTCTACATTAATCCTCCTTACTTTCTCAAAATAATATGTAATGATTACTTTTTTTTTTCTCCCGCAACGAATCGAGGGTTGTGTAACAAAGAAAACTAATTTGCTACATATCCCTTTAAGGGAGAGTGCATATTCAATATTCATAATTCCACACTATTAAAACAATTCGAAGTTATGATTGGTGGGCCCATTCGATTTTTATTTTTTCAGAATTGTTGAGGGAAATTAAATAAATGAATTATTCTCGACCCTCTCTACAAGTTCACATTTTTAGATGAGACAGAATTCTCTCATGGTATCAGAGCTTAGGCTCGCCCAGATCTTGGGTTCGATTTCTGTGGACGCACTCCACCCATTTAAATTGTCCACTCGTTGAGCCTCCTCCCCAGAAAGTGGAGGCAATGATTCGGCCCACGAGTGAAGGGGAGTGTTGAGGAAAATTAAATAAATAAATTATTCCCGACTCTCTCTACAAGTTCGGACTTTTAGATGAAAATGAATTCTCTTAAGGATAATATGGTGGTGGAGTATTTTATTTGACTTTTAACTTTTGAGTGGGACTCGATGATAACTTTTAACGATATTTTGGTTATAAAGTGAAAGTGGGTAAAACAATATACTTTTTAAAATTAACGCGAGTAAAATAGTACTCCCTCCGTCTTTTAGCAATATGCACATTAAAAATAACATACATATTAAAATAAAAAAAATTGGTGTTTTGTTAACTTTTTAAAGGGGGTGGAGGGTGAAGATTGTGAGGATGAAGATTGTGGGGTGGAGATTGTGAGATTCTTTGTCATTTTAATGGGTGCAAATTGGTAAGGAGTAGACCAAAAATAAAAATATGCAAATTGCTAAGGGACGGAGATAGTATATTTTCGGTTGGAATCTCCTGTTACACTATGGTGTTACATCTTCTGTTACATTACTCGGATGTGCGACACGTGGGATAGGAGAGAGAAGGTGGAGATTAAAAAGCAAATACCGTGAAGTTTAGAAGAGAAAAGGAAGGCTTAATAAATAGAAAACTAATTAAGGCACAACAAATCTCTTCTTTTTCTATATTCAATCTATGATAGAAACTAAAGATTTGAAAATTCTTCCGTATCAACACCAAAAGTAAAAAACTTGCGCGCAACTTAACTTTCATCGTGGATTATCGAAAATTACACACGACCTAGAACTCGAGAATCAAAAATCAGAATCCTTACAATTTTTTGCTGTTGAGTTAACAGATATCGACATCATTGGAAAATTCTCGGTGAGCACTTCTTCTCGTACGCCTTTTCGTGTTCAAATTACGGGATCAATCTCGCTAAATTATACCTCATGAAACAAGCGCGTTAGTTCAAAAGCATGCAAATTTGCAATTGAAACTTCGAATTTTGTATTGCATAAACTATTGTTTGATTGTTTGAATTTGAAGGTTACTATTATTCTTTTTAATTTTAAAACCCACAGTATACTTATCATGTATGTAATGTAAAGTAGTTTATTGATTGCTTAAAATTACTTTGTGTTTAATGTGTATACATGCAATTCTGGTGTGACATTCACGTGAATATAACTTTTATTTTCATCAACAAACATGTTATATTTAAGTCATTCTCAATTTTTTTATTTTTTTTAGTTACATGTTATATTTAAGTTTTAGATTTCATTTGCTCAACAAGCTATGGAGAAAAAGATATCTGTTGATGCTACTCCAAGACGTGAACTAAATTTTGATGAGATTGATGCACATAAAGAACTTGCAAATGAAAGTGGAGAGGAGCTGAAAAATGAAAGACAACAAAATGTTATGGAAGAGAAAATTCCAAAAATTGATATGGAATTTGAGAGTGAAGATGATGCTTACAACTTCTACAATGAATATGCTAAAGCACTTGGATTCGGCATTAGAAAGCATAGTGTTCATAAGGATAGAAATGGAAGAATACTCGACAGGATATTTTGTTGTGAATGTCAAGGAAGTAGACCAAAAGATAAAAGAGAAGTTAATCGATAAAGTCTCATCGCAAAAAAAAAACAAGAACAGAATGTGAAGCAAAGATGAAGATTAGTTGTAGATTAAATGGTAAGTATAGATTACCAATTTTATCTCAGAACACACAGGCCATGAACTGGTGAGTCCAAAAAAAGTTCATATGAAAAGATCCCACAGAAGAATATCTAATATTCAAGCTTCACTAGCAAATGATTTAGATAGCTCTGGAATAGCACCGAAAGCGGGTTTTGCCTTATTGTCGAAGCAAGTTGGTGGAAATGTTGGTTTTGTTTTTCAAGATTACAAAAATTACTTGAAGTCAAAGAGAACCACGGAAATGGCGGCAGGTGATACTAGAGGGGTTTTGGAGTACTTACAACAGAGACAACTTGATAATCCGAATTTTTTCTATGCAATTCAAGTTGATCAACATGATCTGATTGCTAACATTATTTGGGTTGACGCTCTGATGAAGGTTGATTATTCTTACTTTGGCGATGTTGTTTGTTTTGATACGACATACAAAAAAAAAAAACAAAGAAGGTAAACCATTTGCCCTATTTGTTGGTGTGAATCACCATAGGTAAACTATTATTTTTGGTGCAGCACTGTTGTACGATGAAACTGCATCGACATTCACTTGGTTGTTTGATACATTTGCTAGAGCCCTGTCCGGAAAACAACCCCAAACCATTCTCACAGATCAAGATTCTGCAATGGCGAAAGCTTTAGCAATTCAGTGGCCTGAAACATGTCATCGCCTATGTATTTGGCATATATATCAGAATGCTGCAACACATCTCAGTATTGTATTTGCAAGATTCAAAAATTTCTCAAAGGACTTCAGTTTTTGTATCTATGGCTATGAGGAGGAAGATGAGTTTCTAAATTCATGGCGTCGTATGCTGGAAAAATATGAGCTTCTAGATAATGAGTGGTTGGAGAGGTTGCTCAGAATAAGAGAAAAATGGGCACTGGTTTATGGGAGAAACTCGTTTTGTGCAAATATGACAACTACTCAACGTAGTGAAAGCATGAACAGTGTCCTTAAGAAGTATGTAAGTTACAAACATAACCTGCTTCAGTTTTGCCAGCACTTTGATAGATTGGTCAATGATCGTGGCTATGAAGAGTTGAAAGCAGATTATAGAACAAGTCACACTATACCAGTGAGCGCCTTTCGAGTACAAATTTTAAAGCATGCAACTAGTGTCTATACACATGAAATTTTAACATTATTTGAAGGTGAGTTGCACAAGGCTTATGATGCTACCTGTGACTTGTGTGGTAAAATTGGAGAAACTTTGGAGTATAAAGTTAAGCTTTTCGGACAGAATTATCAGCACACAGTAGTATTTATCTTGCCCGAGAAAAAAGTTTCATGCAGTTGCAAAAAGTTTGAGTTTGCAGGAATTTTGTGTTCACATGTGCTTAAGGTGTTCTCTTTGAATAACATTACGGAGATTCCTGAGTTGTGTATTAAAAAGAGATGGACCAAGAAAGCCAAACAAAATACTGTGAAAGATCAGTCGATTGAAGCTCTTGAAAAACCATTTGAATCTATAAATGAAGATGAGGAGAAGAAGTTGATTGGAGTTCACTACAAAGAATTGTGCAGTTTGTATAATCATTTAACAACACAAGGTGCTCTAACCACAAAGGCATTTGAAATTGCAAAAAAATATTTTCTGAAAGGGATTGAAGAAGTTGATGCATGTTTGGAGAATGCTCCATTTGTGAGAGCAACTCATGGAACCAAATCTATTGTGCAAAAGAATATATTGTCTAGAGTGGTAGACAATAGAATGTCTGAAATGGTGTTAGATGAAGACGAACCTATAAAATCTGGAAAAAGAGAAAGAAGAAGTTTAGAGAAGTCTGGAAAAAGGAAGAAGACTAAAGATGTAATTACCCCCATTAAAGATCATGAGTAGGTATAGTTTTAGTATATTTGTACATTTCTTAATATTTGTATTACTATAAAATTATCTTTCTGATGTCTGAAATAATTTATTTAAATTATATATCAAAAAATATGTGCAGCAAAACACTTGCGATTATCGGAGCAATATGTCAAGCATTGGTACTTCCTCTCAGTGCAACTCTTTGCCTTCTTCGTCGCAACTCTCACAGGTTTTCTACTAAATATGCATTACTGATAATTGATATACTAGTTATTAGTCATCCGGGTTTAGAAATTCTCGATGATTCGTCATTTCTACTATCATTCAGGAATTTTATCAAACACTTGGTGTATTTAGAAACATATTATACAGAATCTCAACTTACATTACATATTTCAATATGATGATTTGGCGGGATTGATCCTGTAATTTGAACACGAAAAGGCGTACGAGAAGAAGTGCTCACCGAGAATTTTCAGATGATGTCGATATTCGTTAACGCAGCAGCAAAAAATTGTAAGGATTCTAATTTTTGATTCTCGAGTTCGAGGTCGTGTGTAATTTTCGATAATCCACGATGAAAGTTAAGTTGCGCGCAAGTTTTTTACTTCTGGTGTTGATACGGAAGAATTTTCAAATCTTTAGTTTCCATCATAGATTGAATATAGAAAAAGAAAAGATTTGTTGTGCCTTAATTAGTTTCCTATTTTATTAAGCCTTCCTTTTCTCTTCTAAACTTCACGGTATTTGCTTTTTAATCCCCACCTTCTCTCTCATATCCCACGTGTCGCACATCCGAGTAATGTAACAGAAGATGTAACACCATAGTGTAACAGGAGATCCCGACCGGTATATTTTAGGAGTTGATAAATAAATGGATAGTGTTGATCATTTTTCTCAATGATACTATATTTCTAAGGAAATATATCAATTCAGAGCATGAAAGATGACAAAACTATCAATTTAAGGTCTTAAAGATTTTTCCTATCGATTCAAGGTCTGGAAGATAGAAAACTATCAATTCAGGGTCTAAAAGATAAAACCTATCAATTTCAGGCTCACACATTTTAAGGTCATGTTTGACATTTATATTTCATGTTCTTATTTTTTTTTATTTTTAGGGTTTACGATTCAAAGGGGTTTAGGGTTCATGGTTCAAGGTTTAGGGTTCAACGTTTAGGGTTTAGGGTTTATTGTCAAGCATGACCTTAAAATTTATAAGTCTCGAATTGATAATTTCTATCTTCTAGGCCTTGAATCGATAGGAAAAAAAAATTAGGTCTTAAATTGATAGTTTTATTATCTTTCAGGTCCTGAATTGATAAAACTCTTTTTAAGGAAACAACATTTAACCGAAGAATTATTGGACACAACTAATACCAAAGAACATAAAGTTGTTGCTATAACTCTAGTCTTCCCTTTAAAAAAAAATATAACTCTAGTCTTACTTCTTCGTTTTAAAGGTCAATACAAATTTTTGTTTAAAATTAAATACAAGGGATACTTAAAAATCGAAACAAACAAACAAAAGTACAATAACAAGCAATCTACTTAAGTCTAGAAGGGAAACATCTTATGGGGTCCGAAAAACCATTCATGAACAGAGTAACAAAAATTGATGGAAAAAGGCGCTTTAATTAGGGATGCCAATATTACTCGGCCCGCCCCGACCCGTCATGGCGAGGAGCGTGTATCGATTTGTTTCTCAAATTTGAATACACCGTTCAAAATAAATACACAATTAACTCACAACTTACAAATATCGACGGTTAGTATAAAAGTAATATTTGTTAAAAAAATATATCAGAAAACAACATATATTAACTTGGGAGTACAATGTGTACTTCAACCTATAGAAATGTATAGAACAGTTACCCATTTCTCTTTACCCCTCCCTGACGAATATTACACTTGTACCACTTCCTACTCCCTCTTACAAAATACCATCACTAGATCAAATTATGTAAAACTCATATTCTCACAACATTTTCTAGGACTATCTAACAAATTTTTATATGAGCGAGTCTTGATACCTGGACATTTCGAACATAGCCACGATCATGATTTCGCTTTGATTTCCTCGGCTGTCTTCTTCCATTTGGGAATGATGTCTTCAAAAATGCATCCATTTCTCACTATCTAAATTGACTAAATATTGACGCAAGTTCAAAGTGTTGGTGCAATTTTACCTTTTCTATTCTATCTAAATACAAGTTAATTTTAAAGGTGATTCCAATTAACTAAGATTACACCTTATTGCTACTTAAAATTGGAAAAATTATTATAGATACAATTTTTTTTATGCAAATTACTAATAAATACAAATAAAATTATATATATAGTCAAGTTGCACGCGAAAGTATAAATATACCTACGTGTATACAATTATTTTGTACTTATTAAGAAATTACAATTTTAAAATATATCAATGAGTAAGTACTTTTAAAATTGCGTCACTTTTAACAAATACTCGAGATTGGGGTTGTTGAAGCCAGGTTTTATATGTCATCAGGAGAATGTAATTATTATTTAAACAAACTCCTCTACTGTGTTAGCCGCCCAAAAAATATAATTAAGAGATAAGATAAAGAACCACAGAATAATAATCATATGCAACAAAGTCCACTATTCACCTACTAATTATTTTAATCTTGAGGCTCCCTTTTTGTTAATTATATTAAAATAAAGAATAGCATATGCATTTAACAAAAGCATCCTAGACTAATTAAGTAGGATAAACATATGATTAATTTGTGGTCTATATTGTTTACTCCTATAATTTGTAGTAATAATTAATTAATAAAGTAAAGGGGAGTGTGATTACAAAACAAAGGACAAAACCAGGTCTTTGGTGTCACCGTTTTATTAATGCTGATTACTCTATTATTGAGTGTCTATTTACTTTTTAAAATTAAATTCATTCGTAGAAGCAAATATATATGTACCGTAATTTCGCATCTAAAAGGTTCAATAATTAAATTTTCTTCGTTTCTATTTATTTTCATTTTCCTCATTTAGTTTTTTAATACTTGAGTCTTGATTATTAAAATCGAATGAATAAATGAGCGATACATTTACTCTTATTTGTGCTAATTAAATAATGTTTGGGTTAACAAAAAAAATCATAAATTAAGAACTAAGGCTCCATTTGGATGGATGGATTTAGAAATCCATAGATTTTATACATAAATCATGTTCTTCAATGGATTTACAAATACTTAGACGTGAAAGTTTAGGAAAGAGAGTGAATGGGTAGAGATGAGGGGATTTAACAAATTACTAGGTTTTGATGAGGATTTGAAATCCCTTAATTTTAAATTAACTTCTCAAATCTAAGTATTTGTAAATCCAATGGAGAATGATGATTTGTGTGTAAAATTCATGGATTTCCAAATCCACCATCCAAATGGAGCCTAAATATATTTAGAAGGGGTAGGTCTCAAATACACCAGGTGCACGGATTTAGAATCCGTGCACTCGCCCCTATCCAACCCAATTTATTTAAATTCGTGTTATAATTTTTTTTTTTCAGTTTCAATTTTGTTTTAACTTTAATTTCAGTTTTAGAGTTTTTTTTTTAAATACCCAACCCGGCCCGAGTGGTTCATGGTTCACTCGGCCCAAGTGGTTCATGGTTCACCCGACCCAATGATTCATATGTAATTTAGGGTTCACTATTTAGGGGTGAGGGTGTAGAGTGCACCAATTTAAATTGGTGCACTTGGTGCACAGGAGACCTACTCATTTAGAAGTTACAGTGTACTTAGAAATGAGAAAATATTTAGTTAGGAATTTATGCATGAGTCGTTTGATTAATGGTCTGCGATTTCTTGTAAATTCCGAAAAATAGAGAAAATACATAAAGATATAACAATTAAACTGTTTTGCTAATGTGGATTGGATTATTACACTCATTATTCAAAATAGAAAAATACACAAAAACATCAACTTCCTTTATAACATGAAAGTTATTGGCGTCATTTGCTGATAGTTATACATTGATGATAAGAACATGAATTTAAAAAGATAATCCACTCCACTATTCAAATGGTCGGTTTAATTATAATTAAAAAAATATGAAATCACTTGTGTACCCCTGTTCCACTTCATGGTCGGCTATAAGAATTCAAATTTCGTGCTATACCATCTTTTTATTTACTTGTAATAAATAATTAAAATAGCTTGTTATTTCCAGTACATCACATGTCATATCAATATTAATAATTATGCTATTTTTTAATGATTTAGGCTAGTATATACTCCCTCCGTCTCAAACTTGATTTCCACGTTACTGTGTGTTCGGATTTTTAAAAAAAATGATAAAGTGTTGAGGTAAAAAAAGTTTTTTATTATTATTTTATGTGATAAAGTGATGAGTAGTTGAAGTTAAGAAGAGTTACTCCTTCCTTCCTGATTTTAATTATCCGTTTTCCATAAATAGTCATCTTAATTTTGTTTATCAATTTCCAAATAAAACAATAAAGCAACATTCAATCACAACTACACATTTGAGCTTGCACAGCTGCACTTGGACAGCTCTTTTTTCAAACAGCTCTCCAAAAATAAACTTGAGAGCGGTTTTAAAAAAAAAAAAGACAAAGACGGTTTCAAACTGTCTATCACTATTTTGAACAATGCGGTTAGTAATCATTGCCTCTAAGTAAACACTTGGACAGCGGTTAATAACCGTTGTTTTTTTTTTTTTATATACATATATGAACCGAGACCTAGCTCTCAGACTTCATTAATTTCTTTCTCTCCAATTTCCTCTCCCCCCAAAATCGCCGCAAAAATCGAAGACCAAATCGCCGCCGTCGTCGGTTTCCCTTCAACCAAATCGCCGCCAAATTAATTAAACTTTAGCTAGCCGTCGCCGGCTTCTCCCTCTCCCCCAAATCGTCCGCGCCTCCCTCCCTCTCTCTCTCCGCCCCAAATCTCCTCCTCCTCCCTCTACCCGCCGCGTGTCTTATCCTCCCTCCCTCATGGCCGCCTCCATAACACTTAGTTGGTACAGTGTATTGTGGAATCTTTAATTTGGCTTTGGGTATATTTGTTTCAATCTGAAATTTAATTTGTTGCTTCAACCTTAGTTTAATTTGTTTATATTATATGAAAACAATATAAAATATTTAAGAGCAGTTGGAGAGCCGGTGGGTATATATGTGTAGGTCGAATATACATTGAATTATCCATTGAGTAATGAACCAGAAAGTTATTATATATGTTGCTCTTGTTGTTTTTTGAACTGAACTAATCTTGTTGTTTATAACACTTAGTTTTGTTTATATTATATATGTTGCTCTTGTTTTTTAAATTTAAATATTATATTTTGCAAAGTTTGTATAATTTAGTTGCTCTTGTTGTTTATATTCTTTCGGGTCTACTTGGAAGACAATGTCATTCAAGCCTAATACACATGTGTTCATAGTATAAGAGTATGCTATCAACTGAAATTTTAATTTATAAGTAGATGATGCAGATGTGACTTATAAGTAGATGTATCATGTATACTGCATAGATAGTTCTTATCATGTATGAAACATCCGGGCCAGAATATTGTTGTTTTTTTTTGTTTATTAAATGTTGTTTCTTCTGCTTTACAGGATCATGTCTCGTTTGTCATATCCCGGAGATGATGGAGATTCTGATGGAGATCATGGCACATATGATCATGGTGCATATGATGACTTGAGAGAGTGTGACACTGATGCTCCCACCACCACTAGCAGCTCCGGGGAGAAGCGCACTCGGGGTATAGTTACAATGTCATCTATTAAGAGAGCTCAGTAGCAAGGAAAACACTTCGTAATTTTATTACAATTGAACAGTTTGAAATCGATAAATATATTGATTGATCGTTGAACCTAATTAAATACTATGTTATTGCAGTTATCGTTCAATGAGTTTGGACAGGCAATAGGAAAAGAGAGTGAGTCGTTGTCCTTCTACATTGGAGCCGCAATGATGAGAGCGTGATCCCTATCGTCTTTGCCACCAAGGATCGGGCGTAGTTTCAAACCCGACTCCTTTGAAGGAAAGATTATGGGACGAGCTTACGGTATGTTAATTATATATTTATTGAAAGTTGTAGTATGACCCTTAAATTTACTAAATTTTTATGTTATATGCGTATAGACTACCTTCAGAGGTCTTGACCTCACAAAGAATAAGCAAATATTGTCGCAAGCTGGAGTAATAGCCAAGAATTTCCGGACTTGGTTGAGAAGTAACACACGAGATTTCGAACCGGTCTTTACTGGCTAGTCCGCCTCCTCGCAGAGAATAATAGCCCTATGGTGGCTCCATCGAGGAGAGGAGTGAGTGAAAGAGCTATGGAGGATGATTTCGTGTAAAATTGATCAATGTCATTTCCTTAATTTCTAATGCCCTAAGTTTTTCAGTGTTTATTATATTTCTATTATACTGTAGGATCGAAGCAATAAAAATCGCAATCAAGCCAAGTCGATGGAGGCGCGATATCGTGGATCGAACAAAGGTTATGCACGAATAAGAGAAAATATGGTGAGATCAAAATCCTAACTTTTAATTTTTTTATATATATTCACTTTTAATATATCTAATAAAGGGACACGTTCATCACTATCGTAGAAAGAGGAAATAAGAAAAACTGGAGAGAGTGAGCCTATTGTTACCCGTTTCGACTTATTTCAGACTACCAGAAAGGGTCGAGACGGGAATATTCACGATCCCAATGCACAACGCATCATCGAAGAAGTGGTAATCTATCCATTAATTTATCTTTCAATACAAACTATTATTTATAAACAAATAATTAAATAATAATCTTTTGTTTTTGTGATTCAGGAGCGTCTATCTCAGACCATGACGCCCGACGACATTCGCATGATCGGCCCTGATGATCTGTTTTGGACGGGCTATGGGTCGCCAGAGCATCCCTACCGCCACGGAGTGTCGGATATGGTGTGGATTTAAGACATCTTTAGCAATGGCACCGGTCTTCAAGCCATGAATATGGTGGGTATACTAACGTAACAGGTTGCCAAGTTGGCTAAAGATGTGGAACGTTTGAGGTCCGAGAAAAGATCGAGCTACCTTAATGTCGTCGAGTGGAGCAAGTTTGTGAACATAGTGTCGCTAATGCTATGTTTTCATTAACCCTAGGGACGACTTTATTGAGGCACTTCAAATGTCTCATGTGTATCGATATGCATGTCTCACATTTGTTTTAATTAAAGACTAGTGTATTAAAATTTTCTAACTAAATATCTTATTCAAACAGACCAACGACCTTTTTGCTACCAGATCCGGAGGATCCCGACGGTTGGTGGCCACAAAGCTCGTTGCAGACACCTCCCATGGAATGATTCATGGTCATCCCATCACCCCGGTTTCGTGAGGGTCACACTCGATGTACCCGTAATCGGAGAGGAGGATTGGCGGTGCCAAAACCAATCGATGAAGCCGTCACAAATGAATAAATGATCCGGGCACTTCATCGAATGGCCGAAAGCAACTTGGTCTCTAGCACCATGAGGGTAAAATATTTGTTATTAAAGTTCATTATCTTATTTGTGGTTCTAAATAATATTGCAAATTAATTGTAGAATCTGCCGACCCCACATGAGGCTAAATCGAGGGACTCCACTGCGCTAAGACTTGGTTATCCCATATTTGGAGACTTAGATCAAGATGATCATTTTGATCTAGGGTGCACCGGATGGTATCGTCTAATGCTTTCGATATCGTCCACGGTTCCCATGCTTGCTCACTTTCATCGAGAATACTTTCCAAGAATTCGTCAATTGAGGAAACATGTCTTGAGAAGTCTTGAATGACGAGTGGTTGAGTGCAACCACCATAGCCCTTTACCTCGGTATGTGTTTACTAATTCTCAATATTCACTTTTCTGTATAGTTTAATTTTCTTTTTAAATATTAATTAGCGTATATATGTTGGTTAAAGATATTTGGGTGAGCTATATCTCTCCGAGAGATAACCGAGCAAGTGGAATGTACTCCATCGTCTCCCCCAAGTGTCTTGCATAATGGGTGATAGGGCATGCACCATGGATAGGTTCGATTAATCACATCTTTGAATCTAACTCGGGAGCGATCATCTCATTTTTTTTGGCCAACAAATGTGGGGTGAGTGATAAACATTTCGTTAAAATTTATATTCATGTTTATAATATTTGCACATATATATGCTAAATTTGCGATTAATTTTAATACTCTCAATATAATATAGGAACCATTGGGTCTTTGGTCAGTCATACACATGAATACATTAAGTGTGTATTTTATGGACCCAAATTTCATGATGGAGTTTATTCTAATCGCCCTGATCTCGTTTCATATATGGAAGCGTAAGTTCATTTTTAATATTCTATACAATGATTTGTTTTACTTTTAAAATTATGCATATTTAATCTATTTTTATTTTTTAATTATAATAATAATAGTGTGATGACGATGTATCGGAGTCGCTTAGAGAGTCGGGGAGGCTCAAGATCCAGGTTAAATAAAGTGAACTGGATTAACATTAAGGTAAATTTAATTTAGTAAATTATCAAACTAATTAATAGAAAGCAATCATAATTGTAATACGTGATTATATTGTTAATCAACAGGTTCCGAGGCAACGAGATAATGACCATTGTGGACATTTTGTTTGTTGCTTTATAGAAGATATAATCCGCGCTTCTATAACGAACATTCCTCCCAATGTAAGTCAATTATTGATTTATTTAAATTATTATTGATTGAATAAAAATTCATACTATATTGATTTATTCGTTGTTTGCAGTTTGTCTATGAACGTGAGCTCAAGTCTTACTCTAAGAAAAGACTGGAGAAATGAAAAAAACGATTGGACGGGTACCCTTTACAATCGTTTCTTATATTCATACGATCAATATTGAGAGAATGTTGTTTGAAATATTGGTAGCATGTAATTAAATTATATATTTGTGATGATATATATTTCATGTTTTTGGTGTATTGGACGTATGTTTATGATTGTATGTTTATATATTTCGATGTTTTGGTATATATATGTGGTTTATGGTTTTATTATAGGATTTTTGGTTTATGTTATATGGTATTGGACGTATATATAAGTTTTGGTTTATAGTTTTATTATAAGATTTTTAAAATGTAAATTAATAATTTAAAAAAAAAGATATTGGACAGCGGTTTTTTAATTCGTTTTTTATTTTACATAGACAGTGGTTGATAACCGCTGTCCAAGCTGATATATTCAAAAGCGGTTAAAAACCGCTGTCCAAGTGCTTTTCTTGGACAACGGTTTTTATCGGTATCCAAACTTGGAGACGGTGATGCTTGGAGAGCGGTTATAACCGCTCTCCAAGGTCATTTTTCACAGCTGTCCAAGCCCAAATGTGTATTAGTGAATACTATTTAATACTATTATTTTTATGCATCAAACCCACTTTACACTATTTAATACTATTATTTCCCTCCACCAAACCCACTTTACCCACTTTACATCATTTAATATTATTATCTCCTACTTTTTCTTAATCTCCGTGTCTACAGTAAGTGGATAATCAAAAATAGGACGGAGGACGTATTTATTAGTATTTTATGTGATAAAGTGATAAAGTAGGTATTTCCATTTAAGGAAAGTGAAAATCAAGTATGGGAAGCCCGAAACGGAAATGTGAAAATCAAGTTTTGGAGGAAGGGAGTATGAGTTTAAAAGGAGGTATTATTAAGGAGTTGATCACTATGAAGTCAGTGATTACATTATTACTATTTAATTACAAAAATAGAATTAATATGAATGACTTCTCATTACTCTTTATTCATTCTAATTATTCACTCTCATTCCCTCTAACCAAGCATACACTTAGAATTTTTTTTAGAATTCAAGCATTTTGGTTAATCGTGGTAGTTAGTATTAGAACTGTCGAATTTTCAAACATTCACATGGCCACATGGGCAATTGTACGCACTTTAATACCGAACAAAATCATCTTTGTTAATTTTAGATTCGTGTTTCAAAAATTCGGAAATGAAATAAGAAAAATGAAACAAGAGAAATCAAACTGTACTAATATTACAGTAAATAATGTAAAAAAAAAAAGTCCATAGTTTTGTTCATTGAGCAACAAAATCCTTGCCCCCACAATCCGACGTGGCATCATGGTAATGAATTGGCGGCATCCCTATTAGACAATGAAAAGTGGCATCCAAAAATGCAGTCTCGTATTAGTTACTTCCACTATATAAACCACAGCTTCTAAAGAGCAAAAGCCACTCAACACAAAATCACACACATATCACTTGAAGAGAGAGAACAAGAAAGTGTGTGAAGAATGCCGATTTCGAAAATAGCGATCGGATCTCCGGCCGAGCTCAGCCACCCGGATTCCATCAAGGCTGCGGTGGCTGAATTCATTTCAATGCTCATTTTTGTTTTCGCCGGTGAAGGCTCCGGCATGGCTTTCGGTAACCTAATCATGCCTAATCACCAATCATATATATTTACTCTAAATTGAAAATTAAAATCAAGAACCAGTTGAAAAAATTTTATCTTATCTAAAAGTCTGAAATTTATAGAGAGGTGGGTGCGAAATTCAAACATGTGTAAAAAGGTGTGAAATTAATTAATTAAAATTATTTTCCTAACACTGGTCTTTTTTTACTATATATCAACAGCTAAGCTGACAGATGGCGGAGCAGGCAGCCCTGCTGGGCTGGTGGCAGCCGCAATAGCTCATGCTTTAGCCCTGTTTGTGGCGGTTTCCGTGGGCGCCAACATCTCCGGCGGCCACGTCAACCCCGCAGTCACCTTCGGTGCCTTCATCGGTGGTCACATTTCATTCTTCAAAGGCATCCTCTATTGGATTGCCCAATTGCTTGGATCAGTTGTCGCATGCTTGCTACTCAAATTCGCCACTGGTGGATTGGTAAGCACACCCATTTATGCAAACTAATTAATTTAATTTGGTAGATATTTGTAAATAGTAAAGTTAATTACACAAATTATCGTATCATGCTCAAATCCAATATATATATATTTTTTAAAATTGAATGTTTTTTTTTTGTGTTAATTATATTTTTTTACAAAAAAAATCGAATTTTGACCAGAAAAATGACTGCAAATTTATTATAGTGACACGAAAAAAGACAATAAAGTTATGGCTTCAATAAGAGAAAGAGAATATATAATACAAGTCTCGTCCTCACCTTGACGTAAATTACTCAAAATTAGCAATACGAAATTCGTAAGTTTTTAAATCACGATATTGAGGAGATGTAATTGAAACTTGAAATTGATTGAGAGATTTGTTTCGCGGATAAGATGCGGTTCAACTGGGAGTATATGTCGACGTGGCCACGTGGCCATGATTAAAAAAGTTAGAACAGTTTTCCCGCTTAATTTGATTTTTTTAGGAAGGATCCAAATTGACACTAAAAGAATTAAAATTGAAATTGACACAACATATTTCCACTTTCGGCCTATCAATAATGTATTGATCCAACGATTTGCAGGAAACATCCGCTTTCGCGCTTTCATCAGGCGTGTCAGTGTGGAACGCACTTGTTTTTGAAGTGGTGATGACGTTCGGGCTAGTGTACACGGTGTACGCGACCGCAGTGGATCCAAAGAAAGGCGACATAGGGATCATTGCGCCGATAGCCATCGGTTTCATAGTGGGTGCCAACATCTTAGCTGGTGGGGCCTTCGACGGTGGATCCATGAACCCAGCCGTGTCGTTCGGGGTTGTGGTGAATTTGGACATGGGACAACCATCGGTCTCATCGGCTCGCCCCTCGGCGGTCTTTGCCATAGCCGCTTTTCGTTCTGAAATCTTCTTCATTGACCAGAGTGGAGGCCATGAACAACTACCAACCACTGATTACTAAGAAATTAAGGGATATCGTGTGGTGGTTTTTAAGTTTTATTTTGTTTTGCGGTGAATGTGGTTGAAAAATGAAAAAGCACAAGCTTTGTTGTATCATGATGTTTGTCTTGTTTCTGTATTTGGAATCAATTCTCTGAACTTCTTTTTTTTTTTGTCATCATGTTCTCTGTTTATAATAAGTAGGAGTTTTGTTTCTGGCTTAAAAGTGTTTTTGATTCTTTGGATTAGTTGGCCTCTGAGGCGGACACCTTGTTATAAAAAATAAATGAATGGCCTAATTCCTTGTGCCTAATTGAACATGGGTTGATTAATTGTTGGGATTAGGTAGGCGAAGATAATTGGGCCCAATTGTGACACACAAAAGTATTAAGAATTGATTCAAATGATTAAGGAGTCAAGTGGGGCAAAATTTTATTTATCAATATTTTACCCAAGTTTGGAAGAGAATGACGGTAAGAGCAGATAAATGGATTAAAAGTTTTTACCTACTGTTTTTTTTAATCAAAATACTACCACATTAAAAGCGAAAACCCCGATCGTCTATATAACTTTTTCAATTACTCAAAAGGGTGTTAAAACACGCGCTACAGTGTGTTGTAGTACAACATCCCACTGCAGTGATTTGCACAGTCGGGCAACCAAGAAAAAAATCATACAAAAGCCCTTCAACCACGTTTGGTAAGATTCACCATCAATTCATCATTACAAATCATATTTTTAGTTATCACTATTGAAAGTTTTATTATAGGAGTCTCCCTCCTCGAGGAAATTTTAATCCCAAATAATTAAAACAAATTATATGAATCAATAATAAAATTAAATTTCATAATTAGCTCTTGAAATGGTGTTATGACAAATTTTGCGTTGGCTGTCACGAGCCTACCACTTAGACTTGTGAGTAAATTCATAAAACATACTTTTATATAGTAACATTTTTTATCCACAATTTTAAGTAAGCATCACAATATACATACATATAATAACACCCGATCACCTAATTAGATTTACATGGATGTTTAATAACGCTCTTCTAATTTTATTCAGCACCTTAATGTTCCGTTTTATTTAGCTCTTATTGTTCCCTTTTCTTTTGGGCATCACGCGTTTCATTAATCTTTATCTAGGGCTATTGAAGTGAGCTAATTTGGAATCTGTGATGTAATTTTTTGAAGATTTTGTTTGGGTTTTTCTGGAATTGGTGATGATGGTTTGTGATTTTTTTTTGAATCTTGGTTGGAGATGAGGATTTGGATCTGAAACCGGAGATGCACAAGTTCATAAATTCATGACCAATGCACATCTGGATTTCCAACTTGCTGAGTTCGTGGTGGAGGAGTGTCCGAGTTGTAGTGCTTATTCAACAGAGTCGCGCTTTTAGTCACTGAGTCACGCTCCGAGTCGTTGAGTTGGAGTTTAACCTGTGCATGTCGAAAAAGAACCTGTGCATGTCTAAACTGGGGATGAAAATATGTAATTTTGAGATTTTTTACAAGATGATTTGTAAATTTTTGGATTTTAGATATGTAGATTTCTGTAATTTTCCAATTTTTTATATGAAAATTTCGTAATGTTTTTCTGTTTGATTGAATTTTTGTAGATTTGTTAAATTTTAAAAGTATATTTAACATGAATGTTGTGTTTCTTCACACCAACAACTTTGAAGTATGTTTTTGAAAATAAAAGAGGAAAGAATGAAGAAAGAAAGACAGAGTTTGATGTGAGTCTACAATGGACGGCTGATGTGAGAGAGAAATACCATGGAACTGATGTGAGTCTGCAATTGAAGTTTTCAATTTTAAAATAATAAATAAGGGTACTTAAGTCTTTGTTTACCCTATTTTGGACCTATAAGCTATAAGTAATGCTTAAAATATCATGGAGCTAAGAGTAATAAGTAATTGGGCCTTAGACCTACGAGTGAGTCACTTTTTTTTTTTTTTTTTTTGCGCAGGTTATTAACACCCCTCTTTTTAGGAAATGCACCACCCAAATTAGTGCACCACCCTTGAGATTACCCTTCTCGATCTTTACTCATTTTAACCTTTGTTGGGAAATTTGTAGTTTTGATGGAAGTTCCAAAACAGATAATGTAATAGGATCAGTCAGACCTGTTAGCTGACTGATGATATAGAATAGCAGATAAGATGACCAGCTGAAGTGTATAGACAGCTGAAGTAACAGATATGTCACATATTGAGGGGGAACTCAATATGTATAGGTTAAGTCTTGAAGATCAGAAGATCAGCTAACTTGAAGAAGAATCTGTCAAGATCCGTGATTGAAGCAGATAAGCCGAGAAGCAGATAAGCAGAAGAGTTCAAGACATAAGACCATCCAGAAGACCTACATCAGATGACAACAAGAAAAGGTCAGTAAGTTGTGCTAAGACAACTTACGAGCAGAAGACCTAAATCAGGTAGACAGATCAGTGGTCAACTGATCTGTGTCAGCTCCATCAGATAACTACTTCCATGTTATCCAGTACGAGGAATGCTTTCAGACAAGAAGAATGTCAACCTTGTTGCTTATTCAAGTGCTGCGATTCGTACTTGATAGCCAATGAGAAGACGACAACACACGTATGGAGTACTGACAGTCTGCAGAAAGGTGGTTCAGTGTCAAGCGGCTAGAAAGGACAAGCTTGCATGCTTTCGGCCATGCCGCCCCTAAAGCACGTCAAATCCGCCTGCAGACCTGCCTAAAATAGACCGAAATTTGAATTGCTCTCCAACGGCTAGTTCGATTTCGTGTCTATAAATATGGGATCATACCTTCATAGTAAGGTTACGGAAATAATATTGAAGCTCAAGCTCTCAAGATTTCCGCACGAAGAACACAAATTCAAGATTTATTCTTAAGTGTTCATCCCATAGTTCTTAGCATAGAATACCTATCCTCTAGCTTTAGGCTACTTAAAAGATAGGATAGTATTCCAGTTGGAACAACACAAATCTTATACCCAAACAAAAGTTAGGTTAAGTTTGTTATAGCAAGATTTCTGTCTAGGGTTTCTAGATCAGATTTCTGGGATTGGTTGAGTGAGAACTCGTGAAACATCTGTTGGTTGTACTGTGTTGGACTAACACATTAAACTAAGTCCAGTTGGTTAAGTTGGTGCCCCTGCTGATAGGGAAGAGTGGACGTAGGACAAGTTGTCTGAACCACTATAAATATGTGTGCCTATATCTTGCTTTACACTCTTCTGCACACTACTCTTTGTTATCTGCATGCATATTCTGTACCAGGATCAGACTAGCATCAATCTACTGATCTGATCAGTTTGACACCTTTGTCATCTGATCTAAATCAGATTGGTCAAAATCCTTATTTGTGTAAAACTGGTTTTCACACGGGTTAATTAATCTTTCGTACCATCAGTTAAACTGATAGACGCCGAACTGATTTGCTTGACAAATCAGTAAGTCGGATATCAATCCAAACTGATTCTCACCGCACTCTAATCGGGATTACTTGCTTAACACACCTGATCCACGAAAAAGTTTTGGAAGTCTATTCACCCCTCTCCTCTAGACTTCCACCCTCACTAAAACCCATTCGCGACCTACAAGTGGTATCAGAGCAGTGGTTCTTTCGACCACTGGCTTTGAATATCATTGGTTCTTGAGGAAGAACATTTGTGGTCACTTGAACTGATCTTTGAAAACCGTTTTTAAGACTCATATTTTTCAAAATCACTACAAGCATGGATAACACTTCGGGTATGCATCATAATCTACCCATGTTTTCTGTTGATGAGTATGCAGATTGGTCCATCGACATGAGAGACCATCTGGGAGTGATTAACAACAGAATGGATGAGATTCTTGAGATAGGACCGATTATCATCTATCACTATAACCCAGCTGAAGCAGGACGAGATCCTACTCAACCAGTTGGAGCAAGAATCAGAAAGAGTCCCTCTCTGATGGATGCAGATGAGAGAAAATTGTCTAATCTGGATACTTTTGCAAGACATCTCATCATGAAAACTATGGATGCTACTACACGAGAGAAAGTGGAGTACCTGAAGACAGCTAAGGAAGTTTGGGATACGCTTACTGAAATCTGCAGAGGAAATGAACAGATCAAGGACAGCAGACTGCAAGCTGAGCTAGTTGTATTTGAGAAACTCAAGATGCTACCGAATGAAACAGTTGATCAATTTGATGGAAGGATCACACGAGGAGTCAACCGACTTCGTGATCTAGGACGAGTAATGTCAAACAAGGATATCAACTACAAGATTCTCAGATCGTTGACTAAGAAATGGGATACCAAGGTGACCGTGATTAAGGATTGTCAAGATATTGCTACCATGAAGCCAAATGATCTAATCTTCAGTTTGAAAGCCCATGAGTTCAACCTGATTGAGAGAGGACAAGGATCAGATGATGTCCCTACTGAAGCTGCTGCAAACTCAGCTAAATATGTTGCATTCCAGACAACCAGTAGCAGTTCACGAATGTTTGAACCAGTTGGAAACATCATCAGCTAGGCCGAACATATTGCGTTTCTAACGAGAAAACTTGAACGAACAAATGTTCAGATGGGCAAGTACAGAAAGTTTTATGACGACTATCGACGAAGCAGAGGAAGAGATCGAAGATCTTCTGACAGATCACAAGAGAGGTATCGTTCTTCAGATGATAGGGATAACAGAAGAGATGACCGAAAATATGATCACAGAGATGAAAGGAAAGATGATCGTAGAGAAGATCGCAGAGAGAACAGACGAGATGAGAGATCATATAAGAGAGGTTCTGATTACAGACAAGGTGGAAAGTCTCCTGATAGATCATACCGAAGAAATGATTCACCTAACAGAGGAAATTCTAGAGATTCAAGGGTTTGTTACAACTGTCAGAAACCAGGTCACTACAGTGCTGATTGCCCCGACCTGACTCCCAAGGAGAGAGAGAAAAAACGGAACAGAAGAGAACAAAGGTTCCGAGACAGAAAAGCAATGGTTGCCGACACATCTGGCATTGATGATTCCTATCTGCCTTCAGATGACTCAGGCTACTCATTTGTTGAAGATTTCTGTACCACTGCTGATGATGTCGATGATATGAACTTTTCATCTGATGATGACATATGTCTGATGCCCAGAGAAGCTGACCAGTCTGAGGTAATCTCTAAACCTTATGTGGTTTCTTGTTCTACACCTGTTGTGCTTAGCACATCTGCTGGAGAGGTTAACCTGCAGGTCTACAATGACCAATTGCTTCATGATCTCTCTAATGCAATAGATACTTATACACAAGTGGAAGTTGAGAACGATAACCTAAGGGCTGAGAATATTCGGCTTGTCAAGGATATTGAGGCTAGTAAAGTAGTTGAACTAAGATCAGCTGAAACTGTTCAGAAGATGACTAAAGAACTGAAGTTTCTAAAAGTCAGTGCTACTGATCGGGAAAAGCTGATTAAGGAACAGTTGGCTCTCAATGAACGACAAGCTGGAGAACTCAAAATCCTCCAGGCTAAGTTTGATGAACTCTTCCAATTGCATGAGAATCTGAAAACTTCCGAGGATAATTTGCGTACGAAAATAGAGGTTTTCACGAAATCTTCTAAGACAGTTCAAGATCTGAACAACTATTTTCGTACGTCAATTGATAAGAAGGGAATTGGGTATGAGAACTCTTCTGGATCCTCAAAAGCCCCGTCTGGTTCACATCAGAAAAGTGTAACCAAACGAGTTTTTGATCAAGATACACGAAAAACCAAATCTGTATCAGATAAGGGAAAAGGATCAGCTGACCAGGCAAGACAAGTGCCGGATCAGAAAGGGAACAGAAATGGACTCCAACTGATCAGAGACCAGCCGAGGAATCAACAGAAGAATCTTGTTCTTCTGAAGAGACCTCAGCCAAATCAGCAGAGTAGGCCTCAGTCTGGACCATCTCGTAAAGGACAGTACCAGCTGAAGTCAACTCAATCCAAGTTGCCTAACAAGGAAGCTAAGGGTAAACTGCTAAGACCATCTATGCCAAAAAGATATGAATCTTTTAATGGTAGCAGTCGTATCTACCCTTACAATCAGAAACCTAGGGCTGCTGAACCTGAGCCCCTGATTAGGTGTCGTAATTGCTTGTATTTATGTGATTTTAGTGCTCAATTTAATAGCATTTCGTGCTTATCTTGCACTAATTTCACTTAATTGGACCTTAATGTGGAGAAAGGTTGTGTGTTCACTTGTTTTGTAGGAAACGGGTGAAAAACGAGTTGAAATTGATTAAAAAAACTGTTTTGATCTAGAAAGAGATTTGAGAAAAGGATTGGATCACATAAAACTTCTCAAAAATACGGTCGCAACGAAAAAATAATCAACTCAATCCGATGTCGGAAGCTAAAGTTATGGACGAAATAAAATTGTGCTCGACGTCACTTGGCTTGCTCGCGAAAATTAAAAAAGGCCCATTTGCAACACTTTTTTGGAGGCCCAATTACCCATCTCACGGCCCAATTTGCAAAAGAATGCCGTTTGAAATCATTTTTAAAGGGAGAAAAAGGCAGCATTAGTTTTGCCTTGAATTACAGCATATTGGCAAAAAGGAAGCAGCAAGTCGAATTGGAAATTGTCAGCCGCAACACTTGACTAAAGAGCTGGGGCCCACATCTATTAATTGACACTTTGTCAAAGAAGTCGTGTGGAGCGACAAAGATGAGCGGTTTTATTAGAAAATGAAGAGAAGGTAGTGGCAATTCTGATTCGACATCCAGAGGCAGCAGAGAGGAAAAGAAAGTTTTAGAATAGAAGAGGGTTTTAGTCTTTTAGATAGGGTTTTAGAAGTTCTTCTTCTCCACACACACCAACACTCCATTAGAGAATTTTATTGTTTTCTAGGGTAGATTTCTTTGAATTTCAAGAGCTATTTGAAGATTCAAGTGAAAATTACTTTATTAGGTTATTTCTATCTCTTTTATTTGCTTTCTTTGTTTTAATGGTTATGTTTATGGGTTTATGTTTTTTTTATTGTTTATGAGTTTGATTAGAATTATGATTGACTAAGGTTATTAGTGTTTGAGTGTTTGGAATTGTGGTGATGATTGTTTAAATTGCTTGATGATGGATGTTTATCTCTATTGATGATGTTCCTTTAGATTAGGGGAATTTACTTGTTCTATTTTGGTGGTTTTGCTATTAGCTTGTGTGTTTTTGCTAGTTTATTTCAACGAGAGTTGGGTAGACGGGTTTAGGCACATGTGTATTGGTTTAATTCATCCGAATTGGAGTCGATTAAGTCCTATCGCAACGAGAGTTTGGTAGATACTTTAGAACCCCCCTAATCTATATTATCTTCTTGAGTTAAAACTTTGAGTGGGTGGTGAAGAGCGCATAGGAGCATCAACCTTAGTCTACAAGTGGGAACACACGGTGACGGAGTAGTTAGCTAATTAGAGGACCATATCCGTACAATTACCCGGGTTAGCAAAGGGAGATTCACCTCTCGATCCTAGGATTTCAACCGATATCGTACCCTAGGCTTACCAAGTACGAGAATGGTATATGTTTAGTGATCGCCCTTATGGAATAACCGAAAATAGAGGTAAACACCATAATTGATCTTTTGATAATCGTCTCACAAGGAAAAACACCCGAGCACATCTTCTCTCGCTAGTGAACAAACTCGTTTGCTATTTAATTGCTTTCTCTTAGTTTGCTCGTTTATTGTTTATCTTTGTTTGATTGTTGGATATTGCTTGTTTTAAGTTTTCAAATCGTTTCACACTATAATCATGTGAGAACACATAGCAATTGGGCTATAATCACCATCCTAGTCCCGTGGATCGATATTTAACCGGGCACGAAACGACCCTCTTATACTTGAGAGGTTAGTGTGTTGTAAAACACGTGTCAAGTTTCAATGAAAAATCCCAAGTCTTCTGATTTGTCCAAGGTTCACACTAATACTCATACTAACCAGATTGCATATGAAGAGACGTAGGAGTATGTAGATGTTTATGGGAGACAAATCAACAAAGGGCTAGATTTGTTTGGATCCCGAAAGGTACTTCTAACCCCCCAGGACCCGATTCTACTGTGGTACCTAAAATCTGATTTGCTCGCAGGCTCGAGTGGGACTGGCTAATAAAGGAGGTGTACAAGCAACTATCTAGTACATAGATAGTGGATGTTCAAGACACATGACTGGAAGTCAACATCTCCTCAGCAACTACATTGAGAAACCAGGCCCATGAGTTCTCTTTGGGGACGACAACTTTGGTTTTACCAGAGGAGTTGGAACCTTAGTGAACGATGATGTACAGGTTACAGGTGTTTCATACGTTGACGGCTTAAGGCACAACCTGTTATCTGTAATAATAGTTCTGCGACAACGGATTTAGTGTTGAGTTCTCATCAGATCAATGCACAATCAGAAATCGAGTGACTCAACAGATCTTGCTAACTGGGTCCAGAAAAGGAACGATTTATACAGCAGATTGGGACAGTTGTCCAAGAAATGCATGCTTGATTGTTAAGAGTTCAAAGAGCTCCAGCTGGCTCTGGCACAAGAGAATGAGTCATTTGAACTTCAAAACTCTTTACAAGATAGCAAGGATGTCCTTGGTTGAAGGTCTCCCGAATGAAGTATTTTCTAAGGATTAGACATGTGTCGCATGTCAGAAGGGAAAACAAGTAAAAGCTTCATTCAAAGGGATACCTTCTCCTCCATCCGCCAGATAATCGCAATCGCTCCATATGGATCTATTTGGACCGATTCACGCCTCTTAGTTTCAAAGTGGACACAAATACACTCGTGGTCGAGATGATTATTCTAAGTTCACCGGGTTGTATTCTTGTATAAGAAGAGTGAAACTATGACAAAGTTAGCTCGAACTTCTCAAGAAGATTGAGAATGAGAAGTGGTCTCAAAGATAGTGAAAATCGGATCGGATAAAGGTACGTAATTCTTGAACCAATTTATATCTGACTTTTGCTCTGAGTTTGGTATACAGCATGAGACATCAGCTGCAAGAACACCACAACAAAATGGCGTAGCAGAAAGAAGAAACGGAACACTTAAAGAAGTTCAGACGCACCATGTTAGGCCGAGCATGCAACACAAAGCCGTTTTTGGGGAAAGTTTATCAATAACGCTTGTCACATAAAAAATGATGTTCTCTGACTAAGATTCACTTTAAAACACCCTATGAACTGTGGAAGGGCAGAAAACCTCGTGTTTCCTACTTTCATGTGTTCGGGTGCAAGTGCTTCATACACAACAATGGGAAGAGTCAGTTGAGAACCTTCGATGCCAAGTCAGATAAGGGTATATGTTGGGATGACATTTGCCAGGATCTATCGGGATGACCTCATAAACACAAATTTAAATTACAATTATTACTAGCATGAATTTACCTAAGTGAATTCAAATAATAATTTACGCCAACAACGACATGCAAATAAAATTCACGTAAAGAGTCCTAGCATGCGGAAATTCTAGGAGTTTACGTAAACGGAAATCTCAGAGTCCTAGCATGCGGAAATCTCAGACTGTCTCTCCAACGGGTACGTCCACGAACGCTATCCGGTGGGAAGATTTCAACGAACGATTTTAATGGGAGAGAAATTAAATATTTTGCTACCACCTTTGTGGATTTCTAATATTTCCAACATATGGAATTGCACTTGGGAATGAAGAGCTCATCCCCTATAAATAGGTAGGAGGGGTTCGAAATTTTAGGTCAAGAAAATAAGGAAGAAAATCTTTTCTTGATCTCCAAGAAATCTTGAATATATCTCCTATATTCTTTTCTCCTTAATTAAATTTTCCATAAAAATCTCTTCCCCTCTTCTACCTCAAAATTTTTGAAAATTACAAGCCTAAAGGAGTCAAGATTTGACTTCTTGAATTTATGGGATAATTATGTATTCCTACAATAATTATCTCTTTTCATAAAATATCTAAAAGAAAATCAAGACAATCTTTTTTTCCTTTTTGGCCACAAATTTTCGAAAATATCTCTTGAAAATATAGCAAGAATATTTTCTTCTCTCTCTCATTAATTGGACTTTATTTTGGGCTATTTGGGAGGCCTTTAGGAGAATTAAGATTGGACCTCCAATGGACTATGAAACTTTAATATTTTGGGCCAAATATTATTCAAGTCCATTAATATTAATTTACTCCACTATAAAATTAATATTGAACTATCCATCTTAACTCATATTACGATTTCACATATAATATGGTTCCTGGTCATTATTTCCCTCGTTTAAGATTATATTAGTCCATTAATTAATTAAGCCACTGAACAAGCTTTATATTAATTAACATCTTTGTCCTTGGAGTAAAAAAGACAGCTCAACATTATTATCCATACCGGAAATAAATTTCCATTTGCAAGATTTGGTATGATAAAGGATATGAGCCCACCAAGGGGACAAATTAAGCAGGACGTACTTGCACGCGATTCTCCGTTTTAAATGTCAGCAATCGTCATGTAATTAATAATATTGCACAATACATAAGGTATCGAATCGCATTGACTCTCTTCCCATCATAAATCAAAGCAATAGTTATTAATTTCACACTATCCTATTTAAGGGACGGATATTAAGAAATAATGCACCACTGAGGTCTAATTCTTGTATACAGTACCAAAGAATTTGTCCTCCTGTAGGTCCTCATTCAACAGCTTAAATCTTAAAGTGTGATCCCTGGTCAAGACAAGTCAACTGGGTCTCACACTTCAACCGTTCATGATGGTTCGTTCATTTCCATATGAGTTGTGAATTTGTACTTAATTACGAGGGCTGTTAATTTGATCTTTAGTGATCGGGTATCACCAAATTAACTACAACGTAATACATACTGTCTTATTGAATGGGTTTGCAATAAACATATATAACATTCATTCATATTTAATGCAACGGTGATTAAATGATTTATTTCAGTAAATAAATAAGAAACTTCAGTTTGGTTATACAAAGTAAAAACATACTTTTCAGTATAACCCCAACAATCTCCCACTTATACTCAAAGACTGCTTTTAAGTATACTACAACATGTCTCGTGTTCTATGTGACATCTAATGTCACCCTACACGAACCTAATAATATTTCTCCCACTTATACTCAAAGCAGATTGGCAACGTCCTTGACACCCATTCCTTCCACATGTCTCTTGAATGTACTCTGAGGCAGACCCTTTGTGAATGGATCTACTAGGTTGTCTTCCGATGCAATCTTAGCCACCTCAATGTCTCATCTCTTAACAATTTCTCGTATGAGATGGTATTTTCTTTCAATGTGTTTGCTGGCCTTGTGTGCTCTCGGTTCCCTTGAATTTGTAACTGCTCCGACGTTATCACAGTAGACCGTGATCATGCTGGGCAAATCCGGGACGACGTCCAAGTCCACCAGGAAGTTCTTGAGCCAAACCGCTTCCTTCGCTGCCTCACAAGAAGCGACATACTTAGCTTCCATGGTAGAATCAGCGATGCATTTCTGCTTTACGCTTCTCCATGTCATGGCTCATCCCCCCATGTAGAACACACTACCCGAGGTAGACTTTCTGGAGTCAATGTCTGATTTGAAATCCGAGTCCGTGTAACCGATGGGGATTAGACTGTCTAACTTGTAAACCAACATTCTGTCCTGTGTCCTTTTCAGGTACTTCAGAATGTTTTTTACTAAAGTCTAATGCTCTTTCCCAGGGTTACTTTGATATCTTGTCACCATGCCTACGGCAAAGCAGATATCCAGTCTCGTACACAGCATTGCATACATGAGGCTTCCCACAGCCGAAGCATAAGGGATGCCCTTCATGTCATCTATCTCTTTCTGTGTCTTGGGACACATCTCTTTGGATAGATGGATTCCGTGTCTGTAGGGCACAAAGCCTTTCTTGGAATCCTGCATGCTGAAGCGCTTCAAAATAGTATCTATGTATGAGGCTTGTGAAAGCCCGATCATTCTCTTCCTGCGATCTTGAGTGATCTTGATCCCTAGGATGTGACCGGCTTCCCCTAAGTCCTTCATATCGAACTGTATTGACAGCCATGCCCTTACGTCTGATAACACCTTTACATCGTTTCCGATGAGCAGAATGTCGTCCACGTATAGTACCAAAAATACTAATGTAGTTCTGTCACGCTTTTTATAGACACAACTTTCAAATTCATTTTGATCTAATCCGTAGTATTTTATAACTTGATCAAAACACTGATTCCAAGCTCGGGATGCTTGCTTCAGTCCATAAATAGACTTCTTGAGCTTGCAAACCAGATGCTCTTGGCCTTTTTCAATGAAGCCTTTGGGTTGTTGCATATAGATTACTTCATCAAGATTTCCATTAAGGAAAGCTGTCTTGACGTTCATTTGCCAGATATCAAAATCTAGATGCGCAGCAATCGACAAGAGAATGTGGATGGACTTGAGCATGGCTACGAGCGAAAAGGTTTCCTCATAATCGATCCCTTCTTTCTGAGTGTACCCTTTCGCCACAAGTCTTGCTTTGAAGGTTTCAACCCTTCCGTCCGGTCTCCTTTTACTCTTGTATACCCAATTGCATCCGATGGGTTTTACCCCATCAAGTGGTTCGACTAGCTCCCACACCTTGTTGTGATCCATTGAACCCATCTCGGCTTCCATTGATGTTTGCTAAGATTGAGCATCTTTGTCTTGGATCGCCTCGTTGTAGGACCATGGATCTGATTCAACTATTATTTGCCGGGTCTGCTTGAAACCCTGCAATGTGAAACATACATGATCAGTGGATCCCGTATCCAATACCCACAAATGGGTAGCATACTCCGCCCAACAAGTTTCAACTACTAGTGAGTGTGAATTACCTTTCTTTCCATTCCTTTTGGGTTTGGAACAGGACGCCGACCTCGAATGTCCCTTTTCACCGCAGTTGAAGCCCTTCCCCTTAGCCGGATTCTTTGCTTCACCATCCCTCTTCACCTTTCCTTTGTATTTTGGCAACACTCGAGTTAGCTTGGCTTTCGCTCTTGGGCTTCCTCTTCCTCTTGCCTCCCTTTGGCCTAGAAGAAGAGGATGACCCAACTGCAGCTAAGGCTTGACTGCTCTCTCCTAAAATTCCTTCAGCCGAGACAAGGGCTTGCAACAGATCAGGCAAAGTGAACTTTTGATTATTCATTTGATAATTCAGCCTGAACTGTTCAAAGCTCTTGGGCAGGGAATGAAGCATGAAATCGATCTGGGTCTTGATGTCATATTCAGCTCCAAGCACCTCGAGTTTGTTGAGGTGAGCCATCATCTGGAGAACATGTTCCCTTACTGGTGTTCCCTCCACCATTTTCATAGAGAGCATGTCCCTCATGGTGATTTTTCGAGCCACAAGGTTCTGATGTTGAAACATCGCTTTAAGATTGACCATGATTTCTGCAGCGGTCTCAACGTTTTGGTGTTGGTGTTGCAACACATCTGACATTGAAGACAAGATGGTACACTTTGCCATTTCGTTAGAACGCTCCCAATTATCATATTCTTTCTTAACCGCTTTGGTTGACTCGTCAGATGGCTTTTCTGGTTTGGGTGTAGTAAGAACCCAGTTATGGCTTTGTGCAGTGAGGACGATAGTGAGTTTTCGATACCAATCAATAAAGTTTTCTCCAGTGAGGAGGTTATCTTTCAGTATATTGAATAGTGGATTAAAAGGTTGCGACATGATGAACTGAAATAATATTTTGTATCAATATCCAGATCAACACAAAATTAAATCACATAATTCGATCACATGATTCATATTAAAATCTCAAAAAAATATGAACATGCATCAGCCAACATCTCAAAACAAATTTAAATGAGCCTCGTGGGAGGGTCATCATTTAAATCACATTCAAGCAGGTTACAAACAAGAACATTTACAAACCTTTAATTAAAAAATTAATAGTCGACTCCCACTTGACCAATATAAAATTGACAGGGACTTCGGAGAAGTATATAAATATCAATTTTATACCTAAGTAATAACCATGATTAAATACAGAATTATTACTTCGCTTAGATCGAGCCTAAATTGGGAGGTCATAAATCACCACTAATAATAATTCACAATCATCCTTTTTTGGGAATTTATTCATGATAGTTATCTTTTGACCAAATCCGTAGGGAATTTCTCCAAAAGATTTCAAAAATAAATAAATTATGGAGGTCAAAATTAATTTGTGTCAAAACAAATTAATTATCTTAACATACTTAGTAATTTTTTGAATTTGAGATTTTTCGTTGAGCAATTCTCATGCAAACACATTTAAACAAATTAAATAAAGCACAAGAAAATACAACAGAATAAATCAAGCAAAGCAAAAAATAAACACATTGGGCACAAATTATCCAATGTCATGGTTTGATTTTTTTGGCTTGATTTTTGAAAAAACGCCGTCTTGAATTTCTCCCACTCGTTCGTCTCGAAAAGAACTCCGTCTTGAAACGCCACGCCGTTTGACGAGGATGCCTTTGCGTCCCACTCAAGATCCTTCAATTATCTTTAGGAGTGCGTGTATGCGTCCTTGATGTGCTCTAGGAGGCCTCGGCGACCTCGTGGCGTTCAGGAGGAGGTCTTCTGATAGCTCGCTGCGCCCATCGCTTCGCCCCTCGCCTTTCGCCCACGCCGAGGCCCCGGGCCAATATGGCCCTAGTGTAAAAGGCAGGTATTGTCTTGGCGTCATCCATGCTGCGTAGGTTCCCTCCCAACGCCGTGTGTACGCCGCCCACGCATCTGATCCGGATCCGTCTTTAACTCGTCTCCATCTTCGTCTCCGATCAGGTTACAATTTATTTATCAAAATATAAATACCTTAAATCTAGACTAGTCCGTTACATTGAACAAATCAAAAAGCCTAATCTACTCGTGGATTTTCTCACGAGAAAAACAAATCCGAACGAGTCGAATTAAAAATCATTCATTCATACCATGAAAATTAAACACATTAAATTCATTCCCAAGTGCAATTCCATGTGTTGAAAATATTAGAAATCCACAAAGGTGGTAGTAAAATATTTAATTTCTCTCCCATTAAAATCGTTCGTTGAAATCTTCCCACCGGATAGCGTTCGTGGACTTTGGGGATATATTTGGGAAGGCTTTTGGGTTGATTCATCCGTTTGATTCTTCAAGAGGTTAGTAATTCCGTAACTCCTAGTTCCGCATGTTTAGGATTTACGTGAATTATGTGTACGCATGTTGTTTATTATTATGTTGAATTAATTTAGGATTAATTCATGCTAGTAATTAACTGTTGAATTTAAATATGTATTTAAATAATCACTTCGAATAGATCCGGGCATCCCGATTTTCCCAACAACTGGTATCAGAGCTCTGGTTTCGAGCTCTGATTTTTTAAATTGTTGGACATTAAATTGAAATTGGATAGTAGAATTGCTAGATCTGTTTTGCAGGTATCCAATTGTCATGGTATTTAATATGTTTTATTTTCATGCGTATGAATGAATGGTTTTTAATTCGACTCGTTCGGATTTGTTTTTCTCGTGAGAAAATCCACGAGTAGATTAGGTTGTTTGATTTGTTCAATGTAATAGACTAGTCTAGATTTAAGGTATTTATTTTTCGTTAAATAAATTGTAACCTGATCGGAGACAAAGACGGAGACGAGTTAAAGACGGATCCGAATCAGATGGGCGACGCGGCGCCGCGACAAAACGCATGCCCAAGGCGGCGCGACGGGAAGGGCGACGACGGGGAAGGCGCGGGGACGGGAGGCCGCGGGGTAAAGGGCCGCTGGTGGGTCGCCGAGGCGGGCGGCCGAGGCACACCGATGCCGCTGGAGAGCTACGGGGCACATGGGCGACGTGGCGCTGCGCCCTAGGCGCATGGGCACGGGACCCGGTCAAGCCGCTCGGGCTTGATGCGGGAGTGCATCCCGGCCGCGAGCCATGGCGTATGCTTTCAAGATCTGAGTCCTGCTCGAGATGAACGAAAGTGGGAGAAATTCAAGATTTGCGTCTTCTTCAAAATCAAGCCAAAGAAAATCAAACCATGACAGTTGGATAATTTGTGCCCAATGTGTTTATTTTATGCTTTGCTTGATTTATTGTTGCCAGATTTTCAGGCTTTTACTTAATTTGTTTAAATGTGTTTACATGAGAATTGCTCAACTAAAAATCTCAAATTCAAAAATTACTAAGTATGTTTTAATAATTAATTTGTTTTTGACACAAATTAATTTTGACCTCCATGATTTATTTATTTGTGAAATCTTTTTGAGAAATTCTTACGGACGGTCAAAAGATAGCTTTTACATGAATAAATTCCCAAAAGGATGATTGTGAATTATTATTAAATGCATTTATGACCTCCAACGAGGCTTCGCCAAAAGTTAAGTAATAATTTCAGATTTAATCATGGTTATTACTTAGGTATAAAATTGATATTTATATATTCTCCAAGTCTCTGCTAATTTTATATTGGTTTGGGAGTCGACTATTAAATTTTAATTAAAGGTTTGTAATCGTTTGTTTGTAACTCTGTTTGAAGGTGATTTAAATGATGACCCTCCCACGAGGCTCATTTAAACTGCTTTTGAGATGTTGGCTGATGCATGTTCATATTTTTTTGAGATTTTAATATGAATCATGTGATCGAATCAGGTGATTTAATTTTGTGTTGATTTGGATATTGATACAAAATATATGTTTATTTTTACCATCATGTCGCAACCTTTTTAATCCATCGCTCAATTCTATCGAAAAGACAACCTTCTCACCGGAGAAAACTTTATTGTTTGGAAACTAAACCTTATGAATTTCCTTGCTTCACACTCTAGTACAAATGGGTGCTTAATGAACCAAAAACCCAAGAACTAACCAAAGATGTCAATATATGGGAAGAGATGGAATATAATGAATGGGAGCTAGGGAATGAATTGATAAGGGACATTATCTTGACATCAATGTCGATTTCAGAAGGCACCTTCATCAAGGATTTCTCTCACCGCAGACATTATGAGAAATCTTGAAGTGATAGTTCAAGCAAGATTCAACCCATATGGCGATTCAAAACATTAAGCATGATTTGAACAAGTCGAGGTTGGAAGAAGGAATGACTGCTAGAGAGCACATTTTCTAGGTAATGGTCCTCTTTGAAGAATCGCACATCTTGGCTTAAAAATGTGACTTCAAAAGCAAAATTGATTTCATTCTCAAAACTCTATCAAAGAGCTATGATCATCCTTATGTAAGATACCTATTGGAAGATATGAATTTTACTGTGGATGATCTCAAAAGAGCCGTTACTTTGGTTGAAGAGGACATTGAGCGCAAGAAAGTGAACATGGTTGCAAAAGGGTCTGCTTCACGTTCTAGGCCATTTGGTGGTAAGAACGGTAAAGAGACAAATAGGATTAACCAGTTCTATTCAAACTTCAAGGATGGAAGTTTAAGCAAGAGGATATGTTTGGAATGTGGGGAGAAGGGACATAGGAGGTGGGCCTGTTCCAATTCCGAAAGGAATGGAAAGAAAGGTAATTCACACTCGCTAGTTGTTGAAACTTGTTTGGCAGAGTATGCTACCCACTCGTGGGTATTGGATACGGGATCCACTGATCATATATGTTTCACATTGCAGGGTTTCAAGCAGACCCGACGACTAAGTGAGAGTGAGATCCTCATCATACTAGGCGATGCTACGAGAGTGGCAGCTAAAGCAGTGAGAGAAGTGCACCTGTCCTTTGGAGACAAGACGTTAATTTTAAGAGATGTTCTTTATGTTCCCCTTTTTTGGAAAAACCTTTTTTTCTTTTTCAACCGTGTTTATCGATGGATATTTTGTTCGTTTTAATAAAGATGTTATTGTTTTTAGAACGATGTGATTATCGGTCGTGGAACTTTGAGGAACAATCTCTATATTATTAATCGCGGCACATCACTCACAAAATGCATCCTATAACACATCTACTATTTCTTATAAACAAAAATGCTCTACCGACGTGAACGGAGACACTTTTTGGCACCTAAGATTATTAACACGAAAAGGGTTCAAAGGTTGGTGAAAGATGGTTCTTTGGGGTCTCTCCAAATTGAGCCATTTCCGACTTGTGAATCATGTTTGGAAGGTAAAATGACCAAGAGGGCATTTGGAGCCAAGGGCTTAGAGCTAAAGAAGTGTTAGAAATCGATTCACACCGATGTGTGTGGTCCAATGCAAATCAAAGCTAGAGGTGGCTAATAGTATTTCGTTACTTTTATCGATGATTACTCACGCTATGTATACATTTTCCTAATGAAGCATAAATCGAGACTTTGATAAATTCAAAGAATTTAAGGTTCAAGCAGAGAATCATAAGGGAAAAAGTATCAAGTTCTACGATCGATCGTGGAGGCTAATACCTCGCCGATGAATTTCGAACTACCTATTGGAAGTGGGGGATTGCATCCCGCTTAATCGCACCGTACACCTCAACAAAACGGGTGGCGAACGGGCGAATAGAACGCTTTTAGAAATGGTAAGGTCAAGATGAGTTATGCGGATTTACCAAAATCGTTCCGGGGTTACGACAGGAAACAACGGCTTATATTTCAACCGTACCATCCAAATCGGTACCTAAAACCCGAGAGAATCGTGGATGGGGGCGAAGCCCGCCGACACATCAGATCCGGGGTGTCAAGATACGTGCAGATATAAGGAAGCCGTAAATTGATGCACGCTCGTAATTAAGGATGTTCATAGGTACCCTCAAGGAACTAAAGGATGCATGTTCTATGGTCCCGAAGATCAAAAGGTGGTAATCAGTACTCACTTTAGATATTTAGAAGAAGACTATATGAACAGTCGAAAGCATAGAAGTGAAATTACCTTAGAAGAACTTAGGGGGCCGACTCCATTGCCAACTGTCCAAAATGACATACACGCCTACACAACTGGAACCTCGTCATAGTGGGAGGGTTATCAGACAACCCAAGAAATTCTTGGGGATCGGAGAGTCTTCGGACTTGATCACCGCAGAAGAATCAGATCCATGGTCCTACAATGAGGCGATCCAAGACAAAGATGCTCAATCTTGGCAAACAAGAATGGAAGCCGAGATGGGTTCAATGGATCACAACAAGGTGTGGGAGCTAGTCGAACCACTTGATGGGGTAAAACTCATCAGATGCAAGTGGGTATACAAGAGAAAAAGGGGACCGGAAGGAAAGGTTGAAACCTTCAAAGCAACACTTGTGGCGAAAGGGTACACTCAGAAAGAAGGGATCGATTATGAGGAAACCTTTTCGCCTGTAGCCATGCTCAAGTAAATCTGCATTCTCTTGTCGATTGCTGCGCATCTAGATTTTGAGATCTGGCAAATGGACGTCAAGACAACTTTCCTTAATGGAAATCTTGACGAAGTAATCTATATGCAACAACCCGAAGGCTTCATTGAAAAAGGCCAAGAGCATCTGGTTTGCAAGCTCAGGAAGTCCATTTATGGACTGAAGCAAGTATCTTGAGTTTGGAATCAGTGTTTTGATCAAGTTATAAAATCCTACGGATTCGATCAAAACGAATTTGAAAGTTGTGTCTATAAAAAGCGTGACGGTGTATTGGTATTTTTGGTACTATATGTAGACGACATTCTGCTCATCGGAAATGATGTAAAGGTGTCATCAGACGTAAGGGCATGGCTGTCAAAATAGTTCGATATGAAGGACTTAGGGGAAGCCGGTCACATCCTAGGGATCAAGATCACTCGAGATCGCAGGAAAAGAATGATCGGGCTTTCACAAGCCTCATACATAGATACTATTTTGAAGCGCTTCAGCATGCAGGATTCCAAGAAAGGTTTTGTGCCCTACAGACACGGAATTCATCTATCCAAAGAAATGTGTCCCAAGTCACAAAAAGAGATAGATGACATGAAGGGCATCCCTTATACTTAATTGGGAAGTTTCATATATGCAATCTTCAGTATGCGAGACCGGATATCCGCTTTTGCCGTAGGCATGGTGGCAAGATATCAAAGTAACCTCGAAAGAGCATTGATCTGCAAAGAAAGAACATTCCGGCACCGAAAAGGACACAGACCGGGATGTTGTTTACAAGTCGAATACCGTCCCCATCGGTTACACGGACTCGGATTTTCCAATCATACATTGACTCCAGAAAGTCTACCTCGGGTAGTGTGTTCTGCATGGGGGGAGGAGCCATGACATGGAGAAGTGTAAAGCATAAATGCATTGCTGATTCTACCATGGAAGCCAAAGTACGCCAACGCCGTGAAGCGGGCGAATGAAGCGGTTTGGCTCAAGAACTTCCCGGTGGACTTGGACGTGGTCCCGAATTTGCCGCAGAAAATCACGGTCTCATCGTGATAACGCCAGAAAGCGATTGCAAATTCAAGAGAACCGAGAGCCCACAAAGCCAAAGCAAACACATTGAAAGAAAATACCATCTCATACGAGAAATCGTTAAGAGAGGAGACATTGAGGTGGCTAAGATTGCATCGAAGACAACCCAGCGATCCATTCACAAAGGGCGCCTCGAGCACATTCGAGAGACATGTGGAAGGAATGGGTGTCAAGGACGTTGCTAATGCTTTGAGTATAAGTGGGAGAAATATTATTAGGTTCGTGTGAGGTGACATTAGATGTCACATAGAACACTTAAACATGATAATATACTTAAAAGGACTTTGAGTATAAGTGGGGAGATTGTTGGGGTTATAATGAAAAGTATGCTTTTACTTTGTATAACCAAATGAAGTTTCTTATTTATTTATCGAAATAAATTATTTAATCACATTGCATTAAATATGAATGAATGTTATATATGTTTATTGCAAACTCGTCAATAAGACAAAGATGCGTGTTACGTTGTAGTTAATTTGGTGATACCCGATCATCGAAGATCAAATTAACGGCCCCTCGTAATTAAGTACAAATTCACAACCCAGATGAAAATGAACGAACCATCATGAGCGGTTGAAGTGTGAGACCCAGATTGGCTTACATCTTGACCAAGGGATCACACTAGCGCGATTTAGGTAATTGAATGAGGACCTACTGGGAGGATAAATTCTTTGATCTTGAATATACAAGAATTAGACCTCGGTGGTGCTTTGTTTCTTAATCTCGAATCCCTTAAATAGGATCGTGAAATTAATAACTATTGCTTTGACTTATGATGGGAAGAGAGTCAATGCGATTGATACCTTATATCTTGGGCAATATTATTAATTACATGACGATTATTCGACATTTATCGGAGGAGAATCGCGTGCAAGTATGTCTTGCTTGATTTGTCCCTTGGTTGGCTCATATCCTTTATCATGCCAAATCTTGCAAAGTGAAAATTTATTTCCGCAGATGGATAATAATGTTGAGTCAGATGTATTTACTCCAAGGACAAAGATAGTAATTAATATAAAGCTTGTTCAGTGGCTTAATTAATTAATGGACTAAGATAATCTTAAACGCGAGAAATAATGACCGGGAGCCATGTTATATGTGAAATCGTAATATGGGTTAAGATGAATAGTTCAATATTAATTTTATAGTGGAGTAAATTAATATTAATGGACTTGAATAATATTTGGCCCAAAATATTATAGCTTCATAGTTCATTGGAGGTCCAATCTTAATTCTCCTAAAGGCCCCCCAAATAGCCCAAAATAAAGTCCAATTAATGAGAGAGAGAAGAAAATATTCTTGCTATATTTCCAGTTGAAATTTTCGAAAACTTTGTCTATTAAAGGAAGAAAAGATTGTCTTGATTTTCTTGTAGATATTTTATGGAAAGAGATAATTATTGTAGGAATACATAATTATCCCATAAATTCAAAAAGTCAAATCTTGACTCCTTTATTAGTGTAATTTTTGAAAATTAGGTAGAAGAGGGGAAAGAGATTTTTATGGAAAATTTAATTAAGGAGAAAAGAATATAGGAGATATATTCAAGATTTCTTGGAGACCAAGAAAAGATTTTCTTCCTAATTTTTTAACCCTAAAAATCGGCCACCCCTCCTCCCTATTTATAGAGGATGAGCTCTTCATTCCCAAGTGCAATTCCATGTGTTGAAAATATTAGAAATCCAGAAAGGTGGTAGGAAAATATTTAATTTCTCTCTCATAAAAAGTCGTTAGATTGGAAATCTTCCCAATTTGGGATAGCGTTCATGGACTTTGGGGATATATTTGGGAAGGCTCTTGGGTTGATTCATCTGTTTGATTCTTCAAGAGGTTAGTAATTAAGAACTCCTAGTTCCGCATGTTTAGGATTTATGTGAATTATGTGTACAAATGTTGTTTATTATTATGTTGAATTAATTTAGATTAATTCATGCTAGTAATTAATCGTTGAATTTAAATATGTATTTAAATAATCACCTTGAATAGATCCGGGCACCCCGATTTTCCCAACACTTTGTGGATTTCTAATATTTCCAACACGTGGAATTGCACTTGGGAATGAATAGCTCATCCCCTATAAATAGGGAGGAGGGGTTCGGAATTTTAGGTCAAGAAAATAAGGAAGAAAATCTTTTCTTGATCTCAAAGAAATCTTGAATATATCTCATATATTCTTTTCTCCTTAATTAAATTTTCCATAAAAATCTCTTCCCTCTTTCTATTTCATAATTTTCGAAAATTACAAGCCTAAAGGAGTCAAGATTTGACTTCTTGAATTTATGGGATAATTATGTATTCCTACAATAATTATCTCTTTCCATAAAATATCTTCAAGAAAATCAAGACAATCTTTTCTTCCTTTTTGGCTACAAATTTTCGAAAATATCTCTTGGAAATATAGCAAGAATATTTTCTTCTGTCTCTCATTAATTGAACTTTATTTTGGGCTATTTGAGGGGCCTTTAGGAGAATTAAGATTTGACCTCCAATGGATGTGAAGGTGAATTCGTAATATTTTGGGCCAAATATTATTCAAGTCAATTAATATTAATTTACTCCACTATAAAATTAATATTGAACTATCTTCTTAACCCATATTACGATTTCACATATAATATGGTTCCCAAATCATTATTTCACGCGTTTAAGATTATATTAGTCCATTAATTAATTAAGCCACCGAAAAGCTTTATATTAATTAACATCTTTTGTTCTTGGAGTAAAAACAATACTCAACATTATTATCCATCTGGGAAATAAATTTCCACTTGCAAGATTTGGTATGATAAAGGATATGAGCCCACCAAGGGGACAAATCAAGCAAGACGGCTTGCACACGATTCTCCTCAGATTAAATGTCGTGAATAGTCATGTAATTAATAATATTGCCCAATATATAAGGTATCGAATTGCATTGACTCTCTTCCCATCATAAATCAAAGCAATAGTTATTAATTTCACACGATCCTATTTAAGGGTTGGAGATTAAGAAATAACGCATTAACGAGGTCTAATTTTGTATATTCAAGACAAAGAATTTGTCCTCCCTGAGGTCCTCATTCAACGCACCTAAATGCGCTTAGTGTGATCCCTTGGTCAAGACAAGCCAATTTGGGTCTCACACTTCAACCGTTCATGATGGTTTGTTCATTTCCATCTGGGTTGTGAATTTGTACTTAATTACGAGGGCTGTTAATTTGATCTTCAGTGATCGGGTATCACCAAATTAACTACAACATATATAACATTCATTCATATTTAATACAACACTGATTAAATGATTTATTTCAGTAAATAAATAAGAAACTTGATTTGGTTGTACAAAGTAAAAGCATACTTTTCAAAGATAACCTCAACACATGCCAGTGGATTCTACTCAAGTACCTCTCCCGGTCTCTAAGTGATGAATCTTTATCAGAAGAGGATGATGTTCTCCAAACTGATGATAATCAGGAAAGAAGGACCTGGATAACCAGTCATCCAACAGACCTAATCATCGGAGACCCATCTGATAGAGTCAAAACTAGACATCAGATTGGTGAAAGTGCAATGTACTTTTGTTATCTGTCTTTGAAGGAACAACTCACAATTGAAGAAGCTCTTCAAGATGCAAAAGTTGGATTCTAGCCATGCAAGAAGAACTAGAACGCTTTTTGAGAGAAATCAAGTTTGGGAACTTGTAGATGCACCAACTCATCAAGATGTGATTAGTACTAAGTGGGTATTCAAGAACAAGAAGGATGAGCACAATGTGATAACCAGAAATAAGGCAAGACTTGTTGCTAAGGAATATTCACAATCACAAGGGATTGATTATGATGAAACCTTTGCACCATGTTGTAGCATGAAATAATCCAACTCGGTGACGGAACTCTCCTCGGAAGGGCCAAGAGAAGCGACCTCACGAGGATCGGGAGCCGAGCGATTTCATTTGAATGAGGAGGTTTGAGTTTAATTTTGAAATATAGAAAGGTCGTGGGAGCGATTTTGAAGAAACCATAATTCGGAAGCGACTTGAATGTAAATCGCTGAAGAGATAAACATGGTAAAGATATGGACGGAGTTAGTGGCGCGGATATCGGGTAAGAAAGGCAAGTGTATCCGGGATAAACTAAAGGAAACTTTAGTTCGACGGTGAAAATTTCCGCAAGCCCGTCAAGGAAGCCCATGAAGATCTCAGAACCTAGTTTCTTGTCTATAAATATATATGTATCATTCATTGTAAAAGGACAAAATCTTAGAGTTCTAGGAAGAAAATAATAATAAGATACTGCGGCTTGGGCGCTTCTGCAGACGTAGTCTTATTCAAAAGACGAACTTGGTAACCAAATTTGAGCGTATTTCATATTTGTTGTTCGTTACTTGTTCGATCCCATTCAATACTAGTGTGTTGCCCTAGACATAAAAAAATATAGGTTACAATATTTGGCGCCGCCTCTGGGGAAAATTTTTGTCGATTCACTTATAAATCCTCAGAAACCCATCCCTTGTCAATGGTAATCAGCAAAAGGTAACACTACTTAAACGAGACAGATCTCCGCGATGGTGTCGAGGCCTCCATGAGTTCACAGCGGTCTCATCCCGTCATCCCAGAGGCCACCCCCAACTGGTGGAATCTCATCCAGACACCAGAGGACGCGAAGGCCATGTTGGCCGTCCTCCACAAGAAGCGCCTCACCTTCGATGATGAGGATTTAACACCGCCGCATCAAGAAGGCGCACACAATGTCTGAGGACTTCTAAGGGCAAGAATACTTTGTCGGTAAGGGCGCCTCCACAGTAAACTGGCGTATGATCCCGCGGCACGCCATCATTCGAATCGCGGGCTCTCGGAAAAGCCGACAAGATCGCAACGCGTTCGACGACTTGGAGGGCAAGAGGCCCAGGAAGCCCCGATAGCCATCGAGGACGAGGCGCTCCGCCCCATCACTGGCGACCAGGTGGAGCGAGACCTAATTATGGCTCTAAACTTGCACCATGACGAGTTGTCGGAGAGGGTCGGCAATCCACATCAAGTGTTGGGGAATTAATTGCGAACGGATCTATTCGGGATAAATATTTAAATACAAATTTAATTCGATAATTATTACTAGCATGAATTAATCCTATATTAATTCAAATAATAATTCAACAACAAATCATGCATATAAAAGTTCACGTAAATCCCTACGAGCGAATTATTACGAGTTAACGTGAACGCACCTCTTGGAATGGCAATGCCTTCGTTGATTAGACACACCAAAAAAACCTTCCCAAGTATTCCTTAAATCCGCACTTTCGACAATCCGTTGGTAGGATGCGAATAATAATTAACAAAAGGAAAATAAACTTTGTTGCACCACTTTGTGGATTTACTAATTTTTCCAAAGACATGGAATTGTACTTGGGAATGAAACATTCATCCCCTATTTATATAGGGTGGTATCAAAAATTTCATGTGAAATAGGGAGAAAAAATCTTTTCTTGATCTCCAAGAAATCTTGAATATATCTCATATATTCTTTTCTCCATAATTAAAATATTTCACAAAATCCCACTCTCTTATTTGTTATGGAATATTTGAAATATTAAGGATCAAGATTCCAAGATTTGGATCTTCTTGAATTTATGAGATATTCTTGTATTTCAAGAAATACATATCTTTTCATAATATATTTTCAAGAAAATCAAGAAAATCTTTTCTTGCCTTTTATATTCAAAATTTTTGAAAAAAATGCTATATGGATAACAAGTGGGAGATTTCTTGAATTTAATGAGATAATCTTGTATTCCAAGAATACATATCTTCATTCCATAACAAAATTCAAAAAAAAAAAACCTTTTCCCCTTTTTTAATCGATAATTTTAAAAAAATAGGAAAAATATGCAACAAGATTTACTTTATTTTTAAACACCATTTTAGGTTATTGGACTTTTATGTTGGGCTACTTAGGGGCCTTTAGGAGAATTAAGATTGGACCTTCCAATGGATCTTGAATTATCAATATTGAGCCACAATATTATTCAAGCTCATAAATATTAATTAATCCCACTACATAATTAATATTGCACTATCCATCTTAACCCATATTACAGTCCAATATGACTCCGGTTATTATTTCCGTGTTTAAGATTATCTAGCCCACTAATTAATTCAAGCCATCGAAAATAGCTTTCCATTAATTAATATCTTTTGTCTTTGGTTGAGAACGGTTCAACATTATTATCCATACCTAAAACTAGTTCCACTTGCAAGATTTGGTATGATAAAGCTTATGAACCTCCCAAGGGGGCAACCGTCGAACAAAGCGTCGGCAATAACGATTCTCCGTGATTAAATCTTAGCAATCGCGATGTGACCAATAATATTGCCCAAGATAAAAAGTATTGAATCTCGTTGATTCTCTACCCATGACAAGTCAAAGCAATAGTTACCAACCACACTTGATCCTATTTAAGGGATTTAAGATTAAGAAATAACTAACCAACGAGGTCTAATTCTTCCTTGTTCAAGTTCGAAGAATTTGTCCTCCCCAGAGGTCCTATTTAGTGCATCGGTCATGCACTAGTGTAATCTCTTGGTCAAGACAAGCCAATTCGAGCCTTACACTTCAACCTTTCACGATGGATTGTTCATTTCCATCTAGGTCGTGAATGGTGTACTTTTGGTTACAAAGGATCATTAATTTAATCTTCGTGATGCGGTATCACTAAATTAACTACAATGTAACACATACTATTTATTGAACGATTATCAAAGAAATATATGTAACATTCGATGATATTTAAAAGCATCGATGATAAACAATTTATTTCAAAGAAAATAAGTCCCGAAATTAGGTTTTGATTATACAAAGTAAAAGCATACTTTCCAAATTATAATCCCAACAATCTCCCACTTATACTCAAAATGTCTTTTAAGTATACTACAACATGTCGTGTGTAGTTCCCTAATACGTGACATCTAATGTCACCACGAACCTAATAATTTCTCCCACTTATACTCAATGATTGACAACGGTCTTGACACCCATTCCTTCCATATGTCTCTCGAATGTATTGAGGAGGCGGACCCTTTTGTGAATGGATACGCTGGGTTGTCTTACGCCCATTTATCTTTGCCCTCTATATCTCCTCTCTTAACGATATCTAAAGTATAAGATGGTATTTCCTTTCAATGTGTTTCTTGCGGCCTTGTGGGCTCTTGGTTCCCTTGAATTTGCAAGCTGCTTTCAAAACATTGTCACAATAAATGTGATTACGCTAGGCAAATTGAACTACATTCAAGTCCACTAGGAAGTTCTTGAGCCAAACTTCTTTTCATTTTGCCAAGTAACTTGACTACATATTCTGGCTTCCATGGTAGAATCTCTGACCTTACATCGCTTCTCATTTCATAGCTGCCCTCCCCATGCAAAACACACTACCGGAGGTAGATTTTCGGAATCTAAGTCCGATTGGAACCGAGTCCGTAAAAATGGCGGGGGATTAGACTATCGATCGATAAAATTAACATTCTATCTCGAAGTTCTTTTCGGATATTTTGAGAATATTTTTAATCGTGGTCAATGTTTTTTTCCCCTGGGTTACTTTTGATATCTTGCCACCATGCCAAACGCAAAGCAGATATCCGTTTTAAATGAGACATTGCATACAAAAGGCTTCCAATGTAAAGCATATGGAATGCCTTTCATGTCATTATCTCATTTTGTGTCTTAGGGCACATTTTCTTGGATAGATGGATTCCATGTCCGAAAGGTCTGAAAGCCTTTCTTGAAATCGCATCTTTGAATCGTTTCAAAGGCGATGTCTATGTATGAAGCTTGCGACAAGCCTATCATCTTTTTCTTGCGATCTCGAGTGATCTTGATCCCAAGGATGTGTGCTTCCCCTAAGTCCTTCATATCAAAGTGTTTTGAAAGCCATGCCCTTAAGTTTGATAACACCTTTACATCGTTCCCGATGATCAGAATGTCGTCTACGTATAGTACTAAGAATACCAATGCAGTTCCGACACACTTTTTGTACACACAACTTTCGAACTCATTTTGATCAAACCCATAAGACTTTATAACATGATCAAAACATTGGTTCCAAGCTCGGATGCCTGTTTTGAGTCCCGTAAATGGACTTCATGAGCTTACAAACTAGGTGTTCTTGGCCTTTTTCAATGAAGCCTTGGGGTAGTTGCATATAGATCTCTTCATCAAGACTTCCATTAAGGAAAGTTGTCTTGACATCCATTTGCCAGATTTCAAAGTCGAGATGCGCAGTAATCGATAAGAGAATTCGGATGGACTTGAAAGATGGCTACGGCGAAAAAAAGTTTCCTCATAATCGATCCTTCTTTCCGAGTATAACCTTCGCCACAAGTCTTGCCTTGAAGGTTTCCACCTTCATGGGTCCCCTTTTTTTTTCTTGTACACCCACTTGCAACCAATGGGTTTGACCCCATTGAGTGGTTCGACTAGCTCCCACACTCTGTTATGATCCATAGAACCCATTTCGTCATATGTCCATGGGTTTGATTCGTCTTAACCGAGGATCAAGTCCAAGGACTCTCCTATCCCCATGAATCTCTTCCGTTTCCTGGCATGACCCGAAACGACTTGGGAAGATCCGCGATAACTCATCATAGATCTAACCATTTCCAAAAGAGTTACATTTTTCGCTCTCGCAACCCCGTTTTGTTGAGGGGTTCCGTGTAATTAGTTGGGATGTAATCCCTTTATCGTACAAGTAGTTCAAAACTCATCGCCGAGGTATTCGCCTCCACGATCGGATCGTAGAGACTTGATACGTTTTTCCCTATGATTCTCTGGCTGAGCCTTAAATTCTTTGAATTTCTCAAAGGTCTGATTTATGCTTCATAAGGAAAATATAACCGCATTTGAGTAGTCATCAATAAAAGTGACGAAATACTCATAACCTCCTCTTGCTTTGGTTGACATTGGACCACATACATCTGCGGTGAACAATTTCTAAACACTTTGGCTCTATTCCTTCCAACAATGCCTCTTGGTTTTTTTACCCTCCCAAACATGATTCGCAGTTGGAATTGGTTCAACTTGGAGAAAATCGGTGGGAACCGTCTTTCACCAACATTGGATCCTCTTTGGATTAATATGTCCCAATCTTAGATGCCATAGAAGTGTCTCGTTCATGTCCGATGAACGTTTTCTTTTCTCGAAAGCGATTGATGTGTTATAGGATGCATTTAAGTGAGTGGTGTGCACGATTAATTGTATAGAGATTATTAAACAACGTTCCATGACAGATAAATTTATCAAAAAGAGAATTGGTAACAACTTTATTAAAAGTAACAGAATATCCATCAAAAAAAAGTTTAGAACCTGAAATTAAATTCTTTCTAAAATTCGAACATAAAGAACATCTCTTAAAATTAAAACTCATCTTCAAAAGACAGTGCACTTCTCCCATCGCTCATTTGCCACTCTCGTAGCATTACCTAGTGTGATGAGGATCTCACTCTCACTAAGTTGTTGGGTCCGCTGAACCCCCCAGAAAGTGAAAACAAACATGATCGTGGACCCAGATCCTTATCCATAAATGGGAGGCATACGCCCCATTACAAAGTTTCAACAACTAGTGCGTGAGAATTACCTTTTCTTTCCATTCCTTTTGGGTTTGGGAACAGACCGACCTCCAATGTCCTTTTTTCACCGCAGCTTGAAGATACTTCCTTACTGGTTTGCTCACCGCTTCCAAATTTTTTCTTTTTTTCTTTTGCTAATGGCAACACTTGAGTTCACTTGTTTGTGGCTTTTTGTCCTTTTTCTTGTTCTTACCCTTGGCCTAGAAAGAAGAAGATGGTCCATTTGCCACCAAGGCTTGACTCTTTTTTGCTCAATATCGCCTCTGTCGAGACTAAAGCTTGCAATAGATCGGGCATCGAACTTCCGATTATTCATCCGGTAGTTCACTGAACTGCTTCAAAACTTTTTGGCAGAGAGTGGAGCACTAAATCGATTTGGGTCTCGATGTCGATTCGGCCGCCAAGTAAATACCTCAAGTTTGTTAAGGTGAGCCATCATCCGAGAACGCGGCTTCCTTACGCGCGTTCCTCCACCATTTTCATAGAGAGCAAGTCCTCATGGTGATCCGACGAGCCACACGGTTCTCGATGTTGAAACATCGCTTTAAGACTAGTCATGATGTTCCGCAGAGTAGCCTCAACGCTTCGTGTTGGTGTTGCAAACATCCCACATAGAAGCCAAGATGGTACACTTTGCCATTTCGTTGAACGCCCCGAACGACTTTACTCTTTCTTAATTTTTTAGTTGACTCATCTTTTGGCTTTTCCCGTTTAGGTGTAGTGAGAACCAGTTATGGCTTTGTGAAAGGAGGACAATAGTAAGTTTACGATTCAATCAACGAAGTTTTCACCAAGAAGCAAATTGTCTTTAAGTATATTGAATAAAATGGATTAAAAGGTTGCGACATGATGAAATGAAATAAATAATAATATGCATAAGCACAAAATATATCACAAAATTCGATCACATGTTTCATATTAAAATCTAAAAAAAATATGAAAATGCATCACCCAACATCTCAAAAACAATTTAAATAAGCCACATGGGGTGGGTCATTATTTAAACACATTCAAGAAATTACAAACAAGAACAATTATTAAACCTTTAATATCGAGGTTAATAGTTGGCTCCCATTTGACCAATATAAAATTGACAGGACTTGAAGGGAAGTATATGCATATCAATTTTATACCTAAGTAATAACCATGATTAAACATGAGAATCATTATTTCGCTTTTGAACGAACCTCATGGGAGGGTCATCGTCGCCACTTAGAAATAATCCAAAATCATCCATTTGGAATTCATTCATGTGAAAGCCAACTTTTGACCGAATCCGTGGGGGGAATTTCTCCAAAAGAATTCACAAATAAATAAATCATGGAGGTCAAAATTAATTCAATTTTATTATCGGGAATAAAATTGTCAATTAATTATTTAAACAAACATAGTAATTTTTATGGTGAGATTTTTTCATCAAGTAACTCTCATGCAAACACATTTAAACAAATTAAATAAAGCACAAGAAAACACAATAATAAATCAAGCAAAGCGGAAAAATAAACATCGGGGGCCAAATTATCCAATTGTCATGGTTTGATTTTTTCTTGGCTTGATTTTGAAGAAACGTCGTCTTGAATTTCTCTCACTCGATCGTCTCGAATAGAACTCAATCTCGAAATGCCACGCCAAGTAGCTCGCGGCCAGGATGCACGCCAAGATCCGCCGGGCCACTGCTCAGCTCAAGGCCTACGCCTTGAGCGAGTTCTCCGCGCCGCGGGTGTTCCGCCAAGATGTTTTAAGAAGCGTTTCTCGCGTATCCGCGCGTCACCGCTGGGCATGCACGCTGCAGACGTCATGATCTCCTCACGATCTTGGCAACAGAATTCCTCGCCCTTCGCTGGCCGCTTGGCCGCCTGCCTCGGGCCGCTTAAGCAGATGGTCCTACCGCCCATGAGCACGCCAGCGCTGGCTCGCTCCCGCCTTCGCCACAAGATCCAGCCGATCCTGGTCAAGCCTAGTATCGCTTCAGGCGACGCTCACGCGCTGGCTTCCTTTCGCAAAGCCATGATGCATATCATTCACGACGTCGATCTATCCTTAATTTCTTTGTTCCTTCCTTCCGCTTCCGATCCTACAATTTATTTACAGCAACAAACCGATCTAATTGTTTATTATATCGATCAAATCAAACAAATCCTAATCTACCCATGGATTTCCTTACGAGCAAAACGAATTCTAAATCTAACTCAATTAAAAAAACTACAATTTATATGCATGATAAATAAACACATTAAATTCCATGATACCGATACCGCAAAAAAAAGATCTAGCAATTCTACTATCCGATTTCAAATTTAATGATGGCAATTAAATTACAATTTAAAATTGAGCTAAAATCAAGGCTCGATACGATTGTTGGGGAATTAATTGCGGATCTATTAAGGATAAATATTTAAATACAAATTTAATTCTGATAATTATTACTAGCATGAATTAATCCTATATTAATTCAAATAATAATTCAACAACAAATCAAATATATAAGCGGTTCACGAAATCCTACGATGTGGAATTACTACGAGTTAACGTGAAGCGTACCTCTTGGAATGGCAATGGCCTAGTTGATTAGACCACTTAAAAAACCTTCCCAAGTATTCCTTAATCCTCTCTCGACAATCCGGTGGTAGGATCTTCGCGAATAATTAACAAAAGGAAAAAATAAACTGTTGCACCACCTTTGTGGATTTACTAATTTTCAAAGACATGAAATTGTACTTGGGAATGAAACATTCATCCCCTATTTATAAGAGGGTGGTGTTTGAAAATTTCATGTAAATAGGAGGAAAAAATCTTTTTGATCTCAAGAAATCTTGAATATATCTTATATATTCTTTTCTCCATAATTAAAATATTACAAAAAACCCACTCTCTCTTATTTATTTATGGAATATTTTAAATATTAAAGGATCAAGATTCCAAGATTTGGATCTTCTTGAATTTATGAGATATTCTTGTATTTCAAGAAATACATATCTTTCATAATATATTTTCAAGAAAAAATCTTTCTTGCCCTTTTTTTATATTCAAAATTTTTGAAAAAATCTTTATATGGATAACCAAAGTGGGAGATTTCTTGAATTTAATGAGATAATCTTGTATTCCAAGAATATATATCTTCATTCCATAACAAAATTCAAAGAAAATCTTTTTCTCCCCTTTAATCGATAATTCAAAAAAAATAGGAAAAATATGCAACAAGATTTATTTTATTTTAAACACCTTTTTTAGGTTATTGGACTTTATGTTGGGCTACTTAGGGGGCCTTTTAGGAGAATTAAGATTGGACCTTCCAATGGATCTTGAATTATCAATATTGAGCCACAATATTATTCAAGCCCATAAATATTAATTAATCCCACTACATAATTAATATTGCACTATCCATCTTAACCCATATTACAGTCAATATGGCTCGGGTTATTATTTTCAGGTGTTTAAGATTATCTAGCCACTAATTAATTCTGAAGCCAATGTTTGAAATAGCTTTCCATTAATTAATATCTTTTGTCCTTGGTTGAGAGCGGTTCAACATTATTATCCATAATTTAAACTAGTTCACTTATAAGATTTGGTATGATAAAGTTTTATGAACCTCCTAAGAAAAAAATCAAACAAATTAGATTACGATTCTTGTATTAAATCTTAGCAATCGATGTGACCAATATTATCGCCAAGAAAAAGTATTGAATCTCGTTGATTCTCTACCCATGATAAGTCAAAGCAATAGTTAACAAACCACACGTGATCCTATTTAGGGATTTAAGATTAAGAAATAATCTAACCATCGAGGTCTAATTCTTCCTTGTTCGATTCTCAAGAATTTATCCTCTGTGGGTCCTATTCAACAAGCATCAGTCATGACTAGTGTAATCTCTTGGTCAAAAGATGTCTAACTGAGCCTTACACTTCAACCTTTCACGATGGATTGTTCATTTCCATCTAGGTCAGGAATGGTGTACTTTTTGTAATTATGGACCTGCTAATTTAATCTTCTGTGACACGTGTATCACTAAATTAACTACAATGTAACAAAATATTTACTATTTATTGAGCGTTTATGCGATGAAATATATGTAACATTCGATGATATTTAAAGCATCATTGATAAATAATTTATTTCAAAGAAAATAAGTCCAAAATTCAAAGTTTATTATATAAAAGTAAAAACATACTTTATAAAATATAATCAACCACCAAAGGTGATCCATGACGACCTACCTCCCAAGGATCATCGCGATGTGAAAATCGACCTTGTTGTTGGCGGGACGGGTCAAATGACTTTTGAGCCGGGCAGAGAATCAGCGGTCCGTCGAGGACTACAATCCGCCGCTCCCCCATTTCCCCTGACCATGGTCACTGGCACCCACTCAATGAATCAACATGCATCGCCATAAACAGAAACATTGCACTAAGATAACTCTACACGCTCCATGGGCGCGATTTTACGCTACCGGGCGTCGGCTTATTTTCCCAACCGAAGCGCACTGTGCACATCACGTTCACTTCGGCGCAGGATACGCTCGAGCAACGCCGTGTTATTCCTAACTCCATTTTACGCCTGCACCGCATTCGCCATTGTCGATCGACGGGACACCAAACAAGCGCATAACGTCCGGACGGCCCTACATCGAAAGGATCAACAAACTCATACCAGGGAAGGGATCCAATCGACGAAAATAAGGTACTTTCGGCCGCCGCCACTCCAAAAAATCCGTTATGGATGACGCGATGACCAACGCAATACCCTACCGGCCTATAACTACTCAAGAAATAGGTAGCGACATTATCCATGCATCGCAGCTCCGGAATCAAGACTCTCCAATGACGTAGAGGTCGCAGAGACTCGGAAGAGCCCAAGAAGCGGGGGGTCATTACAAAAAGGGTAGCTTCAAGCCTTTTGAGGAAAAATCATCCGATTAAAGCGGTGGAAGTATGGGTATGACACAGGCATGTCTACAACCAAATCAGAGACGTATTTTGCTCCTCCCACCTCGACCTATCAAGAATATGTTGGGATTATCTTTGGAAAGTATGCTTTTATTTTGTATAATCAAACTAAATTAGGACTTATTTTTCAAATAAATTGTTTATCACCGTTAGCTTTAAATATCATCGAATGTTACATATATTTATCGTAGATAATCGTTCCCATAAAATGTCGTATTACATATAGTTAATTTAGTGATACCAGATCACGAAGATTAAATTATCAAGTCTTTGTAAATAAAAAGTACACCATTAATTTACCTAGATGGAAATGAACAATCCCATCGTGAAAGGTTAGTAAAGGCTTTATTGACTTGTTCGACCAAGATTAAACTAGTGCATGTTTTAGTGCATCAAGAGGACCCCATGAGGACAAATTCTTCAAAATCAACTAGGAAGAATTAGACCTTCTGTTCAAGTATTTTTAATCTTCGCCCTTAAATAGGATCGCGTGGTTAGTAATTATTGCTTTGACTTATTACGGGTGCAGAGAATCAACAGGATTCAATTTATATCTTCGGGCAATATTATTGGTCACATGCGATTGCTAAGATTTAATCTGGAGAATCGCAGAAAGTATTCTTGTTCGATTTGTCCCTAGGAGGTCTTCATAAGTTTTTCATACCAAACCTTGCAAGTGGAACTAGTTTAGGGTATGGATAATAATGTTGAACCTGCCTTTACGAGGATAAGATATTAATTAATGGAAAGTTCACAAAGGGCTTGAATTAATTAATGGGCTAGATAATCTTAAACACGGGGAAATAATAAACCGAGCCATATTGTTGTAATATGGATTAATGGATATGGCAATATTAATTATGTAGTGGGATTAATTAATATTTATGGGCTTGAATAATATTTTTTGGCTCAATATTGATAATTGAAGATCCATCGAAGGACCAATCTTGATTCTCCTAAAGGCCCCTCAAGAGCTCCAATATAAAGTCCAATAAATCAAAAGGTGTTTAAAAATAAAATAAATTTTGTTCTTTAATTTTATAAATTAATTTCAAAAATATAAATAAAAGGAGAAATTTTTTTTTGAATTTTGTTATGGAATGAAGATATGTATTCTTGAAAATACAAGATTATCTCATTAAATTCGAAGAAATCTCCCCTTTGGTTATTTATATGTAAATTTCAAAATTTGGAAGAATAATGAAAAAAAAAAAAGATTTTTCTTGATTTTTCTTGAAAAGATATTTATGAAAGATATGTATTCGCAATACATGTATATTCTCATAAATTCAAGAAGATCCAAATCTTGGAATCTTTTTTATCCTTATTTTTGAAAATAACCATAAGAGAAGGTGATTTTTGTGGAATATTTAATTGCGGAGAAAAGAATATGGAGATATATTCAAGATTTTCGAGATCAAGAAAAGATTTTTCCCTCCCTTATTCCCATGATGAAAAAATCGCCACCACATCTCTATAGCAATAGGGGATGAATGTTTCTATTAAAGAGAATTTTAAAAATTAGTTTTTTAAAAATATTAGCGTCGATAAAATATTAAATATTTTTAGGAAAACGCCGACAGTTGTGATTTTTTTTTAAAACGCCAATGTGAGTGCATAATTTCCATGTATCGAAAAATTAGTAAATCCAAAGGTGGTGCGTAATTTTTATTTTTCCTTTTGTTAATTGTTCGCGAAGTTTCCTTCACCCGGATTGACGAAAGCAATGACTGAGAATACTTGGGAAGGCTTTTTGGTGTGTTTTTATCCATTTTTGACCATTGCACTCCAAGAGGTTAGTTCGTAAAACTCAGAAAGTACTCGATTCGCGTGATTTATGGAACTCAAGTTTTATCATGATTTGTTGTTGAATTATTATTTGAATTAATAGGTGATTAATTCATACAAGAATAAATTGTTAGAATTAAATTTATTTAAAATATTCATCCAGAATATATCCGTGCAATTAATTCCTCGACATCGTGGTTTGAGCCTAGGTTTAAGACTCAATTTTAAATTGTAATTTAATTGTTTATTAAATTTTGGAATTGGATAGTAGAATTCTTGAATTTTTTTGCGGTATCAAATTGTCATGGAATTTAATGTGTTTTTATGCATGAATATAAATTGTGGTTTTTAATTGATTAGATTCGAATGAGTTTTTCATGAGAAAAAATCCACAGTAAGATTAATTTGCTTTGATTGATCGATATAATAAATGAAATTTAGATCTGGGATTTTATTATTTTTGTAGAAAATTATAATCTAAGCCGAAAATCCAGATATTTAGAGACTTAAGAATTAAAAATGGGATCGAATCCCATTAAGCGGTGTCATACGAACTATATGAGGCACGACGCGACGTGATTAGCGGCACGATATGAGGGCGGTTTTTAAAGTCGAACACATACACGGATCACTTAGGCGACGGGCAATTGAAGCACATGGAAGCTGAAGTCACCAGCGAGGCGGAGCCGAAGATGCCGAGGATACACGGGTCGGGCGATAATGAAAGTACGTGCAGCGATCGTATGACGGGCCACCAGGACTTACCGAAAGAAAGACTTGAGCATCATCATGGCCAGCACCCCAAGCGCCAGTATTATTACGCACCCAGAGTTTATCGACACTACGGAGGTAAGACGCACCGACTCCACTTATCGTCGATGACATCAATAGACGAAGCTAACCTTTCTCTGAGACAGAATGATAAATATGCGTTGAAGACGATTTTCGACAAGATACTTAATAAAAATTAACCGTGACAATCGGATACGCGTGCCCAATATATTTAATTTTTGCCTTTGATGTTTCTATATTATTTTATGCTTATTTAAATTGAGTTTAAATTTATGGATGCATGAGAAAAAAATGTTTTGAAAATCTCACTTTAGAAAAATTACTAAGTATGCTTAAACAATTAATTGACAATTTTATTAGGATAATAAAATTGAATTAATTTTTAGCCTCCATGATTTATTTATTTGTGAATTCTTTTGGAGAGAATTCCCTTTCACAGACAGGTCAAAAGATAGCTTACATGAATAAATTCTTTATGGATGATTGTGATTATTACTAGTGGCGGCGATGACCCTCCCCACGAGGCTCGTTCAATAATAAATAATAATTATGTATTTAATCATGGTTTATTACTTAGGTATAAAATTGATATCATATCTTCCCAAGTCCGCTCCATTTTAATATGATGTACGTGGATCTAATCCTTGGATATATTTGTGCTTATGCATATTATTATTTATTTAGGTCAAGATGTCGTAACTTTTTAATCAATCGCTATTATAATTTAAATAGAATAAGTATGGAAACTATATTGATTGAAAGCGAAAAAATTATAATTGTCCTAATCGCATGTAATAGTGGATTCTTGACACACCAAAATCGATGATAACCTGACGAGTCAAAAATGAGGATTTCGACGATCACCTTGGAGAGATGTCGCCATCTTGAAAATGGTGGAGGGCAACCCGTAAGCGAATTACGCCTCAAAATTGATGGCCCATCTGAACAAACTTGAGGTTCCGGTCGCGGATTATAATAATCTGGAGACTCGGATGAATTTGGTATTTTTTCCCTCTGCCCAAAAAGTTTTTGAGCATTTTGGCTCGCTAGCTGATTATTGCGAAGCTTTTGGTCTCGGGCAAGAGATGTTGATGGGGCACCAAACTCAAGGCTTTTGGGCGGCAAGTGGTCCATCTTCATCTTTAGGCCAAGGCAGACAAAGTTAAGGTTAAGAGAACCAAAAAGCCATAAGCCATGAAAACTCAATCAGTGTTGGCGGGCAATGGTAAGATGAGGAATGCTTGTGGTGTCAAGGAAAATCCAAAGAAAGTGCTTCAACAATGTAAGGACAATGGAGGTTTGTCTGTTCAACCCCAAGAGGGCTCTGGAAAAGAAAGGGGTAATCCTCCGCCTTTAGTTGTTGTTGAAACTTGTTTAATGCACAGATACTCATTCATTCGGGTAGTTGATACTTGATCCATCGATCATGTTTGCTTCACGGGCACGTTGAATCGTTTGGCAACTTAGCTAGAGTGAGATCCATCACACCGGGGCGATGCTTTCGAGAGTGGCGTAAATTGGCGATGGGAGAAGTGCAGACCGTCTTTTGAAGACTTTGAGTTTTTAATTTTAAGAGATGTTCTTTACGCTCTTTAATTTTAGAAAGAATTTAATTTTAGGTTTTAAATTTTTACCTTGATGGATATTAGGTTGCTTTTAATAAAAGTTGTTAATTATTTCTTTTATGATAAATTTATCTCATGGAACGTTGTTTAATAATCTCATATACAATTAATCGCGGCACACCACAACTTAAATGCATCCTATAACACATCAATCTTATTTCACAAAAGAAAATGTTCATCAGACGTGAACAAGACACTTCTATACATCTAAGGTGGGGCGTATTAATCCAAAGAGGATCGAAAGGTTGGTGAAAGACGGTTCCTTTGAGTTCTCCAAAGTTGAACCAATCCAACCTTGAATCATGTTTCGAGGGTAAATGACCAAGAGGGCATTAAAGACGGGAATAGAGTCAAAGAAGTGTTGTTAGAAATGGGTCCTGGAACATAATGGTCCAATGTCAACTATGGCAAGAGGAGGTTACGCAGCATTTCATTACTTTTATTGATGACTACGCCGAAATGTAGGTTATATTTTTCCTTATGAAGCATAAATACAGGACATCTTTGAGAAATTCAAAGAATTTAAGTGCTCAAGCAGAGAATCATAAAGGGAAAAAGCGTATCAAGTCTCTACGATCCGATCATGGGCCGAAATAATTACCGATGAGTTTTGAAACATTTATCTCGATGAAGGGATCAAGATCCGACTAATCGCACCTTAACCCCTCAACAAACGGGGTTGCAGAGTGAAGAAACAAGAACTCTTTTCGAAAATGGTTAGATCAATGATGGAGATTATCGCGGATCTTAGAAAGTCGATTCCTGGGACATGCTCGGAAACAACAAGCCATACTTCTTGAACCTGGTGCCATCAAATGGGTTCAAAACTGGAAGAATGTGGATGGTATGACAGTTTTGAGACACATGAAAATTTGGGGGTGTTCGCCCATTTAGTTAAGACGAGGAGAAAAATTGGATCCTCGACGATTAAGGTTGTTTGTAGGATACCTTATGAGAAAAAAAGCGGTATGTTTGCGGCAGTCCAAGATCCAAAAGGTGGTATTAAGTACCCACTTTAGATTTTTGGAAGAAAGACTATATGAGCGAAAAGAAGACCTGTATGAGATTACCTTTAAATGAGCCAAAGGCCTAACCCTATCGCTAATCGCATAAGATGACATACCAAAGCGACACACTTTTCACAATCGAACCTCATCGTAGTGGGAGGGTTGTGAGACAAAGTTTTATAGATTCATGGGGATAGGAGAGTCCTCAACTTGATTCCCCGACAAGCATTTAATCAGACCATGGACATATGATGAGGCAATCCAAGACAAGGATGCGATTGGCAAAAGGAAATGAAAGCCAAATGGGTTCTATGGATCATAACAGAAAAGGGAGTTAGTTTAACCCATTTAACGGGCCAAACCCATTGGTTGCGAAGTGGGTATCAAAGAGAAAAAGAGGATCGGGAAGGTGGAAACCTTCAAGGTAAGTGCTTATTAGTAAAGGTTATACTCGGAAAGCGGATCAACTATGAGGAAACCTTTTCACCAGAAGAATGCTCAAGTCCATCGAATTCTCTTGTCGATTGTAAGCAAGATCTCGATTTTGAAATCAAATGGATGTCAAGATGCCTTTCCTTAATCTTAAGTCTTGATGAAGAAATCTATGTCAACAACCCCTAAGGCTTGTATTTGAAAAGTAATAAGAACACTAGTTTGTAAGCTCATAGAGTCCATTTACGACTCAAAAAAAAGCATCGAGCTTAGAACCAATGTTTTGATCATGTTATAAAGTCTTTATAGGTTTGATCAAAATGAGTTCGAAGTTGTTAATGTACAAAGCGCGGTTTAGAATCTGCATTGGTGTTATCGTAGCCGGCGGCATGACTTTCAAAACAGTTTGATATTTTTAAGGACTTAGGGGAGGCGGGCATCCTTGGGATCAAAGATCCTCGAGATAAAGAAAAATGATGATAGGCTTATCGCAAGCTTCATACATAGACACTGCCTTGAAACGATTGAACGCAGATTAAGAAAGTCTTCGTCATTTTCAGCATGGAATCCATCTATCCAAGCAAAATGTGCCTAAGACACAAAAAAAAAGAGATAGATGACATGAAAGGCATTCCTTATGCTCTAATTTTCTGGAAGTTATGTATGCAATGTTGTGCACGCATGGGATATCCGCTTTCTAAGAAGCATGAGGCAAGACATCAAAGCAACCCGCAGAAAGAACATCGGATGCAAGCAGCCACCCAAGATCCCCAAAAGAACTCGAGACAGAATTTTGTTTATCACGATACTAATCCTCATTGTTACACCAGACTAGATTTCTCCAACGATTTTAGATTCCATAAATTACCTCCTAGAGTGTGTTTTGCATGGAGGAGTGGTTTATATTACATGTAAATGCATCGCAGATTCCTACCAAGGAAGCCGACATGAGCTATTGGCGAGGCAAAAGAAGCTGCTCAAGCTCAAGAACTTCCTAGTAGAATGGGATGTAGTTCAATTTGCCCAAGACAATCACCTTATTGTGACAATGCCTAGAGCAAATGCAGGGATTCAAGGGAACCAAGAGCCCACAAGGCCAAAGAAACACATTGAAATGGTACCACCACCTTATACGAAATCATACAGAGCAGATACAGAGGTGGCAAAGATTCGCCAGAAGACAACTCAAATAGCATCCATTCGTTGTAAAGGGTTTCCGGATCACATTCGAGAGACATGTGGAAGGAAATAGGTGTCAGGGCCGTTGCAATCTGGAAAGCATAAGTGGAGATATTATTAAAGTTCGTGTAGGTGACATTATATGTCACGACAAGAACTACACGAGACATCTTTGTAGTAAAAGCAGACTTTGAGTATAAGTGGGAGATTGTTGGGATTATACCGAAAGTATGCTTTTTACTTTCAGATAATCAAATCAATTTCGGACTTATTCTTTGAAATAAATTGTTTATCACCGATGCTTTAAATATCATCGCAATGTTACATATATTTTCTTGTATATTTTATTCAATAAATAGACGGTTACATTGTAGTTAATTTAGTGATGCAGGATCATGTAAGATTAAATAATAAAATTCTTTAACTCAAAAAGTACACCATTTCACGACCTAGATGGAAAATGAACAATCCATCGTGAAAGGTTGAAGTGTAAAGGCCAGTTGGCTTGTCTTGACCAAGAGATTACACTAGTGCATGTTTAGTGTAATCAAGAGGACCTACAGGAGGACAAATTCTTGAATCAACTAGAAGAATTAAACCTCGAAGGGTTCGTTATTTCCAATCTTCGATCCAAATAGATCGCGTGTGGTTAGTAATTATCGCTTTGACTTATTAGATGCAGAAAATCACCCAGATTCAATACTTTTATATCTTCGGGGCAATATTATTGATTACTAGATTTAATCTGAATGAATGTGTCAAAGATAAGCTTGTCGACGGTTCTTCGGGAGGTTCATAAATTTTATCATACCAAATCTTAAAAGGGAACCCAGTTTCCCAGATGATAATAATGCTGAACCCAGTTTTCTTTACCATGATAAAATATATTAATTAATGGAAAGCTATTTCATGGCTTGGAATTAACTAATGGCTAGATAATCCAAACACGCAGAAATAACAACCTAGCTTTCATATTGAATGTATTATTGATTAAGATGATAGTGCAATATTAATTATGTAGGATTAATTATCATTTATGGGCTTGAATAATATTGCATTAATATTGATAATTCGGCATCCACGGAAGGTCCAATCTCGATCTCCTAAAGGCCCTCAAGCACCAACATAAAGTCTAATAACCGAAAAATATTAAAAAATAAAATAAATTTTTGTTGCTAATTTTCCTCATTAATTTCTCAAAATATAAATAAAAAGGGAGCAAAGATTTTCTTCAATTTTATATGGAATCTAAGATATGATTTTAAAATACAAGATTATTCCTAATAAATCATTAAATCTCCACTTGGTTATTTTTATATGGTAATTTTCGAAATTTTGAAAAGAATATGGGAAAAGAAAAGATTTTTCTTTGATTTTTCTTGAAAAGATATTATGAAGATATGTATTCCCCCTTGCAATACATGGTCTCTTATGGAATTCAAGAAGATCCAAATCTTGGAATCTTTATCCTTATTTTTCAAAAACAACAAGAGAATGGATTTTATGGAATATTTTAATTATGAGAAAAGAATATAGGAGATATATTCAAGATTTCGAGATCAAGAAAAGATTTTTTCTCCCTATTCCATGATGAAAAATCTACCACTACATCTCTATAAATAGGATTTAATGTTTCACCCCGCAGCAAGGACTAGGAATACTGGGACTAGTGGAATAAACATCTTAAACAAATTTTATTTTTCTTTGTTAATTGTTCATGGTACCTTCCAACGTGACGACGAGCAAGGATCTGCGGAATACTTGGGAAGGCTTTTTATGTTTTTATCGACGCACTATCGCTACCTGAAGTTAGTTCACGGTAAATCCGTGAGTAATTCGCAGCATGTGTAGGATTCTATGAACTGCTTATATGCATGACGGTTGTCGATCTATTATTTGAATTAATATGATTAATCTACGCTAGTAATAATTGTTAGAATTAAATTTCAGATTAAATATTCATCCTAATAGATCCGCAGTAATTAATTCTCAATGTAATAAGGGTAAGCAACCCCAATCAGTACTACTACTCTAATTTAACGACCGCTATTACATTGCTTAGTGTAAAGACCTACTTCCCCAAATTGGGAGACCCAGACGAAGATTATCATTGATGAATTTGTCGTTTAATTTGTGAGAACCAAGATCACATTCAAAAGGTCGGCTAAAGAAAACCAACCCTCGATAGCTTTAACCTCGCCCGAGAAAGCCATTAGAACGACTAAAGGCTACCTATGCCGAGAGGGCGCCGGAGGTCGATTACACATTGGTTATTATCCCCACTCGACGCTTAGATTCTTCCGAATCCCGCCGGCCTAAAAAGACAAAATGAAGGCGAGGATATGAAATAGAGAAAGCGAAAGAGTGGTGTTACCTGGGTTTCACCTGTGAGAGTAATAAAACGAGCACGACGTAGCTTGGCGAAGGAACAAGGTCGAATAGTTCATCTGGAAACGCCGAATTTCCGCACCAAAGCCTAATATCATGGGCACTCTACCATATGTCATTTTGCGAAGGGACGGGGGAGTTTCCTTCGTTAAACATCTCTTTTTCAAGAAAACCTGACCACCACGGGACTATGACGCATACATCACCTCTGCGCGCATCACGCCGCCAGAAAGGCTTTGGAGATGCAAATCGCAGGCCGACGAACATCCGCCCAATGCGAGTTAGTTTACTAATGGTGTTAGTTAGCCACTTGTGCTTTTAGATTTTCTAATGTCAACTCCCAGCCCTATAATGGTTTCGGAGGCCTTTTGAACACTTAATTCGAGGGTGCATCCTCAACTTTATTTCAGAAGTTTCCCACCAAGAAATAATATCGGCCCGTCACCGCCAAACGTGACTTTAAGTTGATGCAAGGGTTTGCTTGATTTATTCGCCCCTTTTTAAATCTGCACCGGATTCCAGCAAACAAATTTGTAACAGATAGTGAAAAATAATGCTAAGTTTAAATAACAAGACGAGCAAGAAAAGAAGTCATGACTCGATCCAAGGACGGGGTCTTAACTAGAAGAATTCACTGGTTAGAGATCGACGCACTCCACTTAGTAAATACTCCATGGGCTATCCCAGGAAGACTCGAGAAAGAAGATAGACCCAAATTTACCGTATCTTGAAGCAATCATAGGCTTCCAAGATACCGAATCCATCTTCGGCGTAAGTCATCTAGATTTTCTCAAAAAGAACTTGACGTTTTCAGATGGTCACAATAAAGATTACGGTGAGGGCATCTACCCAAAAGTCGATGTCATAATCAGATAGATCCGACTCGAAGTCGTATAGCCCAAAAAAAGACGCGGAAATTTTGCCCTTTATGTGCTATGCAAAGGCTATGTATAGAAAAGGAAAATTGTTGACAACAACTCGATCACAATATGACTTAATTGAATTCCAATGGGCAATTTCCAATGTCAGACTGCAGTTAGAAATTGAACTAAACTCGTTGATCGTGGTATCGACTTCACCGACTCAACAGTTGTTTGCCCTAAAGATTTCTTTCCTATGCCCCACATCGCATCAATTCGATAGATAACACGTGGGCCACGAATGATGTCATTTGCGGACGCCACAAATATCATCGTGATAGCTACGCATCTAGCCAGACTGCAACATACCCTTTCCGACTTTTGAGAAGAACATTCATCAAGGAAAAGAATGTCTTTAGTTTAAAGAACGCAGGGCAATGTGATCAAAGATTGGTCAACCACATGTTCCCATGTAATTCCTTACCTGAAGTCAAAGGAGGTTTATGACGAGACAATACAAGAGTCTGAGGTCTAAGACTAATTGACAAAGACTGGGCGCATAAACTTCTCTCATACATCCTAATAGGTACTAACATGCCATCAAACCCTAAAAAATGCAATTTCGAGGTCTAGCTCAGAAAATTCTTGGGACACCTTTGTAAGAAGCCGATGAACAGAGTATTAATCCCACCAGTCAGCTTTATATTGGGATACGTGAGCACCATGAGCCGCAGCTTAGTTACAAAATCTCATGGTGTCTTCAATGTCTATCTTCATGAATGTGACAATGCAAACCGTCGATAACCGAAGATGTCTAAATTCAATGATTGACCGGAAACAGAAGCTCTATTAAAATTCAAAGCTTACCCTCATGACGAGCATTCTCACGCATCAGCAATCTCGTGAAAGTTTTTCCTATACCAGCGACCTCCTAAATGGCTCTCGTCCGAGTAGAAGACAGAATGAGTTTTATTTATTTTGTCACCCGTATATCAACGAATCCCAGCAATGATATCCTATGGCCGGAGAGTTAGCATACGATTCAAGGATGAGCGAGAAAATCTGGCGCTATACTGACCACATCGTCGCAGGTCCTCACTTCCACGCTTCTTGTGGTTACCGACCAGACATTAACGGGTCAAGGGTTTCGCGGGCAACTAAATCAAAGTCGGCTGCTGACGGCAACATACGACTCCCCGACCGCCATCAAAGCCTGTATAGCTGGGTCGACTTCATCAGGAGCTCACCTTCATCGATCCTCGGTGTTCAACAAATTTCGCCTGGAGCTATTCGTGGATTCGATCACGATCATAAATCGGGCCTAGATAGTTTTGATGAGTCTCAGAGGGAAAATTTCTTTCCGTAATCCGCCATCACTTTCTTTACCTTCCCGCAATCAACAACGTAGGCCAACATGTCACTATCACGGCCTTAAAATCTCTTTACATGGGTGTCAAAAGACCGGAAGTCCATACAGAGCCCTCAACTTGTGGCCCATCGTGTCCTCAAAAGAGAATATGCAGAGGCAAGAGACTCATATGATGAAATTCTCAGCCAAGAGGTTGTGAAAATATCGCGGGTCGTGGTTCGACCAAATTCATGTCATTAATCCGAGAGAACAAAACTCCATGAAATGATGCGGGCAAGATGATCACGACTTCGAGGGATCACCGCAGATGAAAGATATCACTATCACACATTATCCCACCCATCCACCGCAGACACGCCGAGAGTTGGCGACCTTGAAACCCCAACATCGAGCCGATGGTACCCATCGCATTTAACAATGTGTCTCCCCCGCCATCAGACAGATCCGTTTCAGCCTGCAATTGCTGGCGCAGCCGCAAGATAGCACGACATCTAAAATGAAGAGTACAAACGTGGTTTCAATCCCCTTACCCGCTGCATCACACCAACAAGCGGCAAGTGATCTCCGCGCGAATACACGGGGCGGAAACCACACCGGAAGAATCACCGCCCACAAGCATCACAAGACAGAGCCACAACACTATGGGCTTATGCTATCATCTTTCGCCTCAAGAATGTTGGTAAGTAAGTTAAGAGTATCGAAAAGTATGCTTTTACTTTGTATAACCAAATCAAGCTTTATTTATTTATTGGTTTAATCGCGCTTGCATTAAATATTAATGAATGTTATATGCTATCAGAAACCTGCTCAATAAGGATGACGACATGCTTGTAGTTATCGGTGATACCCGATCACTAAAGATCAATTAATATCCCTAGTAATTAAGTACAATTCACAACCAGATGGAAATGAACGAACTATCATGAACTGGCCAAGCAGAGACCCAGACGACTCGTCTTGACCAAGTGACTTACCACAAGATGGTTACCAATGACGACTCACAGAGGACAAATTCTTCGTGACTTAATATACAAGAATTAGACCTCTGGCAGCGCGTTTCTTAATCATTCCTTAAATAGATCGTAGAACTTAATAACTATTGCTTTAACTTATTACAAGAGAGTCATGATTTGATATCTTATATTCCTCAAGTAATATTATTAATTACATGATTTTACCATTATTTAACACGAGAATCGCTAAGTACGCCGATTTGTCCCTCAGGCTCATATCCTTATCATGTCAACTAAAGGGAAATTTTCAAGATGATAATAAATGTTGTGATAAGCCTTTACTCCAGCGACAAAGATATTTATTAATATAAAGCTTGTTCAAATAGGCTAATTAATTAACGGACTAAGATAATTCTAAACGGGAAATAATGACCTATCATGTTATATGTGAAATCGTAATACGGGTTAAGATGGATAGTTCAATATTAATTTTATAGTGGAGTAAATTAATTTGAATTTACTCTGAATAATATTTGCCCAAAATATTAAAGCTTCATACCATTGGATACCAATCTAAATTTCTAAAATTTTCTAAATAAAACAAAAATAAACCAATTAATTTAGTACAGTATTATTCTTGCTATATTTTCAAGAGATATTTTCTAAAAATCAAAATAAAATGAAGAAAAGATCGTTTTATTTTCTTTGTAGATATTTCTTATGGTTAAGATGTTGAATTATCAGAAAGTATTACTAATTATCCCATAAATCAAGAAGTCAAATCTTGACCCCTTAGGCTTGTAATTTTCTAAAAATTACGATAGAGAAGGGTAAGAGATTTTATGAAAAAATGACTGGTTTATGAGGAAAAGAATATAGAGATATATTCAAGATTTTGAGACCATAAAGATTTTCTTCCTTATTTTCGACCTAAAATTTCTAACTCCTCCTCCTCATTTATATGTGGATGGTTTCATTCTCTAAGTGCAATTCCATGTGTTGAAATATTAGAAATCCACAAAAGGTGGTAGCAAAATATTTAATTTCTCTCCATTGCAAAATCATTGCTTGAAATCTTTCCCACCCGACAATTCGTCAGGACTTTGGGGACATATTTTAGTTCTTAAGTCGATTCATCCTGGATTGAAGAGGTTATAATTTAAATTGCTCCTGCATGCTTAGGATTACATGAATTATGTGCACGCATGTTTTTTTATTATTATGCCGAATCGATTACACATTCATAAAGTTAGGTGATTAATTGCTAATTTAAATATGTATTTAAATAATCACCTTTAACAGATACGAAGACCTTTATTTTTCCCAACAAGTGCCAAATCTATGCTCCTTCCATCAAAGTGCCCCGTAAGAGCTCACAAGCATCCTCATTCTTGCCCATTTGGGTAAAGTGGGGGATAGATATTATCGTCCATCCTCTACCAAAGACCTGTTCTACTAAATACTACTCGGTGGCGAGATTACTTCACAAACGGGCCGGCCGAGGCACTAACGCATCATAGATCAAACCAGCCATCAAGTTTATAGGCGAATTATTTACCGCGATTTGGTTACCAAGAAGCAATCATATCAGACAATGGGTAAATACTGACGCCAATGTCGAAGCGGCCTTCAAGAAATGAAAGATTAAAACTCTTTTCTCGACGCATACCACCAGCATTTAACGCAGTCAGGAACAAAGACTATTAAAATACTAATTTCAAAGCCGGGAGATTGAGTGTGGGTGGGGGTCAAGCTAATGAGTTCCTTGATATTTTAGGCCTACAGACCCATTCGCAGGAATTCTAATAAGAGAAACTCCCCACTCATCAATTTTTCGAGACTGGCGGCCAGACCATGAGGTCGACTTCCAGCCTCGACAAGTTGTCATTTCTGACTGAAATCTGAGGAGGCTTGACTGTAAAACCTCGACTTTAAGAAAAGGTTGCTCGAGGCCAACATGCGAGAAATGTAAGGTACAAGCAAAGGTCAAGAGAAGTTAATTATAACTCAAATCTGACGCTCAAAGAGAGGAGACTTGAGCTAAGAAGACAGCATCTGCTGAATCGAACGAGCCTTATTCAAACCAGAGGGCCTATTCAAGATCCAAAAATCTTACCTAATGGTTTCACTTAGCTTAACGACTAGATGGCGCCAAGGCTCAATATCTGCGGAACGCAACACATTTGAGAAAAATATTATCAATAAGTTTACACCTCGGTAATCAATTATTTATCAATAATAATGTTTTTTTCTTCCTCTCAAAATTCCGTAGGTAAAAACCCAAAGGATTATGAAGAAAGAAACATACCGAGTACGACTTTTGACATATCGAGGGAAGGATCGACACCTATTGAGGGCGATATCCCCGACTTTGTAAGACGACCAAAAGCTAAAAGTCCAAAACATAAAGTCAAAAGAATAAGACTTACAAGGACAAATAAAATCAAGTCGCAGATAAGGAAAATCAAGTCAATACATCAAAGGGAAAGTAGAATTTAATTAATATTCATAATGCCCAAGGCGATATTAAAAAACAAGACCGGCTACGATACATCAAAACAAAAGGTACGAAGATAAGTCTCAGTAAAGTACTCGCTGGCCAGCCCTATAGAATCATTGCTAAAGCCTTCTCTCGACTCCTCCGGCGGACCTAATAATCTCGATCTACCGGACGACTGACCTGGATCCACAAGACAACCGACTGATTAGCAAAAAATAAAGGTCAAGTCCATGTTTCCAACTTAAATTCCGTGGCTTAAGGAGTAATATGGACGAACGACAACTCCTAAGAACAAAAAACGGGTGAGGTCATAACCCGACGCATCTTTGTAGAAGACCCGATATTCAGACATAGGCCATCACATAGCGGCTAAGTTACGCGAGATCCTGGGTCCTTGAAGGCTCCGTATACATGACCTCCTGGGCCGGCCCAACATTTCAAATTTCGTCACATTTACCTTAGCCCCTCAACTCCGCCGATTTCTCCACCATGCGCCTCTACGTAAAGCCGCTTGAGTAATTTGTTGATAATCCAATTCTTAGCATCGTCAAGTAGAGACTGAAGATCTGGCTCGACGGGTTTAATTCCTAAACATGACTTCAACTTCCTCCATCTCACCACCGAAAGACTGTCTTCCAAGACCGCTTCTAAGAACGGGCAAGGGCCGAGTATTGCTGTCTGTCAGCCGATGAGCATTGTTGTGGTCCGATTATGCCCACCCTCGTCGTTCAGACTTCTCCAAAGATAGTTTCATAATCTCGACCCCACGATTTATATGACTGACCAGAAAAGCTCAAGGCCTTGGGGGCTACAAACTATAGTGGGTGAGCTCCGGCCGCAAAGAAATTCTAGAGTCGACAGCAGGAAGAATAGAAAAGATTCACAATCAAGAACTTTTACGTCGACACTCATTGGGCGTCCCAACCTAACCAAGAGTCATCCTCCGGGGAGCCGATCTTCCCGAGGAGCCGGGATGGTTGCAGGATGGAGGGTTGAATCTTCTCAGCCCTTGCTGCCCTTCTGGCCTCGCCTTTTTTCTCGAAGCGTACCAGAGCTTGGCTTAGGCGCCCTTCGCTGGGCCAGCAGGAGGGTCAGAAGGAGTCGGTAGCTCTGTAGGCATCAATGTACACCACGCGGCTTCATTTGGCCCAACACTAACTTCTTTTTCCCCGGAGGCCATGATCATCAAGGAGCCGATTAGTAGAGAGATGAAAAATGTCGATCGCACCAAAAATCACACCAAAAAAAATGTATAAGGAGGTCGGAAAAGTTTAAGAACATGTAATACCACAAAGGGATGTTCTATGGCGAGGATAGGACTAAAGCTCCGCCTTAACCGACGAGCTCGTGAAAGTTACGGAAAGTAACATCGCGAAGACTTCGGCAAAGGTCGCTTAACGATCTCGAAAGCCTATTGAAGTTCCAAAGATAGGTTTCAAGGGTTTAGGGCGAACACCGCAAAGAAAGAAGGAGAATTAGATCAAGACACTCGAAGTATAAAAAGAAA